>JARGCV010000702.1:280000-287500 GCA_034064705.1 Bothrops alternatus
AGAGCCGCCCGTCACAGCCACCATTTTGTTTTTTTTATTATTTTTTTTAAAAAAAATTTCCGCGCGCGTGCACGCACCCAGGTCAGGGTCGTGGCGCGCATGGGCGGGGCAAGTGGGGTCTCAACCTGAGAAAGGTTGAGAACCACTGAATTAGAAACAGAACTGGAAGGGACCTTGCGGTAGTCCTCAACTTACAACCTTTGTGTACTATTCGAAGTTACAGCCGCCCAGTGATTTATGAACTATGTTTCACAATTAACAGCCGTCGTGGCTTCCCCCTGGTCACGTGATCAAAATTCGGACGCTTGGCAGGTGAGTCGTCTTTACGACGGGCGCAGCGTTTCCCCCAGGGGTCACGTGACCCCCCTTGGCGAACGTCTGACAAGCAAAAATCAGTGGAGGAAATCCAGATTCACTTAGCCGCCGGGTTACTAACTTCACAACTGCAGTGATTCACTTCACCACCGTGGCGAGACAGGTCGTAAAACGGGGCAAAACTCACTTAAGCAACGCAGCAGAAACTTTGGGCTCAAAATGGTGGTCGTAAGTTGAGGTTGACTTACAACCGTTCATATATTGCAGGGGTCCTCAAGCTTGGCCCTTTGATGACGGGTGGACTTCAACTCCCAGAATTCCTCAGCCAGGCACGCGTGCCTGGCTGAGGAATTCTGGGAGTTGAAGTCCACCCGTCATCAAAGGGCCAAGCTTGAGGACCCCTGATATAGTGACTCTTCGACGTTACAACAGCACTGAAAAAAAAACTGACTTGTGACCGTTTTTCCACACCTGTGATCTGCTGGCTAGGGGATTCTGGGAGTTGAAGTCCAGGCCCCTGAAAGCCGGCCAGGTGGACAAAGGGGGGCTTCAGAGCGTTGCCTTCTGCTGCGAAGCCCCAGATGGTCTCCAGATCTGATCTGCCTCCTACTCCGAGGATCCTCCTGGCGTCGTTTTCACACATTTCCAGAGTCAATAATATTTGCAGGATTTACCAGCTGTTGTGATGTTTTTTACTTCAAGGGGGGGGAGGCAGAACCCAAACGTGGCACGCTCTGCCCGCTTCCTTGGCAGCGCAGGTGGCCCTGGCATCACGACGGGACAGACCCCATCTCTCTCGCCCTCCTTTCCCCTCTTCTCAAGCTACTTTACAGGCAGTCCTCAACTCCAACTGGAATCCTCTAGTCCAACCGCCTGCTCAAGCAGGAGACTCTAAGACAGGGATAGGCAACCTTGGCTCTTTTATGACTGGTGGACTTCAACTCCCAGAATTCCTGAGCCAGCATGGGGGAACTATGGCCCCTTCGTGACTCGGGGACTTCAACTCCCAGAATTCCTCAGCCAGCATGGGGGAACTATGGCCCCTTCGTGACTCGTGGACTCCAACTCCCAGAATTCCTCAGCCAGCATGGGGGAACTATGGCCCCTTCATGACTCGTGGACTCCAACTCCCAGAATTCCTCAGCCAGCATGGGGGAACTATGGCCCCTTCGTGACTCCTGGACTCCAACTCCCAGAATTCCTGAGCCAGCCAAGCTGAGGTGAAAGGGAGAGGTTTCCAAGCTGAGCCATGCTGGCTGAGGAATTCTGGGAGTTGAAGTCCACCAGTCATAAAAGAGCCAAGGTGGCCTACCCCTGTCGTATACCATTTCAGACCAATGACTGTCCAATCTCTTCTTAAAATTTGGATTTGCAAGGAAGGTCGTGATGTGGGCCCCTCCTCCACCATTCTTCCTCTTCCTCTTCCTCTTCCTCCTCCAGCGTCCCACCCTTTCCCCCTGCCTCCTCCCTCCCTTCGGCACATAATTCATTGTCGGTTCCTGCAAGAAAACCAAAGTGTCTCACACTTTCACTTCTTCTTTCCCACCAGCTCAGAGTTTGCAGAGGGAGCCTGTTGGCAGGAACTTAATTAATATTAATGTGGATTGTTCCCTTTCCATTTTTACTTCCACAGGGAGTGCAAAGCCTCCTTTAGCCTTCATGGGGGGTGGGGGGTTTGTCAGCCCCACATCTCACATGCTTGGTGTTTTTGACAAGCTTTGATCCTGCCTGCTAGTCGTCCCAGTTCTGCCTTTCTCCTGGTTGCAGGCCTTGAGCAGGTGGGGGTGCAAGGAGCATCCTTATCTGGCCCCTCCCTCTTCCCAACTCCCCCGTTTATCCAAACTGAAGGAGAAGAATTTGGGGAGGGGGGGCATTGGACATGCTTTGCATTCCCTACAGAGGCAGGATTCATGCAGTCAAGGCCTGGCTGGTGTTGTAAAGCTGGAGTAAAGCTCCTCTTTTGCATCCCCGTGGTAAAACTGGAGCCAATCTCCTCCATGCACCCCCCCCTTATAAAGCAGGAGTTAACTTCCTCCATTGCAAAACTGGATTAAACCTCCTCCTTGCAACCCCATTGCAAAGCTGGAGTAAATCCCCTCCTTGGGTCCCTGTTGTAAAGCTAGAGTAAATCTCCTCTGCTTGCAACACCGTTGAAAATCAGGCGTTAACTTTCCCCTCACCTCCCCGTTGTGAAGCTGGAATAAACCTTCTTGCACTCTCATTGCAAAGCTGAATTAAACCTTGCACTCCCTGTTGTAAAGCAGGACTAAACCTCGTCCTTGCACAGGAATTGCAAAGCTAGAATAAATCCCCATTGTAAAGCAGGAGTAAACCTCCTTGCATCCCCTTGCTCCCTCCATGATCTCCTGCCCTTTCCTCAGCTTCACTCTCTCTCTTTCTACATACTACTCTGGTTTTTGTAAGGACTTAAGAAACCTTTGCTCTGATGTGTAAACGGAGTCAGCCGGCTTCCCTGATCTGGTCATGTTGGTCTTGTGGGCTGACACTCAGGATGTTAGTCTAGAGCAGGGCTCTTTTATGACTTGTGGACTTCCACTCCCAGAATTCTGTACTGTGTGAGTGAAAGCCACAACGATGTCGCAAATGGCATAATCTCATTGTGCAAGTAATGCAAAGTGCGTAATTGTGGGGTCCTTGGTGCTCTCTGAGCTGGGTGGTTTTCCTGCAGACGTTTCATGACCCAACTAGAGAACATCATCAGTGCTAGAAGGAAGAAAGGAGAAGTTTTGGAAATGGTGTTTGGCCCCTGCTCTCCTTCGGAAGAGAGGAATCGCAGGTGTGTCTATATCTCTCCACCTGCTTGTGTGTTTTGTGTATGTCAGGGGTCTTTTATGACACGTGGACTTCAACTCCCAGAGTTCCTCAGCTGAAGCAGGAGACCCTATACCATTTCAGACAAACGGGTTGGTTGTCCAGTCTCTTCTTAAAAACCTCCAGTGATGAAGTACCCACAGCTTCTGGTGGCTAGCTGTTCCACTGGTTAATTGTCCTCACTTTTAGGAAATTCCGCCTTCATTCCAGCTTGCTTCTCTCCTTGGTTAGTTCCGTCCTGCCTTCAGGGGCGTTGGAGAAGACGGGGACCCCCCCCTTGAGGCAGCCCCTCCAATACTCAAATAGCCCTCTCCGGTGCCATCCACCTTCTGGAGCCAGGGTGGAAAAAATCAACCTTTGCAACCGGCCCTGGGTGTGCAGTTATACAAAAGACTTTTATACACGGACAAAAGACTTTTTTTTTCTTTCTTCCTCACCTGATGCTCCACACACAGGCTGGCGGGGGGCTCGGGTTTCAGGGTCCCGACCTTTGTGGGGGGCTGACACCTCTTTTGCTTTTGTTCAGCAAGGCGCTGGTGGGCTGGCCAGGAGTGATTTCACCCGGCCTAATGAAATATTTAGTGGCTCGGCTTGCCAGCCGGTGAAAATTATGACTTGATTAGTAATGAGCGAGCTTGGAAATGGATTCCCGAGGCCTACTTTGGCTGGGGAAACAGGCCGGGCACTTGACAGTCTGCCCGTGGTACCCGGGACCTGTGCGAGCCTTGCCCACACGCACAAACACACCCACCCACCCACCCACCCACACACACACACACACACATGTATGTACTGGAGCTTTGGATAATCCGTAGAGCAGTGTTTCTCAACCTTGACCATTTTAAGGCCTGTGGACTTCAACTCCCAGAATTCCACAGCCAGCATTGCTGGCTGTGGAATTCTGGGAGTTGAAGTCCACAGGCCTTAAAATGGTCAAGGTTGAGAAACACTGCCATAGAAGAAGAAGCTGTGCAGATTTCAGGAGTCAAAGAAGAGTCTAAATCGGTGTTTCTCCACCTCCACAACTTGAAGACAGGTGGACTTCAACTCCCAGAATTCCCCAGCCAGCCATGGAGGGGAGGGAATTCTGAGCTGGGGGGGATTCTGGGCTGGGGGATTCTGGGAGTTGAAGTCCACATGGCTTAAAATTGTCAAGGTTGAGAAACATTGCTCAATATATATTTTTTAATCTAGCTCGGGTCCTCAAACCGTGGCCACTTTAAGACCAGTGGACTTCAACTCCCAGAATTCCCCAGCCAGCATAGCTGGCTGAGGAATTCTGGGAGTTGAAGTCCACAAGTCATGAAAGGGCCAAGTCTGAAGACCCTGATCTAGCGGTAAACTCCACTGAATTCAATGGGGCCAGGGATCTGCAACCTTGACCACTTTAAGACTTGTGGACTTCAACTCCCAGAATTCCTCAGCCAGGAATTCTGGGAGCTGAAGTCCACAAGTCTTAAAGTGATCAAGGTTGCAGATCCCTGGCCTAGACAGAAGTTGCCCACAAGGGGAAGAACGAATAACGCTATTATTTTACTATTACTTTACTCTTGTTTGTAACTGCCTTCTAATATTTCTATAGAGTTTGGATGTTTTTCTGCCTGCCGCCAGGCTGGCTAGAGTTGTTCGGGCGAGAGGGAAGGGCCGTTTCTAAATGAATGAATAATTAAATCGATAAACTATAAAGGACGCTTATTGTCCTCAAGTATTTTTAACAGGAGAAGCCTCTGCGAATGTGCGTATCAGCTTTCCTTTCCGTCAAGTGGCGTCTTTTGAAGGGAGCCCATTATGGGACACAGCTTCCCTTTCATTATTTTAATGAGTCATTAGCTTAATGGCCCATGGGGAATGCGAATTGTTTGGCCACCGGTCTTTGGTGAAAGAGGAGATTTCTTTCGAAAGGGGATCGATCAAAAGGGCAGATATTTTCCTTTCTCCATTCGGAGTAAGGGGCCTTGGGGCAGCACAAGAAGTCCCCGACTTACAACAACTTATTTATTATTTATTAATTAATTGGATTTCTATGCCGCCCTATTCCAGGAACTCAGGGCGGCTCACAACATAGATAGAAATCTAACATTAAAATACTTTATAAGAAAAACCCCTTAATTAAAAAATCAATCATCCAAGCAGACATGCAACAAACATACACTGGCTGGGGCAAGGTGTTAACTGCCCCAGGCCTGTCGGCAAAGATGTGTCTTCAATAATTTGCGAAAGGCGGAGAGGGTGGGGGCAATACGGATCTCCGGGGGGGGGAGTTGGTTCCAGAGGGCCGGGGCCGCAACAGAGAAGGCTCTTCCCCTGTCTGGCTGACGGGACCTGGAGAAGGCCGACTCTGTGGGCCCTAACCGGTCGCTGGGTTTCATGGGGCAGCAGATGGTCCCGTAAGTAACTTGTTTCGTGACCACTCGCAGTGACTCGTATTTACGACCGTCGCAGCGTCCCAGGGTCACGTGACCAAAATCCATCCGCTTGGCAACTGACTCGTATATAGGACGGTTGCAGCGTCCCAGGGTGACGTGATCCCCTTTTGCAACCTTCTGACGAGCAAATTCAAAGGGGAAGCTTGTTGTTGTTGTTGTTAGTTGCAAAGTTGTGTCGGACCCATCGCGACCCCCCCCCATGGACCACGTTCCTCCAGGCCTTCCCGTCCTCTACCATCTTCTGGAGTCCCTTGAAGCTCATGCCTCCTGCTTAAGAACCATGTTGCTAGCTTAGCAACTTGTTAAGGGATTCCCTTAACAGCTGTGGCAAGACATGTCATAAAACAGGGCAAAACTAATGTCTCACTTAGCAACGGAAATTTTGGGCTCCGTTGTGGTCCTACGTCGAGGATTACTTGTACCCTGGGGTTTTCAGGTCCTGCTCTGCTTTGAAGAGGGGATCCATTACGCCAGCGGTCTTCAAAGTTTTATGACTTTGATGACTTGTGGACTTCAACTCCCAGAATTCTCCTCCATGGCCACAGTGGCTGAGGGATTCTGGGAGTTGAAGTCCACAAGTCATCAAAGGGCCAAGTTGGAAGGGCCCTGGACTTCAACTCCCAGAATTCTCCTCCATGGCCACAGTGGCTAAGGGATTCTGGGAGTTGAAGTCCAGGGGCCTTCCAACTTGGCCCTTTGATGACTTGTGGACTTCAACTCCCAGAATCCCTCAGTCTGTCAAGGTTCCAACTAATGAAACACTTCAAAGAACTTTCAGGCATGTTTATCCTAAAGCCTTTATTACAGTGTTACAAATTGACGGCACATCATGGATGTTTTATGCCAGAATCTGACTTCTTCTTGCTGGCATCTAACTTTTCTTGCTAAACCCCTTCCTTATCTTGCAGTCACAAGTCACATTATCCAATTAGTGTGAAGGTCAAAGGTTTACTTCCTCTTTCTTTCCCAGGCTTTTTACCCCCCCCCCCAGCTATGTATTAACCCAATAAATACCAGACAGTTTTGCATATTGTCAAAGCAAGAATATACAGTATTTTCAGCATTGACACAGCCACTGTGGCCATGGAGGAGAATTCTGGGAGTTGAAGTCCCCACGCCTGGAAATGGCCAAGATAAACAGGGCCTACACCAGTGTTTCTCAACCTTGACAATTTTAAGGCATGTGGACTTCAACTCCCAGAATTCCACAGCCAGCGTTGCTGGTTGTGGAATTCTGGGAGTTGAAGTCCACATGCCTTAAAATTGTCAAGGTTGAGAAACACTGGCCTACACCAACCCCAAGCATAAGGTTCGACCTAAGATCTCCTTCGGAGTTGTGGTGGTGATAACTCCCATAATTCCCGGCCAGAGCTGCCCATGATGTTCAGGAGTTATGGGATGTTCAGGAGTTATGGGTGTGGATGTATTTGGAGGCCCCCCTCAGGAGAAAGCAAGATTAGACTGGGATTTAATTCATTTAGAGCAGGGGTCCCCAACCATGGCAACTTTAAGACTTGTGGACTTCAAGTCCCAGAATCCCTCAGCCACTGTGGCCATGGAGGAGAATTCTGGGAGTTGAAGTCCCCACGCCTGGAAATGGCCAAGATAAACAGGGCCTACACCAACCCCAAGCAGAAGGTTCGACCTAAGATCTCCTTCGGAGGTGTGGTGGTGATAACTCCCATAATTCCCAGCCTGAACTGCCCAGGATGTTCAGGAGTTATGGGTTTGGATGTATTTGGAGGCCCCCATCAGAAGAAAGCAAGATTAGACTGGGATTTAATTCATTCAGAGTCTTCTTGGATGCCTTAACACAGGGGCCTTCCAACGTGGCCCTTTGATGACTTGTGGACTTCAACTCCCAGAATTCCTCAGCCAGGCACGTGTGCCTGGCTGAGGAATTCTGGGAGTTGAAGTCCATAAGTCA
>JARGCV010000702.1:292500-330216 GCA_034064705.1 Bothrops alternatus
GGCTACCTGATCCAGGGGAAAGGAGCCAAGGACTGCAGCCTCACCTACCTCGCCCAGGTAGACCCCAAAGGTAAGGCTGTGCTCTCCCACCTTGCCCTGCAGGGGCGGAGGTGCCGTGCTGTGGCCTTCGCTTCCCGGGATGCCGGAGTTGCAAATATTTGTACGGGCGGTTCCCCCATTGGCGATTGTTCGCTGAGTGGCCGTTTAAAGTGACAGCGGCATTGAAACGAGTGACTTAGGACCATTTTTCACATTTACGACCGTTGGGCAGCATCCCTGGGATCAAAATTCAGACGCTGGGCACGTTCCTTGTAGTTGTGACAGTTGCGGTGTCTCACTAGATGGATGGTTGTTAAGTTGAGGACTAGCTGTAGTTTGGTTTAGTTCAGTCGTTTCATTTCGTTTAATCGTATAGTTTAGTTTATAGATTAGTTTAGTTTAGTTTATAAGTTAGTTTATAGTTTAGTTTATAGTTCAGTTTAATCTAGTTTATAGTTTAGTTTAGTTTATAGTTTAGTTTAGGGTATAATTTAGTTTATAGTTTAGTTCAGTTTAGTTTAGTTTATAATTTAGTTTATAGTTTAGTTTAGTTTATGGTTTAGTTTATAATTTAGTTTATAGCTTAGTTTAGTTTATAGTTCAGTTTAGTTTATAGTTTAGTTCAGTTTACTTTATAGTTTAGTTTATAACTTAGTTTAGTTTATAGTTCAGTTTAGTTTATAGTTTAGTTTATAGTTTAGTTTAGTGTATAATTTAGTTTATAGTTCAGTTCAGTTTAGTTTAGTTTATAATTTAGTTTATAGTTTAGTTTACTTTATAGTTTAGTTTACTTTATAATTTAGTTTATAGCTTAGTTTATAGTTCAGTTTAGTTTATAGTTTAGTTCAGTTTACTTTATAGTTTAGTTTATAACTTAGTTTAATTTATAGTTCAGTTTAGTTTATAGTTTAATTTATAATTTAGTTTATAGCTTAGTTTAGTTTATAGTTCAGTTTAGTTTATAGTTTAGTTCAGTTTAGTTTATAGTTTAGTTTAGTTTATAGTTCAGTTTAGTTTATAGTTTAGTTTCTAATTTAGTTTATAGTTTAGTTTATAGTTTAGTTTATAGTTCAGTTTGGTTCAGTTTAGTTTAGTTTATAGTTCAGTGTAGTTTATAGTTCAGTTTAGTTTATAGTTTAGTTTAGTTTATAGTTCAGTTTAGTTTATAGTTTAGTTTCTAATTTAGTTTATAGTTTAGTTTATAGTTCAGTTTATAGTTTAGTTTGGTTCAGTTTAGTTTAGTTTATAGTTCAGTATAGTTTAGTGGGCGTCTCAGGTGTTGCAAGATGGGGGGGGGGTGTTGGCTGCACCTGCACAAAATTCTCCGGCGTGTGTGTCCGTTTTGCGCGTCCTTTGGAATGGCCTGGCAAAGCCCTTCTCTGATCCATATTTTGATTTTTCTCCCGGCAGGCTCGTTGCCCAAGTGGGTGGTGAATAAGTCCTCTCAGTTTCTGGCGCCCAAGGTAAGCTGCGACCAATTTCTCTCTCCTTTCTGCAGCTACACCTGGTCTCACCTGGTCTCAGGGAGGCCCCCGGCCCATTGCTGGGAATAGGTGGGAATAGGTCTCCGGAGGTCCTCAGCCAGCCAGGCCAGGGTCCTCCCAAAGGGGCTTTCTCCGAAAGGCAGCTGGACGTTCTTGGTTTTTTTTTCTCCTTTGAAAACGTTTCGCTTCTCATCCCAGAAGCCACCTGGGTGAGGTTTTCAAGGGGAAAAATAATAATAAAACAAGAAGGTTCTGGAAAAAGCACCTTTGGGAATAGGGGGGAGATATGCCTGGGCAGGAAAATCCTTTAAGAAGGCCTTGGATAAGAAGGTATTTATAGTTACTAAACTATAAACTAAACTAAACTATAAACTAAACTATAAATTAAGCTATAAACTAAACTATAAACTAAATTATCAGCTAAACTAAACTATAAACTAAATTATAAGGTGAACTGAAGGCAGCTCTGTCTTCATCCATGGTTTATTCTGCTTCAGTTTATTCACTGTTAGTTCTTCGGGAAAATTAAAATAATAATTGTAGCACAGGGTTGAATTGTGGGGTCCTTGGTGCTCCCTGGGGCCCTTGGTTGTTTTCTTGCAGATGTTTCATGGCCCAACTAGGGAACGTCATTAGTGCTGGAAGGGAGGAGGAAGAAGAGGAAGAAGAGGAAGGAAGGAAGGAAGGAAGGAAGGAAGGAAGGAAGGAATATGGGGTCCCTGGTGCTCTCTGAGCTGGGTGGTTTTCTTGCAGATGTTTCATGACCCAACTAGGGAGCATCATCAGTGCTAGAAGGGGGGAGGGAGGGAGGGAGGGAGGGAGGAAGGAAGGAAGGAAGGAAGGAAGGAAGGAAGGAAGGAAGGAAGGAAGGAAGGAAAGACAGACTGTGGAGTGCTTGGTGCTCTCTGAGTTTGATTTTTTTCTTGCAGACGTTTTGTGACCCAGCTAGGGAATATCATCAGTGCTAGAAGGGGGGAGGGAGGGAGGAAGGAAGGAAGGAAGGAAGGAAGGAAGGAAGGAAGGAAGGAAGGAAGGAAGGAAGGAAGGAAGGAAGGAAGGAAGGAAGCCTTGCCCTGCCAGGCCTGCTTAAGAAAATGCTGAGCAGAGGGTGGAAAAAAGGGATTATTCTTGTTGGTTTATGGGATGAAATGGTGCATTGAAGATGCACTGGGGCTTCAGAGGCGATTTAAATTGTGAAAAGCACTGCTACATTTTTCCACCCTCGCATTTTAAAGCGGCTCTTTGGATCATAAATAGATCGTGGAAAATCTATTTTTGTTTTATCTCCGTGTGATTCTTGGCAGACTTGCCTCATGAGGAGAATATTAGGGAGGGGCTGCTTCTGGGAAAAAAACAAAAAAAACCAAGAGGTCAGAGGTGGGGGGAGGAATCCATCAAGATTCCGACTGAGATTATCGATTCCCTTTGATGGAAAGCTGAAAAGTGGCGTTGAAATTGGACGTGCATTATTGATGCCGCACGTGGAAGAAAGAGCAGAGGAAGAGCGGAGGAAGGGCTGAAAGGCTGCTTTGACCTTAAAACGGGGGCGATGGAATTTAAATATATTTATATAAGAGGTTGAGACTCTGGAAAGAGGGCAGAGAAGAGCCACAGAGAGGATCGGGACTGGAGGCTAAAACATAGAAGGAATGGCTGTTGGCATTGGGGATGTCTAGTCCAGGGGTCGGCAACCTCGGCTCTTTTATGACTCGTGGACTTCAACGCCCAGAATTCCTGAGTCAGCTATGCTGAAGTCCATGCGTCATAAAAGAGCCGAGGTTGCCGACCCCTGGACTAGTCTAATGAAGAGAAGGACGAGGGGGGACAGGATAGCAGTCTTCCAGTATCTCAGGGGCTGCCCCAAAGAAGAGGGAGTCAAGCTATTCCCCAAAGCCCCTGAAGAAGGCAAAATAAGAAGCAACGGATGGAAGCTGATCAAGGAGAGAAGCAACTTGGAACTAAGGAGAAACTTCCTGACAGTGAGAACAATTAACTAGTGGAACCATCTGCCTCCAGAAGCGGTGAATGCTCCAACACTGGAGGTTTTTAAGAAGAGACTGGACAGCCATTTGTCTGAAATGGTATAGGGTTTCCTGCCTGAGCAGGGGGTTGGGCTAGATGACCTCCGAGGTCCCTTCCGACTCTGTTATTCTGTTCTGTTAAATGGCTCTGAAAAGGAAATAATAATAATAATATTATAATAATAACAACAACAACAGTAGTAGTAGTAATAAGTTGGAAGGCACCTTGGAGGTCTTCTAGTCCGACCCCCTGCTCAGGCAGGAAACCCTAGACCATCTCAGACAAATGGCTGTCCAGTCTCTTCTTAAAAACCTCCAGTGATGGGGAAGGAAGGAAGGAAGGAAGGAAGGAAGGAAGGAAGGAAGGAAGGAAGGAAGGCAGAATAACAGAATAACAGAGTTGGAAGGGACCTTGGAGGTCATCTAGTCCAACCCCCTGCTCAGGCAGGAAACCCTAGACCATCTCAGACAAAGGGCTGTCCAGTCTCTTCTTAAAAACTTCCCGTGTTGGAGCATTCAGCGCTTCTGGAGGCAGGTGGTTCCACTGGTTAATTGTCCTCACTGTCAGGAAGTTCCAGGTTGCTTCTCTCCCGGATTAAACAAGAGAAACAAATAAGATAGCGAGGCCTTTCTGAACTAAAGGGTGGGTTGCAATTTGTGTGTTGTACGAGGCGTTGTGCCTCCAGGATCAAGACTGGCAGAGATCAGAGGGGCACCTGTCCGGGCTGGTGCTCCTGGCTCAGGTCCGTCACCCGCCGGGTAGTTCCAAAGGTGCTTCTTTTGTCCCAAAAGGGGGGGGGAAACAACCTTTGGCTTCCCGGCCTCTGATCCGGTTCCTTTCCCCTCCCTTGAGCAATGGCCCTCCTGGTTGCTGAGAGATGGCATAAAACACTCACAATGCCCACGGGAAAACCACCACGTCAGCAGATGCAACTGTATACACACACAGATCACACACACACAGAGCTAATGAAAAGACAAGGGGGGGAAACAAAACCAACAACTGGCAGGAGACACAAAGAAGGAGGCTCCCCTTTGTTGTCCGGCTTGAAGCCTATCGGCTTTCCAGAGACGGGAAAGGTCTTCGGTTTCCAGGGTGGCTTTGTGTTCCCCGACAAAGCCGGCCTGTTGTCGTGTGTCTCCGGTGACAAAGAGGGTTTAAGATCTCTTTGGGCCAGGAATGGGGTCTGCAAGGCGGCCGGGCCGACTCCAAGCGTCGAGGCCTCCGGAGTTTGAATCTTGGGGAGACCCACTCAGAGGGGGGCTCTGCTCCTGGTCCGGGGTCCAGAGCCAGTGGGGAGGGGGCCCCAGGCAGTGTGGGGGTCTGCTCGTAGGGGTGGGGGCTCTTGGGGGAGGTTCGGATGCCGCTGCCCACTTGGGCGCAGAATGAGGCGACCCCCAGCAGGGGCGCAGGCGTGGGAGCCCCCCAAGAGCTTCCTGGCCAATGCCAGAGGCTTCTTCGGCCCAGCAGCCCCCCCAACCCCCCGAAGCTTCTTCGGGGGGGTCTGTGGGCTCCTCTGGGATCGATCAGGGGGCTCCTGGGTGGTGGTCCAGGGTTGGGAAGGTGACGTCTCCCGGAGGGGGCCTCTTGGCTGGTCCTGCATCAAGCGCTGCGTTTTTTGTAGTCTATCATTGATATTGGAAACTCCTCCTCCTCCTCCTCCTTTCCCCTTCCCTTCTTCCTTCCTCCTCCTCCACCTTCTTCCTCCTTCCTTCCTCCTTTCCTCCTCCCTGCTTCCTTCCTCCTCCTCCCATCTTCCTTCCTCCTCCTCCCTTCTTCCTTCCTCCTCCTCCACCTTCTTCTTCCTTCCTCCTTTCCCCCTTCTTTCTTTCTCCTCCCATCTTCCTTCCTTCCTCCTCCTCTTCCTTCCTTCTCCCTGCTTCCATCTTCCTTCCTCCTCCCTTCTTCCTTCCTCCTCCTCTTCCTTCCTTTCCTCCTCCCTGCTTCCTTCCTCCTCCTCCACCTTCTTCCTCCTTCCTCCTTTCCCCTTCCTTTCTTTCTCCTCCCTTCTTCCTTCCTTCCTCCTCCTCTTCCTTCCTTCTCCCTGCTTCCATCTTCCTTCCTTTCCTCCTCCCTGCTTCCTTCCTCCTCCTCCTCCTTTCCCCCTCCCTTCTTCCTTCCTTCCCCCTCCCATCTTCCTTCCTTCCTCCTCCTTCCTTTCCCCCTCCGTTCTTCCGTCCTCCTCCTCCCTTCTTCCTCCTCCCTCCCCCCCCCCGCAGGCCATGAAGAAGATGTACAAGGCCTGCCTCAAGTACCCCGACTGGAAGCAGAAGCACGGCCCCCGCTTCAAGCCCTGGCTCTACCCGGAGCAGAACCGCCTGGACAGCCTGGCGCTCTCCGACCTCTCCATCCAGCACGCCGACTCCCTGGAGAACATTGACGAGAGCAGCCTGGCCGAGGGCAAGGAGGAGCCCAGGGCCGAAGGCAGCGACGAGGACAGCGTCAACTGAGGGCCCACCGGCCGGAGGGGCAGGAGGGGCGGGGGGAACCCTGCCCCCCACCCTCTGACCCAGCACCCCCCCACCGCCCACCCCCCACCTGGGCTGCTTCTTGTCTCTGTAGCTCCCGTGTTGGCAAACAAGGAAGGGTGGGTGGCCCTCGTGTATGACAGGGCAGCTCGTGGGGGGGGGCGCAGCGAGCAAAGGCACCCCGTCATGTTGGTAGCCCCCCGTTTGCTGCCCCCCCTCGCCCTGCGGCCTTTTTTTCCTTTCCCGGTGGGGGCTTTTGCTGCAACAGGCCCCTTCCTGGTGGAAAACAGAGGCGGGGTCCTTCCGTGAGACCACCCCCCCTCCGAGCTTGGCAGAGCGGCAGATAATCCGGAGGAAAAAAGGGGGGGGGCTTCTTCCCATGAAGGGGTCTTCTGCTCCTTGGAGGGGTTGGGGGGGGTCTCCCTTGCAAAGCCTTCACCAGGGTCATGACCAGGCAGAGCCCCCCCTCCCCCAGCAAGGTGGGGGCATCCACAAGGGGATTCCCCCCCAGTATGATCTGCCTGCCTTTTGTGCGCATCCCCCCCCATAAGACCACCCCCGCTAACTGCCATTTCTGGACACCCCCCCTCCCAGTCTCGTGGAAACTGTACTGGCTGCCGGGCAGGGTCATTGCAGACGGTGGGCATGTCTTCCTCCGCAGCGTGGTCCGCTGGCTTCCTCACCTTGCAGGTAGTCCCCAACTTACAACGGTTCGCTCAGTGACGGTTCACCGTTACAACGGTGCTGGGAAAAAAGTGAATTAGGACCGTTTTTCAAACTTATGACCGTTAGAGCATCCCCCATAGGTCATGGGTTACGTATCGACCCGGGGTATCCAACTTGGGTGACTTTTAAGACTTGTGGACTTCAACTCCCAGAATTCCCCAGCCAGCAAAGCTGGCTGGGGAATTCTGGGAGTTGAAGTCCACAAGTCTTAAAAGCCATCCAAGTTGGACACTCCGGGTCTAGAACATACAGCTTGGACAAATACTGGGACAGAAGTAACAAGATAATCCAGACCCGTATTGAATGCAGACTCTTATCGACTGACTCACATTTACGACGGTCGTAGTGTCCCCGTGACCCCCTTTTGCGGCCTCCTGGCCAGTAAAGTCAGTGGGGGGGAGCCAGATTCGCTTAACGACGGTGTGTGACTAATTTAACGACGGCAGTGATTCAGTGAACATCTGTGGGAAGGAACTTCCTTCGGTTCGCTTAACAAATGTTGCCCTTAGCGGCAGAAAACGTGGGCTCAGGGGCGGTCGTAAATCGAGGACTACCTGTCCAAAGGCAGGCCTGGAGTACTTACTTGCGGATGGAAGGGGAAGGGGGACCCCCTGGTTTGGGAGTCCCATCCTTTCCCGTGCCGCCTCTGCAAACATCTGGCTGCCTTCTGGAGCTGCTGGGAGTTTGGCCTGGGTGGGTTCACCTTCACTTGGAGGGGGGGGTCTTCTACTACTTTGGGGGAGGGGGGACATCAGCCCCCCTGCTTTGACCCTGCCGGTCTCAGCTCCGGCCCAGGGTGGAGGATGACGGGACCCCCAAGAAGCCAGTGTCCTTGGAGAGATAGGAAGGAGAGCCCACCCTGTAATGTAGAGCCAGGGTCTCCAACCGTGGCAACTTTGCGACTGGTGGACTTCAACTCCCAGAATCCCTCAGCCAGCCCAGGTGGGAGACCCCCTGCTTGTAGAACAGAGGTCCCCCCAATCTTTTGGGCGTCAGGGGCCGGAAAGGCTTTCCCGCACACCGGAAGGGGTGTGGTTTTGCGTACTGCCTGCATCCTGCAGATGGGGCTTTGCTTGTTTGTGTGGACCGGTTGCTGGCCCGATACCGGTCCACGGACCGGAGGTTGGGGATCCCTGTTGTGTAGAGGACATCTCCGTCGCGTAGCTTCATTGAGGATCCTTGAAGTCTCCGGGCTCCTGGCCAACTGGCCAAAGGGCACAATGTTCGGACAGGTCGACCGAGCAGAAGGTGCCATCGGCCTGTCTGGCTTGCCAGGTGGGCCAACTCCAAGAACCGAGTCACCTTGCCATCCTTAAACTGGTTGTAGCTGGGCAAGGTCGCCTTCTCTGCTGCGCTCCTCTTCCTCCCACTAATATTGAGCTTGGGAAGGAGGAGGAGGGGGGTTCAGCCGATTTATTTTATGACAAAGAGGGGGGGTAACTTTCCCAGTCAGACCATCTTGGGCCAATCCAGGTGAGAAAGGCCAGGTGTGCAGATGACAGTTCAAGGGAACCGATTAAGAGCTAAAAGCATAAGCCAGGGGGACCTACTCAGAGCACGGCCAACACCTGCTAGATTAGAGTCAAGAGAATTCAAGGGAAGTTGGACTTAGTTTGTGGCTATGTCAGGATTCTAGGCTGATGCCTCTTTTGACACTCCCCCCCCCCGTCCCCAGCTTCTGTCATTCCTTTAAATCCATCTTGGAAAGGCAGCTGGGGGCAACCAAGACGACTTTCTTCCTTCTTTGCCTGGTGGGAGAGCCCCTAACTCGGGGTGTATCAGCAGGAGATGTGGGGGTGATGCTTCCCATGAGACCTCCTTTCTCTCTTTCTCTCTCTTTCCCTTTCTCCCTCTTTCTATCTTTCTCTTTTTTCTCTCTCTCCCTATTTCTCTCTTTTTCTCTCCCTCTTTTTTTCTCTCTCTCCCCCTTTCTCTCTTTTTCCCTCTCTTCCCCTCTTTCTTTCTCTCCTTTTATCTCTTTCCCTCTCTTTCCCTTTCTCTTTTCCTCTTTCTCTCTCTCTCTCCCTCTTTTTCTCTCTTTCTCTCCCTCTCTTTTTTTCTCTCTTTTTCTCTGTCTCTTTCTCTCTCCCTCTTTCTCTCTCTTTCCCTCTTTCTCGCTCTTTCTCTCCCTCTCCCTTTCTCTTTTTCTCTTTCTCTCTTTCTCTCTTTTTATCTCTTTCTCTCCCTCTTTCTCTTTTTCCCTCTTTTTTCTCTCTCCCACTCCCTCTTTTTCTCTCTTTCTCTCCCTTTTTATCTCTCTCCCTTTCTCTCTCTCTTTCTCTTTCTCTTTTCCCCTCTTTCTCCCTCTTTCTCTCCCTCTTTCTTTCTCTTTTTCTCTCTCTCCCCCCTCTCTCTCCCCTTTTCTCTCTTTTCTCTCTCTCTTTCTCATTCTGTCACTCTCACTGCCCCCTGCGCAGTCTGGAAGGCTAGTGGCGCAAGAAAAGTGAGATTTGACTAGCCTTAAATTGTAGGATTGTTACTATAGCTTTCAGGGGGTTGCTTTCCCTATAGCCCCTTTTGCATTTCCAGGGGTGGGGGTGTGGATTAAAAAAAAGGGAAAGGATTTCATATCTTGTTACTGGACCATTTGTTTCGAAATAAATGGAGTTCAAATTCTTGGAGTGCTCTTGCTTGCAAAGAGGTGGACACGACACGTCCTGGGAGGTCAGGCGGGAAAAGCAGGGGCCTGTCTGTCCTTCCCTCCGTCTGTCCATCCATCAAAACATTGGGACAGAGTCCAAAATCCAACCAGCATCCGAAAAATTCAGATTTCTACCCAATTCTAGCCAAACTACTTCTTCCAGCCCAAGGCACGGAAATAGTAGCTGGGAGGGAACAGCGCCCCCTGCTGTCTCCTTCGATGCAAAACCGGTTATTCGGCTGGCCCGTTTCTGCTGTTTCAACCCTGGCCTTTTAAGAGGGATGGACTTCAACTCCCAGAATTCCCCTAGCCAGCATGGATTTCTGGGAGTTGGGAGTCCACAAGTCCAGCTTCAAGCGGCCCCGGTCTGAGAGATGCTGCCTTGGAGACAGAGAAGATGGCAGGCTTTGTGTGTGCAGCTTACAACAGTCCATTTAAGTGACAAGTTTGAAGTTAGCACAGCACTTATGACTTATGACCTCTCTAGCATCCCTGTGTTCACCTTATAGGGCAGTGTTTCTCAACCTTGACCATTTTAAGGCATGTGAACTTCAACTCCCAGAATTCCACAGCGAGCATTGCTGGCTGTGGAATTCTGGGAGTTGAAGTCCACAGGCCTTAAAATGGTCAAGGTTGAGAAACACTGCCATAGAAGAAGAAGCTGTGTAGATTTCAGGAGCCAAAGAAGAGTCTAAATTGGTGTTTCTCCACCTCCACAACATGAAGACGGGTGGACTTCAAGTCCCAGAATTCCCCAGCCAGCCATGGAGGGGAGGGAATTCTGAGCTGGGGGGGGATTCTGGGCTGGGGGATTCTGGAAGTCCACATGCCTTAAAATTGTCAAGGTTGAGAAACACTGTTATAGGGGGTACCTTGCTCAACAGGAGTTAATTGTGAGAAACACCTCGGAGTCCTAGTGGACAATCACCTAAATAGGAGCCAGCCGTGTGCTGCAGCTGCCCAAAAAGCCAACGCAGTGCTGGGCTGCATTAACAGAGGGAGAGAATCGAGATCAGGTGAAGTGTTAATACCGCTTTACAAGGCCTTGGGAAGGCCACACTTGGAATCCTGCATCCAGTTTTGGTCACCACGATGTAAAAAAGATGCTGAGACTCTGGAAAGAGTGCATAGAAGAGCAACAAAGATGATCAGGGGACTGGAGGCTAAAACATACAAGGAATGGTTGCTGGAATTGGGGATGTCTAGTTTAAGGAGTGGGGACATGATAGCAGTGTTCCAGTATCTCGGGCTGCCCCAAAGAAGAGGGAGTCAAGCTATTCTCCAAAGCGCCTGAAGACAGGACAAGAAGCAAGGGGGTGGGGAACGGACTCATTAAGGAGAGAAGCAACCTAGAACTAAGGAGAAACTTCCTGACAGTGAGGACAATTAACCAGTGGAACCACCTGCCTCCAGAAGCTGTGAATGCTCCAACACTGGAGGTTTTTAAGAAGAGACTGGGCAGCCATTGGTCTGAAATGGTGTAGGGTTTCCTGCCTGAGCAAGGGGATGGACTAGATGACTTCCAAGGTCCCTCCCAACTTTATTATTATCTGATCAAAAGTCAGAAGCTTAGTGACTGACTCATATTTATGACCTTCAATTTAGTGACCATCACCAAGAAGAGTCACTTATGATCATTTTTCACACTTTACGACCATGGTAGCATCCCCGTGGTCCCGCAATCAAAATTCGGATCCTTGGCCACTGGCTCATATTTAGGACGGTCGCAGTTGTCCCGGTGTCATGTGATCCCCTTTTGCGACCATCTGACAAGCAAAGTCAATAACAATAACAATAAATTTGGAAGGGACCTTGGAGGCCATCTAGTCCAACCCCCTGCTCAGGCAGGAAACCCTAGACCATTTCAGACAAATGGCTGTCCAGTCTCTTAATAATAATCATAATAAAGTTGGAAGGGACTTTGGAGGTCATCTAGTCCAAACCGCTGCTCAGGCAGGAAACCCTAGACATTTCAGACAAATGGCTGTCCAGTCTAATAATAATAATAATAAAGTTGGAAGGGACCTTGGAGGTCATCTAGTCCAACCAACTGCTCAGGCAGGAAACCCTAGACCATTTCAGACAAATGGCTGCCCAGTCTCTTCTTAAAAGCTTCCAGTGTTGGAGAAGGGAGGGAAGGAAGGAAGGAAGGAAGGAAGAGAATAACACACTCAGAAGGGACCTTGGAGGTCATCTAGTCCAACTCCCTGCTCAGGCAGGAAACCCTATACCATTTCAGACAAATGGCTGCCCAGTCTCTTCTTAAAAACTTCCAGTGTTGGAGAAGGGAGGGAAGGAAGGAAGGAAGGAAGGAAGAGAATAACACACTCAGAAGGGACCTTGGAGGTCATCTAGTCCAACTCCCTGCTCAGGCAGGAAACCCTATACCATTTCAGACAAATGGCTGCCCAGTCTCTTCTTAAAAACTTCCAGTGTTGGGGCATTCACATTTGAAGCTCATCTGCGCTATTTCTTGAAATAACAAGCTAATTTGTCAACCTTCAGCCACCTGAGGGACCACTTGGGTCCAGGTGACAGAAGCCCCGCCCCTCACCTCACCTCTGAGCAGGCGTGCAAAGCTGCAGAGCTGGAAACGCAACAGAGGCAACACCGGCACACACACACACACACACACACACACACACACACACACACACACACACACACACACACACACACACACACCTCCAAAGGCTCCAGAGAGATAGTGACTCAGTGTCCTGATCCAGGTTTGTATAGCGGCTGCTGAGAGAGAATGAGAAGAAGAGAAAGAGAGAAGAAAGAGAGAGGGAATGAAAGAAAAGAGAGAGGGGGTGGGAAGGGGGGAATGCAGGCCTCCCACTGACTCATCGCTCTGGGGGCAGCTGCAACTGAGTCATCCTTTTGTTGTGTTGGTTAAGACTCACCCCTGGGGATGGGCTGGAAATGCGTTTGCAACACACAGCCTATAGATGTGGCAAAAAACCGTCTTCCCTGGGGACTCGGCAAAGAATGAAAAGCAAAGCCTGAAACCATGATACATAAAACCACAACACTCCCCTCTTCCAACGGAAGGGAATATCTGCAGCGCAGGGTTGATGTGCGGGGTTCCTCTCTGAGCTTGGCTGTTTTCTTGCAGCTGTTTCAGGATCCGACTAGCTAACCCAGGGCTCTTCCAACTTGGCCCTCGGATGACTGGTGGACGTCAACTCCCAGAATTCCTCAGCCAGGCACGCTGGCTGAGGAATTCTGGGAGTTGAGGTCCAACAGTCATCAAAGGGCCAAGACCCCTGAGCTAGCCTCATCGGTGCTAGGAGGGAGTAGGGTTTGCGGGGAGGGGGCGAAGAGGAGGGGGAGGACAGCAATGACAACTGTGGGGTCCCTGGTGCTCTCATCGAGCCTGGTGGTTTCCTTGGGAACCTCATCAGTTCTAGAAGGGAGGAGGAGGAGGACGACGACGACTATGGAGTCCTGGGTGCTCTCTGAGCTGGGTGGTTTTCTTGCAGACGTTTCATGACCCAACTAGGGAACCTCATCAGTGCTAGAAGGGAGGAGGAGGAAGGAAGGAAGGAAGGAAGGAAGGAAGGAAGGAAGGAAGGAAGGAAGGAAGGAAGGAAGGAAGGAAGGAAGGAAAGACTGTGGGGTCCATCTTGCAGACATTTCATGAGCCAACTAGGGAACATCATCAGTGCTAGAAGGGAGGAGGAGGAGAAAGAAGGACTGTGGGGTTCTTGGTGCTCTCTGAGCTGGGTGGTGTCCTTGCAGACGTTTCATGACCCAACTAGGGAACATCATCAGTGCTAGAAGGAAGGAGGAGGAGGAGGAGGAGGAGGAGGAGGAGGAGGAGGAGAATGACCGTGGGATCCTGGGTGCTCTCTGAGCTGGGTGGTTTTCTTGCAGACATTTCATGACCCAACTAGGGAGCATCATCAGCGCTAGAAGGGAGGAGGAGGAGGAGGAGGAGGAGGAAGAGGAGGAGGAGGACTGTAAGCTTGGCTGTTTTCTTGCAGACGTTTCATGACCCAACTAGTTAATATCATCAGTGCTAGAAGCGAGTCTAGTTTGCTCCCTTTTTATATACAACTGGCTTCCCCTGCCGTTTCGCTGAGGGTGTGGTCCATTGCTAAGTGAGAGCGTCGTTAAGTGAACTATGCCCAGTTTTACGATGTTTCTTGCTGTGGTTGTTCAGCAAATCACGGTTAAGTGAACCACGTGGTCCTTAAGCGAATCCAACTTCCCCCTTTGACTTTGGTCGTCGGGAGCCAGCTAGGAAGGTCGCGCATGGGGGAAATCACCTGATCCCAGGATGCTGCAACCGTTGTGATTTCCGCCAGGCCAGGTGTCCAAATTTTGATCATGTGACCCTGAGGATGCCATGATGGTCATAAGTGCGAGGGCCGCACTTATAAGTAAGTCCCTTTGTTTCAATGCTGTGGCAACTCTCTCTCTCTCTCTCTCTCTCTCTCTCTCTCTCTCTCTCTCTCTCTCTCTCTCTCTCTCTCTCCTCTCTCTCTCTCTCTCTCTCTCTCCCCGGCATCCCTGCTTCCCATCCACAAGAATTTCCCATGAGCCCCTGGACTGGACCCTCGCTCTCTGCAAAATCCAGTTTGGGTTTCTTGATGACAGGTGCCATGTGTGTCATCGTTTGCAACATCATTCCCTGCAATTAATTTGATGGATTTCAAAGACGCCGTTCTGGAGAATGAGGCATAAGAACGTGAATCCAATATGTGTCCGCCGGAGTTTTCGTGAGTTTTCTCCTCTGCTCGGCCTTTCTTAAGACCAGCTGCAGCCGAGTCGAATTGAAGGACAGGAAAGGACTCGGCCCTTGATGGGATGCATAAGCTCAGAGGTGGAAACACACGGAAAGGCGGGCGCTAGCGGGGAAGGCCTTTTTTTAATTTCCGGAGAAAAGAAATAGATTTATTTAAAGTTCAAAAATGACAAAACCTTTCTTTGAGGCAAAATATATAATGCACTGACAGGGAATAGAGCCCAGGATGTGGGGTCCTTGGTGCCCTCTGAGCCGGGTGGTTTCCTTGCAGACGTTTCATGACCCAACTAGGGAACCTCATCAGTGCTAGAAGGGAGGAGGAGAAAGAGGAAGGAAGGAAGGAAGGAAGGAAGGAAGGAAGGAAGGAAGGAAGGAAGGAAGGACAGACTGTGGGGTCCTTCTTGCAGACATTTCATGAGCCAACTAGGGAACATCATCAGTGCTTGAAGGGAGGAGGAGGAGGAGGAGGAGGACTGTGGGGTCCTTGATGCTTTCTGAGTTTGGCTGTTTTCTTGCAGATGTTTCATGACCCAACTAGGGAACATCCTCAGTGCTAGAAGGCAGGAGGAGGAGGAGGAGGAGGAGGGGGAGGAGGAGGAAGATGACAACTATGGGATCCTTGGTGCTCTCTGAGCTAGATGGTTTTCTTGCAGACATTTCATGACCCAACTAGGGAACATCATCAATGCTAGAAGGCTTTGTAGAGAGGAGGAGGAAGAGAAGGAGCAGGAGCAGACCATGGGGAAGACCATGGAGTCCTTGATGCTCTGAGTTTGGCTGTTCCTCTGCAGGTGCTTTCTTTGCCCAACACCCAACAAGGAACACCAGCGTGGCTCTGACTGAGCCCTGTTGTCCTCCCAGCTCGGACAGCACCAGGGACCCCAGGGGTCAGTTCCCTTCCAGCCAAGGGGGCTGCCCTCCAATCCAAGCAGTCAGAAATGTTTTGTGCTTCAGAGCTGGGCCTCCAAACGTGGACTCCTTCCAGGCCTAAGGGGGACATTTCTGTGCAAACGAAAAATTCCTCCGCTCCGGCTCCTGCCATCGCTCGGAGCGCCCCTCGCGCTTCGCACGCAGCTTTGGGAAAGGGCCCCCGTTACTCAATGATCGCCCCTCGTCCTCCCAACACCCGTCCTTCCTTGGGAGATCAGGAGGGGCTTCTGGGACACCCCCCCCCGCTGGCCCGACGCCAGAGGCGAGGCACACAAACGCAGGAATGAGCCGAATGCAAAAGAGTGTGTGGCCTTCTTTGCAAAGGGAAAGAATGGTTTGAGGCAGACACACGGGGAGTCCTTGACTGCTCACGGTTCGCTTAGTTGTCTGCTAACATCGGATGTTCTTGCTCTGACAACAGATGGAGATGTAGCCATCTTTTTCTCTTTCGCTTTTAGAGTTCGTGGATGCTGGCAGGGGGAATGTGGATGGGAGTCCAGCTAGTCATAACAATAACTCAGCTGTGGGAACCCAAGGTTGCATGAGAAAAGCACATCTCCCTTCTCCTGTCCTGACCACTTTCTACAGAGGGAGGATCGAGAGCATCCTGTCATGCAGCATCACAGTCTGGTTTGGAAGCATCCCTGCTTCAGACAGGAAGGCGGTGCAGAGAGTGGTGAGGACAGCAGAAAAGATCATTGGCAGTTCCCTCCCTCCCATCCAGGACATAGCACAGAAGCGCTGCTTGAGCGGGGTCCATAAGATTATCTGGGACACGACACATCCTCTTTACAACCTGTTTTCCTTGTTTCCTTCTGGGAAGGGGGGGCTTCGTGGTATCCGCAGCAGAACCTCCAGATTCAACCATAGTTTCGTTCCATGCAGCATTAACCCCGTGAACTCCAAGCTTCCTCCTTCCGCTATATATTCAAGATGGACAGTATTTAATATTTATTTGCTACGGATATGTAGGGGTGTGAGTCTATAAATATGCTGTACATAGTATGTTTTAGGTGTGTGTCAGGTATGTGTTTCACTCTGAGAGCGGGCAACTCAATTTCATTTTTGATGTGTGCCGCTGGGCCCACAGTAAAAAAAAAAAGGACAATAAAGGTTATCTTATCTTATTTGGCAGGCTGGAGAGCTGGGGAGAAAACCTGGCCTTCAAGCGAATTGGGGAATGTGATTTAGGACTGTTAATTGGAGGAGGGAATTGTGCTTGGCTACTTTGTACCCAGGGGAGGAGAATTCAGTTTTTGGCTTCAGCTATGTAGTGCCGATACTTTGTTTCCCGAATAAAAGATCCTGTAAGGTAAACAATGCCTGGAAGTTCTTTTGAAGAGGTTCATCTGTCGGAACCATGACATTAGCCACCGTTCAAAGTTGCAACGGCACTGAAGAAAGTGGCTTGTGACCGTTTTTCACACTTTACGACCGTTGCAGCATCCCCAGCGGTCACGTGAACAGGATTCAGATGCTGCGGAGCTGACTCACATGTATGACGGTCGCAGGAGTCCTGGGGGACACTGTTTGTTCCCCTTTTGAGATATTCTGCCAAGCAAAGCCAATCAGGAAGTCCACACGTCATCCAAGGGCCAAGTTCGAAGACCCCTGAAACACAGCAATTCATCAATAAGTCTGGCGTTAAAACCACAGTCGCCATACCGCCATGAGAGAAAAATATGGAAGATTGGGACGGTATGGGCACCTCTGCCTTGGGGAGGGGGTTGGACTAGTTGACCTCCAAGGTCCCTCCCAGCTTTAAGACTGTATGAATTAAGAGAAGCGGTTGCAATTTCTCCTTAGGCCACAAGGAGGATCATTGTAGTAAGAGTAGGGGGCCTTTAAACTTGGCCCTTTTATGACTGGTGGACTTCAACTCCCAGAATTCCTCAGCCAGCCAGGCTCTCTGTGTGGATGTCACTTCCGGAAGTCCCTTCTGGGCCCAGACCAGAAAAAACTAGCTTCCGGTTCTGCCAAAGTGGTGCGAACCGACTGAATCCCACCACTGGGATCACGTGACCCCGGGACCCTGCGACCGTCAAAAACATGAAGCATCTCAATTTGGATCACACGATTGACGGGATGCTGCAAAAGCCGTAACTCTGAAACGCGGTCCTAAGGGACTTTGGTCAGTGCCGTTGTAACTTGGAACGGTCATTAAACGAACGGTCGTAAGTCAAGGACAACCTGGTGCCTGGCTTTGCGAGGGACCTTGGAATCCAGGTGGACAACCCCTTAAATCAGAGTCAGGAGTGTTTTTTGCAGCGGCCAAAACAGCCCACAATCCAACACAGAGGGAGAGAATCAGGATCATCTGAAAATGGCGTGGTGGTCTAGAGCAGCGGTTCTCAACCTTTTCCGGGGCTCGACCCCGGCCCGCATCGCGCATGTGCGGCGGCCCGCATCGCAAAGGGGAAAAAAATGGCGGACCCAAAAAAAAAATGGCCAACCAAAAAAAAAATGGCCGACCCCCCCCCAAAATGGCCGACCAAAAAAAAAATGGGCCCGCATCGCACATGCGCGGCGGCCCGCATCTCAAAGGGGAAAAAAATGGCGGACCAAAAAAAATGGCGGACTGCGGTTTGGCGACCCCCGTGAAATGGTCGTTCAACCCCAAATGGGGTCGTGACCCACAGGTTGAGAACCGCTGGTCTAGAGGGAGGAGGCTGTGAGTTCGATCCTCGGTAGGGGCAGATACTTCTATCTCGGGACGCAACGAGTAATTGTCTGCTGTGAACTCCCGTGTGGGCGTCAGGAAGGGTATCCAGACAGGAAAGGGCTCCGTTCAGTTGCTCCGACACCACCCTGATAGATTACAGCAGGGGTCTGTCTGCAACCTTGACCACTTTTAAGGCTTGTGGACTTCAGCTCCCAGAATTCCTCAGCCAGCGTATGTCTCCAAAGTTGTCAAGATTGCACACCCCTGGATGACGGGGGTGTGCATAGAAAAAAAAACCAGATTCAAACTCCTGTGAAATGTTGGGGTCACTTTCTAATGCCTTGGTTAAGATCCCACTTCGAATGTGGCAGCCAGTTTTGGTTGCCACGATGCACAAAAGATGCGGAGACTCTAGAAAGAGGCCACCCGCTGGCGGTTTGGTCTAGCCGTTAAAGGTGCTGGGCCAATCACCAGGAGGTGGTGAGTTCCAGTCCCGCCTTAGGCGTGAAATCTGGCTGGGTGACTTTGGGCCAATCACCAGGAGACGGTGAGTTCTAGTCCCGCCTTAGGAGTGAAAGCCAGCTGGGTGACTCTGGCCCAATCACCAGGAGACGGTGAGTTCGTTCTCTCTCTCTCTCTCTCTCTCTCTCTCTCTCTCTCTCTCTCTCTCTCTCTCTCTCTCTCTCTCTCTCTCTCTCTCTCTCTCTCTCTCTCTCTCCCTCACAAGACTGTTGGTCGCTTTGAGTTATTTATAAAAATAATAAAGACAGAAAAAGAATCTAATAAATAAATACAAATCAATGATATCATGATTTTTTTAAAAAAAAATATCTTCATTCGGTTTTGACATCATAACATTAAAATACAAACTAACATACAAGAAAGAAGGGATTGGCAAAGCACATTAAAAGTGACAAAAAAAATACACCAAACAAATATAACCAAGGTACTCCTGACTTTTTTTTAGTACAGATATTAACAACACAGCCCTAGTTACATTTCAAGAAACAACACCAATCTCTACAATATTTTAAAATACGAACCGTCAACTGACTGAAAATCAGCATTCATAAAGTGCTCTCGTCATTTAAAAGACGGTGTATTTTAAACCTAATTTGCATCTGATAACATTTAAAATACACACTATTTCTCTACTCAGATCCAATGTAATTTTCAAGGTCTCCCTGAGGATGGGGGCTCCAGCACCAGTCAAAAAACTCGGAAGAGAAAATCTTCCGGTTCCAGGGACTGACCAAGATGGGATCCCGCAACATTATCCTGGGACACGTAGATTCGCCTCCATTTGTAATCTTCAAAAACCCAAGGTCAAAAGTTGATTCTTCTTTTTATCCGGTAAGAAATCTATCAATGGCCACCAGATTGCTTGGCATTTAATCAAATTATTGTTGCTGAGCAATGCAACCAATTTCCCCAGTTCCAGCTCCTTCCGTTAATTTCTAACTTCCTTACTTAGCAATGAAAAATTTGGGCGTAATTGCAATTATAGCAACGAAGATGATTAGGGAACTGGAGGCTAAAGCATATAAGGAACAGTTGCTGGAATTGGGGATGTCTAATTTAATGAAGAGAAGGACGAGGGGTGACATGATAGCAGTATTCCAGTATCTCAGGGGCTGCCCGAAAGAAGAGGCAGTCAAGCTATTCTCCAAAGCCCCTGAAAAAGGCAGGACAAGAAGCAACGGATGGAAACTGATCAAGGAGAGAAGCAACCTAGAACTAAGGAGAAACTTCCTGACAGTCAGAACAATTAACCCGTGGAACAACCTGCCTCCAGAAGCGGTGAATGCTCCAACACTGGAAGCTTTTAAGGAGAGACTCGACAGCCCTTTGTCTGAAATGGGATAGGCTTTCCTGCCTGAGCAGTGGGTTGGACTAGATGACCTCCAAGGTCCCTTCCAGCTTTATTTATTTATTTATTTATTTATTATTATTATTATTATTCTGAGACCTAACTGTATATTCTTTCCAACTTCTGGCAGATAAACAAACTTGCCACTGTAGTCATATATAAAAACAAACCTTCAGGTATCAAAACAATGGTAACATGATATCTGTTTATTTGTTTGTTACGGTTTTAATTTAACAGAAGAGAGCTGGAAGGGACCTTGGAGGTCATCTAGTCCAACCCCTGCTCAGACAGGAAACCCTACACCATTTCGGACAAAGGGCTGTCCAGTCTCTTCTTAAAAACGTCCAGTGTTGGAGCATCCACCTCTTCTGGAGGCAGGTGGTTCCACGGGTTAATTGTCCTCACTGTCAGGAAGTTTCTCCTTAGTTCCAGGTTGCTTCTCTCCTGGATGAGTTCTTGTCCTGCCTTCAGGCCCTTTGGAGAAGAGGTTGACTGCCTCTTCTTTGGAGCAGCCCCTGAGATATTGAAAGACTCTTATCATGTCACTCCTAATCCTCCTTTTCATGAAATTAGATACAGTCAATTCCAGCAACTTTTAGCCTCCAGGCCCCTGATCATCTTTGTTGCTCTTCTCTGCACTCTTTCTAGAATAATGTATATAATTTATGGATAAATGCCCAGATTCTTGTGGAAGTGAGATGGGTGGCCTTATATACAAACATATTGTGGAGAAAATCCCAGTTAAAAAGCGGTCCGTAAAATCAGTATCACGGGTGTGTATCTGGGAGTGCGAGGCCAACACTTCCTCCATCTTCTTCCTCCTTTGAACACAGAGGTTCATTAACTCTAATAGCAATTGGGTCCATTCATGCTGGATTATTTTACCAGTCAGGAGGAGCAAAGATCAAGCAGGCAAGTCTTGGGCCTGATCTCTGCCCATACCTTGATCTTTGCGGTCTACTAGGTAAAAAAAAATAAATACCTGTAGGAACTTCAGAAATCCAGCCTTAAAACATGCGCTCTGGGGAATTCTGGGAGTTGAGGTCCCCCCCCCCCGTCTTAAAAAAGCATGCGCTCTGGGGAATTCTGGGAGTTGAAGTCCCCCCATCTTAAAGAAACATGCAGCCTAAGGAATTCTGGGAGTTGAAGTCCCCCATCTTAAAGAAGCATGCAGCCTAAGGAATTCTGGGAGTTGAAGTCCCCCATCTTAAAGAAACATGCAGCCTAAGGAATTCTGGGAGTTGAAGTCCCCCCATCTTAAAGAAACATGTAGCCTAAGGAATTCTGGGAGTTGAAGTCCCCCATCTTAAAGAAGCACGCAGTCTGGGGAATTCTGGGAGTTGACGTCCCCAAGTTGCGGCGATTGAGTGGCCGTCTTCCAGCCGAACCACCCGACATCCTTCACGAGCGTGGGAACCGCCTTCCCCGAAGGCCACGGAGCGAAGGCCGCCAAACCTGTGCCGGGGGTCGGACTAGATGACCTCCAAAGATCCCTTCCAACCTTATTCGCATTCACCCGGGTTGCGCGGTCTCTCCAGCCCGCTCGTCTGAACGCTGCCCCTTCAGGGCCGCGCAGGAGCAGCCAGCTCAGAAAGGGGCAGAAAGAGGGGGGGCCCAAAACCCATCCTCCACGGCGGGGAAGGCAGCCGACGGAGCCCCCCCGAGGGCGGGGAGACGAAGGCGGAGCTCGGCCGCCTCTGCCGCTCCCCTCGGGGCGGGCTGGCCGGGGCTGCCCCCGGGAGGCGGCGGGGGCGGCGCGACCCGCTCCTCCCTTCCTCCCTCCGGCCGGCCGGGAGACGCCCCCGGCCCGCCCGCCCGCCCGCCCGCCGGGAGCGCAGCGCAGCGCAGCGCAGCCGAGACGCGCGCCGAGGGGGTCGCTGCGCTGGGACCCCCGAAGCCCCGGAGGGAGGTAAGTGGCGGGGCAGGGCAGGGGAAGGGGACGGACGCTCAGCGGGGCAGGGCCCCCCTTTTCCCCGGCCGCCCAGGCTTCACCTGTTGAGTCTCCGCCTGCGGAGCGCCTCTCCGGCTCCTCGGAGGAGGAGTAAGAGGAGGAGGGGGCTTCAGTCCCCCCCTGCGCGTCCCCCGGTCTCCTGTCCCTCCCCAACTCCGGAGGGCGCCAGGTTGCCGATGTCCGGCCGCAGCAAATTGGCCCCCTCCGGAGTTGGGGGTCGGCCAGGAGACGGGGGGGCGCGCAGGCTGCGACAAGAGTGGGGCAGCTGGGATCTGCCCCCCCATCTCTCCCAGACCCCAATTTTGACCTGGATAGGCATCTCCAGGCACTGCCAGACCCTCCGGCTCTGCACGAAGCCCCCAGCCCCTTTCTCAGCCTCGCAACTCTTTACACCCACCCACCCAAAGGTGTTTCCTGCAGGGTGTTGTGCACCGCCTGCCGGCTTAACACCTCTGCGACCCCCCTCAGTTTTTTTTAAAATATGGTTTTGCGCATGCATAGGTGTCAAGGGCGTGGGTGGGTGGGTGGGTGGGTGGTCCGCAGATATTAGCGCTCCCCCCTTCCTTGCCTGGTTGCCATTCCGCGTACCTGGAGGGCTGGGTCTTTGGCCCCTGTGGAGTCTTAAGGGTGACCTCTGAGCTTCCTCAAAACTCTCTCTCTCTGAGGGAGGGAGGCGGCCACTTCCCCAGGCAGCGATGGGAAATGTAGTCCAGCCTGCTCTGGAAGGCGGTCTGGGCAGAAAGAAAGGGGGGCTGGGGAAGGTGTGGTAGGTGGGCTTTCTCTGGGTGGGTGCCGATGTGGCAGCTTGCGCCGCTGGGGTCCGAGCGAGGTGCTCTCTCTCGTCTAAGGCTTTCTGGAAGGATGGAGAAAGGGGCCGGATGTCCCGCGGATTTGAGCAGGAAAAGATCTGTGGGGTCTCTGAGCTGGGTGGTTCTCTTGCAGACGTTTCATGACCCAACTAGGTAACACAATCAATATCAGAAGGGGGGGTTGTGGAGGAGGAGGAGGAGGAGGAGGAGGGAGAGGAGGAGGAAGAGGAGGAAGAGGAGGAGGAGGAGGAGGACAACGACGACTGTGGGGTCCTTGGTGCTGTCTGAGCTGGGTGGTTTTCTTGAAGATGTTTTATGACCCAACTAGGTAACATAATCAATATCAGAAGGGAGTGGGGATTGTGGAAAGGAGGAGAAGGAGGAGGACTGTGGGGTCCTTGCTGCTCTCTGAACTTGCTTGTTTCCTTGCAGACGTTTTGTGACCCAACTAAGTAACATCAGTACTACAAGGGACATGGGTGTGTTCAACCCTGAGGTAGAACTACAGGTAGCCCTTGACTTACACCAGTTGGTTTACTGACCGTTCAAAGCTACAACGGCACTGGAAAAAAGCGACTTAGGTCCATTTTTCACACTTAACGACCGTTGCAGCGTCCCCCGGGTCACAGGGTGAAAATCCCGAATGTCGGGAACCGGTTCCTATTTGTGACCGCTACCCTGACTCGGGAAGGGGGAGGGGGTCACGCGATCCCCGTTTGCGACCTTCTGACAAGCAAAGTGAACGGGGAAACCAGATCCACTTCACAACCGTGTGACTGTCTTAAGCAGGTCGTCAGATCGGGCAAAATTCACTTTATTTTATTTATTTATTTATTTATTTATTTTATTTTATTTGGACTTATATGCCGCTCCTCTCCGAAGACTCGGAGCGGCTTACCACATATATATAAAACAACAATCACAATCTAAGTCCAAGCAAAAAATATTTAAAAATAAAAACCCCACACACTTTGCCGCTTTCTCGCTTAGCAGAAGAAAAAACTCTGGCTGGTTCTCTGGCTGGTTCTCTGGCGTTCTCTGGAGCAGCGCTTGGGCGGCGTCACTGGAGAAACTTGGCAACCTTTGGTGATGGTTTAGCGCCGCCGCCCCGTGCCACAATCTCCTGGTGGCCGTCCTTCCTCCATTTCCACGTCTAGAGCGCACGGGGGTCCCTAACGCAGATCCTGCCCCTTCGGAGACATTTTGGCCATCAGAAAGGTTAGCGACGTTTGTACGTGCCCTGCTTGCGGCTGAGAGGCGGGGGCACAAGATGGAGGCTCTCTGGATGCCCCTTCTGGAGCGGGAAAAGGGCCTGTGGAACTGGAAGATCCGGTCCAGTCCTTCGGTGGTGGTAAGAAACAACTCTGCGCTTTGATTGTGTTTCACTCTTGAGAACTTGCCCAGAGTCGCTGTGGAGTTGGGTGGTGCAGAAACATGACTAACCGGTGATTCTCGCAACAGGCCACACTTCGGTTGTCGTCTTCCTCTCCGCCCCCAGACGTGGAACCATCCAAAGTTCAGATTTTCCACTGAGGTTTTCTGGATTTTCTCCGGCCGCTCCTCCAGAGGCGTAGTGGCTGAAGCCAGGGCAGGATCAGGCAGCCGGTTGGGAGCGTCCCTCCCTACTGTGGGCTGGCCTGGCCCCAGCGCTGAATGCCCCAGGGTGTGTGTTGTGTGTGTGTGTGTGTATGTACAACATCTTGGCACTGGTGGAGCAGCAGGGAGCCCAGGTGCCAGGGTGCTGGAGAGGAGCCCTGCAGCTCTGGCTGAGCTCTTTCCGTTGATCCCGGGATCCGTGTTGTGGCTTGTGCATTTCTTTATTCTTGGCACCCTGGCAGTGAGGGTTGTGGACCGACAACAAACCCACAATTGAGGCTTACAACTACAAGCTGAGTCCTAAATTTAGGGGCAGAATTTCCATTGCTAAGCAAGGTGGTTTTGGACTGAATTGTGCCCCATTTTTTTCCCCATGGTCGTTAAGTGAATCCGATGGTCCTTAAGCAAGTCGGGCATCCCCTGTTGACTTTGCTTGCCGGGAGCTGGCTGGGAAGGTCAGCAAGGGTGGTCACGTGACCCTGGGATGGTGCGGCAGCTGTAAGGACCTGTCAGTGGCCCAGCACTGGATTTCGATCCCATGACCATCAGGAGGCTACAGCGGTTATAAGTGCGAGGATTGGTTGTAAGTCACTCTTTGCAGTGCCGTCGGAACTTCCAGTGGTCACTAAAGGAATGGTTGTTAAGGATTACCTGTGAGTGACAGTTGAGCGGTCAGAACCGGAAGTGACCCTGGAGGTCTTCTAGGCCAGGGGTAGGCCACCTGGGCTCTTTTAGGACTCGTGGACTTCAACTCCCAGCATTCCTGAGCCAGCCATGCTGAGGGGAAAGGGAGAGGTTTCCAAGTTGAGCCAGGCTGGCTCAGGAATTCTGGGAGTTGAAGTCCACGAGTCATGAAGGGGCCAAAGTTCCCCCTTGCTGGCTCAGGAATTCTGGGAGTTGAAGTCCACCAGTTCTAGTCCAACCCCGTGCACCACCAGGATTCTCCAACCTTGGCAACTTTATGACTTTATGACTTGGTTATTAAAACGGATGTCCATGTGCCGCCTCTATGTTGGTTGAGGCAGGCAGGATTCCCTTGGGTACCATTTGTTGGGGGTCAAGGGAAAGGGAGGGTTTTGCCTTCTCTTTCTGCTCAAGACCCCCATGTACAATTGGTGGGCCACTGGGTGACACAGAATGCTGGACTCGATGGGCTTTGGCCTGATTCAGCAGGGCTCTTCTTAGGTTCTTATGTTCTTATGACTTGTGGACTTCAACTACTGAAAAAAGTGACATGACCGGTTTTCCCCACATATACGACCGTTGCCGCACCCTCACACTCCCGTGATCAAAATTTGGCGACTGACTCCTATTTACGATGGTCGCAATGTCCCGGGGGGTCCCGCGATCCCCTTTTGTGACCGTCTGACAAGCAAATAACAATAACAACAACAACAACAACAACAATAATAAAGTTGGAAGGGACCTTGGAGGTCATCTAGTCCAACCCCCTGCTCAGGCAGGAAAGCCTATACCATTTCGGACAAATGGCCGTCCAGTCTCTTCTTAAAAACCTCCAGTGTTGGAACATCCACTGCTTCTGGAGGCAGGTGGTTCCGCTGGTTCATTGTCCTCACTGTCAGGAAGTGGGGCAAAACCCATTTAACAAATTTCTCAGCGGCATAAAATCTGGGCTCAACGGTTCGTCGTAAGTCGGGGACTGCCTGTCTCTGCTACGAAGGCAACATTTTTCCAGGCTGGTGAAAGAAATCTTGGCAAAAAGCTTTTGCTGGGTGGGCCTCGTGTGCTGGGGTGGTGGTGGTCTGGAATACAGGGGTGACCGTGTGCCCCCATCCCCACCTCACCAGAAACCTACCCGGAGGTTGGTTGTGGCTTTGGAAGGCCAGATGCCCTGGTCAGATTCGTGCAGTCTCTCCAGTGGCCAAAGATCCTGGCTTTCTTCCTGCCTGTTGGGAAATCACTTTTGGAGAGGAGAGGAGGAAGCCCCCCCATGTCCCCCCTTGCAGCCCCCAGGGAAGAATGGCTCTTTGTGCAGGAGAAGAAGCCCCCCCATGCCCGGGTGGTCAAGCACTGCCCGCCAATCTCTCTCCAGCGCCTCTGCGGTCGCCAAAGTTGAGCTCACTTGCCTTGAGTGCTAAGGCTCGGCTGGATTTCCTTTGGAGGACCCCCCTCCCCCCGCCTGCTTCTCTCTTCCAAGAGAGAGGGAGAATAGAATAGAAGTACAGGACAGGACAGGATAGGATAGGACGGGACGGGACAGGACAGGACAGGATAGGATAGGATAGGATAGAATAGAAAATGAATAGAAATGCAGAATAGAATAGAATAGAAATACAGAACAGAATATAGAAAATAGAATAGAATAGAAATACAGAATAGAAATATAGAATAGAATAGAAAATGAATAAAAATACAGAATAGAAATATAGAATAGAATAGAAAATGAATAGAAATACAGAATAGAATAGAATAGAATAGAAAATGAATAGAAATACAGAATAGAATAGAATAGAATAGAATAGAATAGAATAGAAAATGAATAAAAATACAGAATAGAATAGAATAGAAATTTAGAATAGAATAGAATATAGAATAGAATAGAATAGAATAGAATTAGAATTAGAATAGAAAATAAATAGAAATGCAGAATAGAATAGAAATACAGAACAATATAGAAAATAGAATGGAATAGAAATACAGAATAGAAATACAGAATAGAATAGAATAGAAAATGAATAGAAATACAGAATAGAATAGAACTAGAACTAGAATTAGAATAGAAAATGAATAGAAATATAGAATAGAATAGAATAGAAATACAGAACAGAATATAGAAAATAGGATAGGATAGAATAGAATAGAATAGAAATACAGAACAGAAATACGAAATAGAAATATAGAATAGAAAATGAATAGAAATACAGAGTTGGGAGGGTCCTTGGAGGTCATCTAGTCCAACCCCCTGCTCAGGCAGGTAACCCTATACATTTCAGACAACTGGCTGTCCAGCCTCTTCTTACACACTTCCAGTGTTGGAGCATTTACCGCTTCCGGAGGCAAGGCCAGGACTCCCCCCTCCCTCTCCATCCCTTGTGGGTCCCTTGGGGGGGGATTCACCTCTGGGCCCCAGAAGACTCTGGCTGATGGGTCTTATTGTGGAAGCAGCTTTTCCTGCCCAGGTCCCCTAGTTCCCCCCGGCTGAGTTTGGGGGTTGTCTTCTTTTCTCTTAAGGGACGGGAGGGGTTGGGCGGGGGGGGGGGCTGTTGGCGTCTTCTTTTATGAAGCCGGAAGAATGGGACGCCTGTTCGGCCTGCCAGAGAAGGAGGACTGGAGAATAGAGCCTCTTTCTCCTCCGGCTTTGCTCCGCGGCTGACCTTTTCTTCGCTTTGGGAACGCGTCAGCCGGGCTGAATAGCCGAAGTGGCGGAGTTGGGCAGGCTGGTCCAGCGGGTGGACTCCCCTCCCTCCTCATTGCCTTCTGGATGCCCCTGGATTACACGTCCCATAACTTTTCGGCTGGGGTGGGCGGGAGGCTGGCTGGCTGAGGGGGATGGAAGAGGTAGTCCCACTCCACAAGGGTAGGCCAGGAGGGGGAACGCTGTCTTCTCAATCTGGAGTGGAGTTGGCACCCTGGCCGTCCGCGGCTGTTGGTCCCATCTGACTCTTCACCAGCCCACAGTATGGATTGGGATATGCCACTGGTTAATTAGAATTAGAATAAAAGAGCTGGAAGGGATCTTGTAGGCCATCTAGTCCAGCCCCCTACCGAAGCAGGCGACCGTAAACCATTTCTGACACAGGGGCTGCCCCAAAGAAAAGGGAGCCAAGCTCTTCTCCAAAGTGCTTGAAGCCCGGACAAGAAGCAACGGATGGAAACTCATCCAGGAGAGAAGCAACCTGGAACTAAGGAGAAACTTCCTGACAGTGAGAACGATTAACCAGTGGAACTACCTGCCTCCAGAAGCGGTGAATACTCCAACACTGGAAGTTTGTAAGAAGAGACTGGACAGCCATTTGTCCAAAATGGTATAGGGCCGTGGTGGCGAACCTATGGCAGGGGTGCCAGAGGTGGCGCTCAGAGCCCTCTCTGTGGGCATGTGCGCCCTCGCCCCAGTCCTGGGCCTTCAGCTGGGTTTTATAAAACCTTTTGGCTTTAGGCCTCTGCCGCCATGTGCAAAAAAAAAAAAAGGTTCAGTCAATCAATTTCAACTTCTCGTGGGGAAAAAAAAAGTTCTCGCAAAGTTGGAATTGATTGATTGAACTTTTTAGACCCACCCAGTCTGCCGTGACCACCGCAGCCATGCCCACCCAATGGGCCACGCCCACCCGGCACCCGACGATGCATAAGTGGGTTTTGGGTTGCATTTTGGGAACTCGGTCTCTAAAAGGTTCCGCCATCACTGATATAGGGTTTCCTGCCTGAGCAGGGGGTTGGACTAGATGACCTCCAAGGTCCCTTCCAACTTTATTATTATTATTATTATTATTGTATTATTATTATCACTACTACTACTACTACTACTACTACTACTACTACTACTACTACTACTACTAAATGGCAGTCCAGTCTCTTCTTTAAAGCTTCCAGTGAGGAAGCTCCCACAACATCTGAAGGCAACTTCTGTTCCATTGGTTAATTGTCCTCACTGTCAGGAAGTTTCTCCTTAATTCCAGGTTGCTTCTCTCCTTGATTAGTTTCCATCCGTTGCTTCTTGTCCTGCCTTCTTCAGGGGCTTTGGAGAATAGCTTGACTGCCTCTTCTTTGGGGCAGCCCCTGAGATACTGGAAGGCTGCTGTCATGTCCCCCCTCGTTCTTTTCTTCGTTAAACTGGACATCCCCAATTCCAGCAGCCGTTCCTTGTGTGTTTTAGCCTCCAGTCCCCTGATCCTCTTTGTTGCTCTTCTCTGCACTCTTTCTAGAGCAGCGGTTCTCAACCTATGGGTCGCGACCCCATTTGGGGTCGAACGACCGTTTTGCGGGTGTTGCCGGATACCGCAGTCCGCCATTTTTAAAAAATTTTTTTAATTTTTTTTGTCGTGCGCGCGCTCATGTGCGGTTCGGGCCGTCGTGCGCGCGCCGTGCATGCGCGGATCAGCCCGTCACGGTTCGCCATTTTTTAATTTTTTTTATTTTTTTTTTCGGCGCGCGCGCGCCGCGCATGTGCAGATCGGCCCGTCGCGTGCACGCCACGCATGCGTGGATTGGCCCATTGCGGTCCGCCATTTTGTTTTTTTGTTTTTTTTTGGGCGCACGCACGCCGCACATGCGCGGATCGGCCCGTCGCGTGCGCATGGGCGGCGCAAGTGGGGTCTCAACCTGAAAAAGGTTGAGAACCACTGTTCTAGAGTCTCAGCATCTTTTTTACACCGTGGTGACCAAAACTGCATGTTTTATTCCAAGTGTGGCCTTACCAAGGCCTTGTAGTGTGGTATTAATACTTCGCGTGATTTTGATTCTCTCCCTCTCTTAATGCATGTGAATGCCAAGAGCAAAGGTCGCTTTTTTAAAGGCAGGAAGCAGCAAAGGGGTTTTTTCTGGGCATGCAGCTCAGGATTTGCCCAGAAGAAGCTGGATGTTGCACTCCCAGGGCTGCAGAAGTGGCTGCCGGCCAGGATATTCCCAAAAAATGCCCAGGCCCCGGGATATTTATAGCAGGGAGTGAGATGTCCCAAGGTCTCCATTCAAATGTTACTTATGTGTAAGGGTGTAGGCCAGGGCTCTTCAAACATGGCCCTTTTATGATTTGTGGACTTCGACTCCCAGAATTCCTCAGCCAGGCACGCTGGCTGAGGGATTCTGGGAGTCGAAGTCCACAAGTCATAAAAGGGACATAGTTCCCTCACGCTGGCTGAGGGATTCTGGGAGTTGAAGTCCACAAGTCATAAAAGGGTCATAGTTCCCTCACGCTAGCTGAGGGATTCTGGGAGTTGAAGTCCACAAGTCATCAAAGGGTCATAGTTTCCTCACACTAGCTGAGGGATTCTGGGAGTCGAAGTCCACAAGTCATAAAAGGGACATAGTTCCCTCACACTGGCTGAGGGATTCTGGGAGTTGAAGTCCACAAGTCATAAAAAGGTCATAGTTTCCTCACGCTGGCTGAGGAATTCTGGGAGTTGAAGTCCACAAGTCATCAAAGGGCCATCTTTGAAGACCCCTGCAAGCAAGGTTATTATTATTATTATTAATTTAATTTCTATGCCGCCCTATTCCGGAGAACTCAGGGCGGCTCACAGCATAATAGAAATTACATACATATAAAAAAACCCTTAAGTTAAAAAAAACAAAAAACAAAAAAACAAAAAACCAATCATTCCACGAACATACACTGGCTAGGGGCAAGATGTTAACTGCCCCAGGCCTGCCGGCAAAAGTGTGTTTTAAGCAGTTTACGAAAGGCGGAGAGGGTGGGGGCGATACGGATCTCCGGGGGAAGTTGGTTCCAGAGGGCCGGGGCCGCAACAGAGAAGGCTCTTCCCCTAGGCCCCGCCAGGCGACACTGTCTGGCTGACGGGACCTGGAGAAGGCCGACTCTGTGGGCCCTAACCGGCCGCTGGGATTCATGAGGCAGCAGATGGTCCCGTAAATAACCTGGTCCGATGCCATGTAGGGCTTTATAGGTCATAACCAACACTTTGAATTGGGTTCGGAGACTAATTGGCAGCCAATGCAGCTCGCGGAGTGATGCCGAAATGTGGGCATTTCTAGGCAAGCCCAACACTGCTCGCGCGGCTGCATTCTGCATTACCTGAAGTCTCCGAACATTTTTCAAAGGTAGCCCCATGTAGAGAGCATTGCAGTAATCGAGCCTCGAGGTGATAAGGGCATGAGTGACTGTGAGAAGAGACTCCCGGTCCAAATAGGGCCGCAACTGGTGCACCAGGCGAACCTGGGCAAATGTTCTCCTCGCCACAGCCGAAAGATGATATTCCAAATTTAGCTGTGGATCGAGGAGGACGCCCAAGTTGCTGACCTTCTCCGAGGGGGTCAAAAGCTCCCCCCCCCAGGATAATGGACGGATAGATTGAAATATCTTTGGGAGGCAGAACCCATAGCCACTCCATCTTGTCGGGGTTGAGTTTGAGCCTGTTGGCACCCATCCAAACCCTAACAGCCTCCAGACATCGGCACATCACTTCCGCTGCTTCACTGAAATGACACGGGGTGGAGATGTAAAGCTGGGTATCATCAGCATACTGATGATATCTCACCCCGTGTTGTCGGATGATCTCACCCAGCGGTTTCATGTAGATATTAAACAGCAGAGGGGAGAGGACCGATCCCTGAGGGACCCCACAAGGGAGGAACCTAGGGGTCGACCTCTGACCCCCTGCCAACACCGACTGCGACCGACCAGTGAGGTAGGAGGTGAACCACCGCAAAACAGTGCCCCCAACCCCCAACCCCTCCAGTCGGTGCAGAAGGATACCATGGTCAATGGTATCGAAAGCTGCTGAGAGGTCAAGTAGCACCAGGATAGTGGATAATCCCTTATCCCGGGCCCGCCAGAGATCATCCGTCAGCGCGACCAAAGCAGTTTCCGTGGAGTAGCCGAGCCTGAATCCTGACTGTTGAGGGCCCAGATAATCGGCCTCATCCAAGGACCGTTGGAGCTGGAGTGACACCACCTTCTCAACAACCTTCCCTATAAAGGGAAGATTGGAGACAGGACGGTAGTTGTTTAAAACAGCTGGGTCCAGGGAAGGCTTCTTGAGGAGGGGGCGCACAATTGCCTCCTTGCAGGGAGCCGGAAAGGACCCCTCCCTCAAAGAAGCGTTGACAATCTCCTGAACCCAGCCCCGCGTCACCTCCCTGCTGGCCGAAACCAGCCAGGAGGGGCACGGGTCCAATAAACAGGTGGCGGAGCTCACAGCTCCAATGGCCTTGTCCACTTCATCGGGTGCCACAGGGTCAAACTCCTCCCACACAACAGGATCAAGACGAGTCCCTGTCATCTCGACTGAATCATTATCAGCCGATAATGATAGATACATTTATCTATCAAATGGCAGGTGGAAGCCCCCTTAATTTAAATGTGCTGGTTAACACTTATGACTTGTGACCGAAAATTTCTGTGGCTAAGTGAGACGTTTGCTAAGTGAGTTTTGCCCCATTTTACGACCTTTCTTGCCACAGTTGTTACGTGACACGGTTCTTAAGTGAATCTGGCTTCCCCATTGAGTTTGCTGTTCGCAAAAGGGGATCACGCGACCCCCCGGGATACGGCAACCGTCAGAAATAGGAGTCAGTAGCCAAGTGTCCGAATTCCAATCACGTCACCGTGGGGAGGCAGCAACGGTCGTAAGTGTGAAAAACGCTCCTCAGTGCCGCTGTAACTTTGAATGGTCACTAAACGAAGCAAAGTCTCTCTCTCTCTCTCTCTCTCTCTCTCTCTCTCTCTCTCTCTCTCTCTCTCTCTCTCTCTCTCTCTCTCTCTCTCTCTCTCTCTCTCTAAGAAGCCGCTCCCCGCAGCTAGAAAAGTAGCTTTTTGGGAAGAAGGAAGGCAGAAGTAAACGGGTGGAATTGGGGTCCCATTTAGGGACGTGTGACTCGGTCTGCAAAAGGCCGACCCTCTTTTGCAGGGCCATTTGCTGTGGGAATTCTCGGGGAGGCCGGGTGCCAAGAGTTAAATGGGGCAGAGAGAAAAGCGGAATTATTTAGCGGACGTGATGATCGCCTGCTTCTTAACCGGATGGAGAAAAAAAGGGGGGGGGCTGGAGGGAGCCGAAATGAGGGGTGGGAATTAGGAAAAAGAGGGCTGTGCAAAGTGTGGGATAAAGTCTGCACAAGGCTGTGCCCGAACGGGTTATAATGGAGTAACAGAGTTGAAAGGGACCTTGGAGTTCATCTAGTCCAACCCCCTGCTCAGGCAGGAAACCCTATACTATTTCGGACAAATGGCTGTCCAGTCTCTTCTTAAAAAGTTCCAGTGTTGGAGCCTTCACCGCTTCTGGAGGCAGGTAGTTCCACTGGTTAATTGTTCCAATTGTCAGGAAGTTTCTCCTAAGTCAGGGGTTCTCAACCTTGGCAACTTTAAGACTTGTGGACTTCAACTCCCAGAATTCCTCAGCCAGCAAAGCTGGCTGAGGAATTCTGGGAGTTGAAGTCCACAAGTCTTAAAGTTGCCAAGGTTGAGAACCCCTGCTTTAGGTTTAGGCCGTGAAACACACACCTTTATTCAGATGTGAGTTTGTCAAACCTCACGCCAATCGGCAAATTGTGCAAGAAAACGTTTTGCTCTCTGTAAAGGGAATAGTTGAGTCTTCGTGCTTGGGATAATCTCTTAAGAGCAGAGATAGGGATGTTTGTGTAAATGTGATAGTAAAGACTGAGGCAACTATTGTTTTGATGTCCTTGGTGTTGCAAAGACATTTAATCTGGGGGGGGGGGCGGGGGGGATTTTTTTCAATTTCCCTGGCACTAAATCAGGCTGAGGGTTAAGTCTGGGCAGGTTTAAATTGTAGAATGTTGTTTTTTTTAGCAATTATATTTGGGAAAAGAGGTTTGAGGGAAGCGTGCAAAATATTTGAAGAAAGTGGCGCAGATTTTCAGCCCAACCTTCCTCCAGCAGCAGATGCTTGCCAGGTGGATTGGCTGCGGTTTGTAAGCTGATCGATCGGGTAGAAAAATGGGTGCATTGGCTGGGCATGATGGAGGTTGTAGTCTGGACGTATCTTAGAGCAGCAGGTTGAAAAAGATCAACTTGAGATCAAGACTAAGAGGCATCTGTTTCGGCTTAATAATAATAATAATAATAATAATAATAATAATAATAATAATAATAATAATAATAATAATAATAAAGTTGGAAGGGACCTTGGAGGTCATCTAGTCCAACCCCCTGCTCAGGCAGGAAACCCTGTACTGTTTCAGACAAATGGCTGTCCAGTCTCTTCTTAAAAACTTCCAGTGTTGGAGCACTCACCGCTTCTGGAGGCAGGTTCTTAATAATAATAATAATGTTGGAAGGGACCTTGGAGGTCATCTAGTCCAACCCCCTGCTCAGGCAGGAAACCCTAGCCTAGACCATTTCAGAGAAATGGCTGTCCAGTCTCTTCTTAAAAACCTCCATTGTTGGAGCATTCACCGCTTCTGGAGGCAGGTGGTTCCACTGGTTACACTCCAAAAGCGTTTTCAAGAATCGAAAAGATATATATTTTTTAAATTTCTTCTTCCAGGTCTTCTTCTTTTCCTGGGATCTTCACAGCTTCCTTGTAGTGTCCATTTGAGAGAGAAAGAGAGAAAAAAGAAGATTGTAAACATTTTGGCCTTGAGTGCAATCTCAGAAGCCTCATGTGGGCTAAGCACCGTTTCCTGTAGTTTGGTGAGGGTGTTCTTTCACAAGGGCAGGCAAGCATAACATCCTTCCCCAATTAGCTGCCCGTCCAGATGTGTAGATTCCCACTGCAGCATCCTCGGTGAAGGTGTGAGGAGGCAGTTCAAGCATGCGGTCCTCAGTGCTCTCTGAGCTTGGTGGTTTTCTTGCAGACATTTCATTATCCAACTAGCTAATATCATCAGTGCTAGTAATGAGTGGGGTTTGCAGACAGGAGGAAGAGGAGGAGGAGGAGGAGGAGGAGGAGGAGGAGGAGGAGGAGGAGGAGGAAGACAACAACGATCACTGTGGAGTCCTTGGTGCTCTCTGAGCTTGGTGGTTTCTTGCAGACGTTTCATTATCCAACTAGCTAATATCATCAGTGCTAGTAGCGAGTGGGGTTTTGCAGAGAGGAGGAGGAGGAGGAGAAGAGGAGGAGGAGGAGGAGGAGGAGGAGGAGGAAGACAACAACGATCACTGTGGAGTCCTTGGTGCTCTCTGAGCTTGGTGGTTTTCTTGCAGACATTTCATTATCCAACTAGCTAATATCATCAGTGCTAGTAGCGAGTGGGTTTGCAGAGAGGAGGAGGAGAAGGAGGAGGAGGAGGAAGAGGAGGAGGAGGAGGAGGAGAGGAAGAACAACAACGATCACTGTGGAGTCCTTGGTGCTCTCTGAGCTTGGTGGTTTCTTGCAGACGTTTCATTATCCAACTAGCTAATATCATCAGTGCTAGTAGCGAGTGGGGGTTGCAGAGAGGAGGAGGAGGAGGAGGAAGAGGAGGAGGAGGAGGAGAGGAGGAGGAGGAGGAGGAGGAGGAGGAAGACAACAACGATCACTGTGGAGTCCTTGGTGCTCTCTGAGCTTGGTGGTTTTCTTGCAGACATTTCATTATCCAACTAGCTAATATCATCAGTGCTAGTAGCGAGTGGGGTTTGCAGAGAGGAGGAGGAGAAGGAGGAGGAGGAGGAAGAGGAGGAGGAGGAGGAGGAGGAGGAAGACAACAACGATCACTGTGGAGTCCTTGGTGCTCTCTGAGCTTGGTGGTTTCTTGCAGACATTTCATTATCCAACTAGCTAATACAGTGGTTCTCAACCTTGGGGTCGCGACCCCATTTGGGGTCACGCGACCATTTCGCGGGGGTCGCCGGGCACTGCCGGCCGCCATTTTGTTTTTTTTATTTTTATTTATTTTTAATTTTTTTAATTTTTTTTAAATTTTTTATTTTTTTTAATTTTTTTTATTTTTTTGGCACTCGCCAGCGCGCGCCACGCACGTGCAGATCCGCCCGTCGCGCTGAAAAAAATAATTTAAAAAAATTAAAAAAATAAAAAAAAACACAAAAAAACCCCCCAAAAAACCCAAAATGGCGGACTGCGACGGGGCGGATGTGCGCATGCGTGGCGCGTGCGATGGGCCGATCCGCGCATGTGCAGATCCGCCCGTTGCGGGCCGCCATTTTTTTTTTAAATAAGAAAAAACAAAATGGCGGCCCGCGACGGGCGGATGCACGCAATGCGCGGACGCGTGCGATGGGCCGATCCGCGCATGCATGGATCCGCCTGTCACGGCCACCATTTTGGGTTTTCTTTGTTTTTGTTTTTTATTTTTTTTAAAAAAAAAAAAATTTCCGGGTCGGGGTCACGGCGCGCATGGGCGGGGCAAGTGGGGTCTCAACCTGAGAAAGGTTGAGAACCACTGAGCTAATATCATCAGTGCTACCGGTAGTAGCGAGTGGGGTTTGCAGAGAGGAGGAGGAGGAAGAGGAGGAGGAGGAGGAAGACAACAACGATCACTGTGGAGTCCTTGGTGCTCTCTGAGCTTGGTGGTTTCTTGCAGACGTTTCATTATCCAACTAGCTAATATCATCAGTGCTAGTAGCGAGTGGGGTTTGCAGAGAGGAGGAGGAGGAGGAGGAAGAGGAGGAGGAGGGAGGAGGAGGAGGAAGACAACAACGATCACTGTGGAGTCCTTGGTGCTCTCTGAGCTTGGTGGTTTTCTTGCTGATGTTTCATGACACAACTAGGGAACATCTTCATTGCTAGAAGGGAGGAGGAGGAGGAGGAGGAGGAGGAGGAGGAGGAGGAGGAAGAGGAGGAGGAGGAGGAGGAGAGAATGATCACTGTGGAGTCCTTGCTGCTCTCTGAGCTTGGCTGTCTTCTTGCTGACCTTTCATCACCCAACTAGGGAACCTCATCAGTGCTAGAAGGAGATAGGATTGGCTGAAGGATGGGCATTGCTGGGAAGGCACCAGCCCTGCCCCCACTGAAGTGAACGGGAGTTGGGCGAAGGTCTGACTTCCTTCCCATTCCTTCCATCCATCAAGCTGAGATCATTAACCAGGGTCAACAGGAATTCCTGCCTTTGTGTTTCATGGCAGATCCTTGGCATGAACATTTTTGAAGCGAAGGTAAAATTGAAACTGGAGAGCTGCTTGAAAGATCGTGTAGATCTTTCCCATTATAGAGGTCGACGGGGTAGAAAATCCAATAAGTGTAATGGGAGAGATTTATTATTTCTCCCAGTGGAAAAAAATTGCTGGAAAAAAAAATGGATGTGGTTGAGATGGGGAAGGTTGAGCTGGTGAAGCAGGGGGTTGGACTAGATGACCTCCAAAGGTCCCTTCCAACTTTATCATTATCATTATCATTATTATTAAAATCCGGTTCAGTTTCGTTGGGAAAGTGCTTCTGGATTTTAGGTTGGAAGAAAAAATGAAACTTCGACTTCGTTTTTTTTTTTTAAACGGGGATAACGCTGTGAAACGGAAACGCCCTGTTCATGTAGATAGTCCTCAACTTACGAACACAGCTGGATCAGAATTTCCACCGCTAAGCAAGGGAGGTGTTAAGCCCGCCCACCTTTATGAATTTTTGCCATGGTTGGTAAAAGAATCACTGCAGTTGTTAAGTGGATCCCACGGTCGTTAAGCGAATCTTGCCTCCCCCTCCCCCATTGACTTTGTCTATTAATAATAATAATAAAGTTGGAAGGGACCTTGGAGGTCATCTAGTCCAACCCCATGCCCAGGCAGGAAACCCTATGCCTTGTCAGACAAAGGGCTGTCCAGTCTCTTCTTAAAAACTTCCAGTGATGGAGCATCCACAACTTCTGGTGGCAGTAGTTCCACTGATTAATCGTTCTCACTGTCAGGGAATTGGAGGTCATCTAGTCCAACCCCCTGCTCAGGCAGGAAACCCTATACCAATGGCGATCCAGTCTCTTCTTTTTTTTTTATTATAAAAATTCTTTTATTAAAACAATCAACATTGAACATAAAAACATATTGTGCAGCAATCATCATGACACCTGGTATACAGTACTAAGTATTAGTCTTTGAAAACGTCTGAGTTAGTAAGCCTTTTTCCCCCCACTCCTCGCATCTAGCCTCAACTATACTCCTGTTACATTTTATTTGATTGGTGTTTCTCCTATCCGTTTCAATATTAATGTGATCAACATTAAACCAAAGATCCTATTGCTAAGCAATCCT
>JARGCV010000703.1:0-60000 GCA_034064705.1 Bothrops alternatus
TCTTCCTAATGCCGCAACCCTTTAATACAGTTCCTCATGTTGTGGTGACCCCCAGCCATAACATTATTCCAGGGTCATGTGATCACCTTTTGCAACCTTGTGACAAGCAAATTAGTGGGGAAACCAGATTCACTGAACAACCATGTTACTAATTTAATCTCTCTCCCTCTTTCTCTCCCTCTTTCTCTCCCTCTTTCTCCCTTTCTTTCTCCCTCTCTCCTTCTCTCTCTCTCCCTGTCTCCCTCTCTTCTCTTTCCCCCTCTCTTTCTCTCTCTCCCTCTCTATTTCTCTTCTTTCTCTCCCTCTCTCTATTTCTCTCTCCCTCTCAAAGATCCTTAAAATCCTTAAAAGTTATGCTTGAGTGGAAGACTTTTCCTTTTACAGATGGGGCGGGTGGGCCTGACATTCGTGGGCAGGCAGGACTCCGCCTGCCGAGCCACTGCCTCCCCATCGCCCTCCATGCCAGCCAGCTCCCTTGCTAGACCTCCCAGCTGAGAAGCGCAAGTTTGGGGGTCACCAGCTGTTGGGCGCAGAGTTCGACGCTGCAGCGGCCTCCCCTTCGCCTTCCTCACCGGCCAAAGCGTTGCCGGACGTTCCAGCTGACGGGCGCAGGTCTGGAGGTCGCCAGCTGATGGGTGCAGGAGGTCGGTGCCGCAGCAGCCTCCCAGCCACCTGCTTGTTAGGCTGGAGCAGTTGTCAGGCTTGAATGGTCGCCGGCGGCGGGGAGCGAGTCAGCGGCCATTAGGGATCACGCCAGCGGTCCTGTGCCATGGAGGCTTGAGGCGTGGGACGCAGAGCGGCTCAGTGCCATGGGAGGCAGCAAGACGCGGGAGGGGTTACCTGCATCCTGCCAGCCGAACTTTGGAAGCGTGCCTGAATGAAGAATTTTAGGGGGTGTTGAAAGGGAGGCAGACTGAGGGCTGTATTAAGACCATAGATGTCTGCATAAGGAGAATGGAAGGGAGGCGAATTTGGGGTGGAGCAGAAAACATGGGGAAAAGGCGTTAGGAAATAAGCACCAAGGTATATGGTGCCTTGCAAGGGATTCCCGAGTGTTCCGTAATTGTTTTTCCTCTCCTCTGTGCAAGAAAAACTTTTGCGGTGTAAATCTGAAACCAGGTGTTCCTGTGAGGTAGTGCAGGAGGTCCTTGGGAAAAGCTTGGTGTTTCCTCTTTCCCAATCCCCTTCCTCTTCTTCACCCCCTTCCCTGGCCTGCCTGCGATCTTAGCTCACGGCTCTGTGGCTTTTCTTTGCTTAGCATAGCCAAGCTTTCTTCCGCCCACCCCGTTCCCAGGAGCGCCAAGGAGGTACGGCAGAAACACATGAATTGGGATTGTGGCGCCCTTGGGAAGCTGATCATGCTTTGAACCTTAGGAGAGGCGGAAGAGTCCCTCCTTCCCTCCCTCTCTCCCTGTCAAGCCCCTGGGGGCTCGACATGAACAGGCGGGGAGGGGTCAAGGACAACGTGCAGGGCGGCAAAGGAGACCAGCGGCCGGCGCTGTTCTTCCTGGCAGGTGGGTGTCAGCTCCGTAGGCGTCCCGACCAACAGCTGAGTGGTTCCAACTTCTGGCCGCCAAACAGTTGAGTCCTCCGGGAGGCAACGTGGGGCCCTGAGGGGTATGGCAGGCTCACGGGGGGGGGTGGAAGGAAAAGAAGATAGAAGAGAATGTAGCTGCAACAGAGAGAGCGATGTCTCAGTTCCTAAGACTATTGGAAATATGTGTTTTCCGATGGTCTTAGGTGACCCCTGTGAAAGGGTCGTTCAACCCCCAAAAGGGTCGCAACCCACAGGTTGAGAACCGCTGCCCTAAGTAATCCAGACTAGTCTCTTCCTTGTGGGGCAGAGAGGCAGCTGCTTTTGGTTTTGCTTGGGCTGAGCTTTTTCAAATAAGGAATTAAAACAGGAAATAAAAGGGGAAAAGGGAACTTGGCAGGAACCTTGGGAAGAATTACCTGCTGAGCCCTGGTAAGTTTGTGGGGTTTCTTGTTTAATTACAAATTCACCTTTTTTTCTTTTTTTAGCAGCCATAAAAGGGGTTTCTCCTTCCCCTTTCTTCTAAAGTTTGCCCTCAGCACAGGTTTGGAGGGGGCGGAGCTTTCTGCTGCAGACCCCCTGCTGGCTAATCCCTGGTAGCTGGGAGCAAGCAGCTCACTCTTCCTTGTGGGGCAGAGAGGCAGCTGCTTTTGCTTTTGCTTGGGCTGAGCTTTTTCAAATAAGGAATTAAAACAGGAAATAAAAGGGGAAAAGGGAACTTGGCAGGAACCTTGGGAAGAATTACCTGCTGAGCCCTGGTAAGTTTGTGGGGTTTCTTGTTTAATTACAAATTCACCTTTTTTTTAGCAGCCATCGCGCCCCTGACGGCGCGCGATAAAATCCTAAAACAAGTAAGAAAAAAAAATCCAAAAAGTAAACTGAGACCAAAACAAAAAATTTGAACAACCCAAAAAAGCTGTGTTTTTTTAAAATAATAACTAGTATAATAATAACAGCAAACATATAATAACAAGAAATGGAGATAGATAGCCAGCAGACGGAGGGGAGCTTCCCAGTGTTTTGCATTGAGTGTCACATGTATGACTATCTGTCTGCTGGACAGAAGTCTTGGGTGTGTGATCGGTGCAATGAACTCCTGGCTCTCAGGGAACAGGTTCTTTCCCTTGAAGCCAAGGTAGCAGACCTGGAGAAGCAGAGAGAGATAGCGAGGCAGGAGAAGATCTTCAGGGATGCAGCAGGAGCGTCCCACTCCATGCTGAGCAGCTCTCCAGCTGCTTTGGAGAATGGAGATCTTGGGCAGGGAGGACATCAATCTGTGGAAGAGGGACAGGCTCCCTTAGTTGAGACCCCTTCCCTGGAGGATGTGCCCATATCCTCTTGCACCGAGGATACTTCTCCGCGGGTGGTGGGAGGGGGGCTTCTTGTAGTGGGTGATTCGATTGTTAGAAATATAGAGAGACGGGTTTGTGATGGAAGCGTTGACCACATGGTAAACTGCCTGCCGGGTGCAAAGGTTGCGGACATCACGAGGCATCTAGACAGGCTGATAGACAGTGCTGGGGTGGAGCCAACTGTTGTGGTACATGTAGGTACCAATGACATTGGGAAAGCTAAGCGGAAGGTCCTGGAAGCCAAATTTAGGTTGCTAGGTAGAAGATTAAAGTCCAGGACCCCCAAGGTTGCATTCTCAGAAATGCTACCTGTTCCACGCGCAGGGCCAGCTAGACAGGCAGAGCTCAGCAGCTTCAATGCGTGGATGAGGCAGTGGTGCCGGGAGGAAGGGTTTAGATTCATTAGGAACTGGGAAACATTTTGGGACAAGCCACACCTGTACAGAAGGGACGGGTTACATTTGAACCATAATGGAACCAGACTGTTGGCGATTAATATTAAAAAGATTTCAGAGCAACTTTTAAACTGATTCATAGGGGCAAGTCGACAGGAGCTGGGCAGCTTCCGGTTCGAGAAGGCGCAATGCCTAATATGGAGGGTGGAAGTTATGCACACATTGGTGAGTCAACAGGAAAACTAAATTGTAATAGTCAAGCAGAAGGACATGGTAGACCATCTATAAATTCTACAACCAAATTCTACAGTCAAAATCCACAGTCAAAGTTGAAAGTGCACCAGAAAATTACATATAAAGGTCTGTACACAAATGCTAGAAGCATTCGAGCAAAAATAGGGGAATTGGAATGCTTGGTGAAGGAAAATAATATTGATATTATCGGCATAACAGAAACCTGGTGGACAGATGAAAACCAATGGGACACAAGGATTCCAGGTTACAAATTGTATAGGATGGACAGGAGAGGGAGAAATGGTGGTGGCGTTGCCTTGTACATAAATGAGGAGTTAGAATCTCATGAACTCGAAATTCAAGAAAATTCAAACTCACCCACAGAAACATTGTGGATAAAAATCCCAGGACAGGAAACTAATCTGACGTTAGGGTAGGGATCTGCTATCGCCCTCCCAACCAAATTCCAGAGGCAGATTGCTATTTGGAAAATGAATTTAAGGAGGCCTCAAAAAGAAATAGGGTAGTCATAATGGGGGACTTCAACTATCCCCAAATAGATTGGGTAAATTCTTGTTCTACACATGATAGAGAGACAAGGTTCCTCGACATGTTAGCCGATTATTCCCTTGAGCAGATGGTCATGGAACCTACCAGGGGAAAGGGGATCCTGGACTTGGTTCTAACTAACGCACAGGATTTGGTTCATGATGTCCTTGTAACCGAGCCCATAGGAACCAGCGATCACAACACAATAACCTTCAACTTAACCATGGATAGCAAATTGTCAGTGAAAACTAACACAGAGACCTTAAACTTTCACAGAGGGAATTTTGACAAAATGAGGAAAATAGTAAAGAAGAAACTAAAAGGAACAGTAAAAAAAGTCAAATCCCTCCAAAATGCTTGGAAACTGTTTAAAAATACGCTACAGCAGGCTCAAATAAAATGCATTCCTAAAAGAAGAAAGAGGATTGGAAAGTCCAAGAGGATACCAGTATGGCTTACGAATGAGGTAAAGGAGGTTATTGGAAAGAAGAAAAACTCATTTAAGAAATGGAAGGCTCTTCCTACCGAGGAGAACAGGAGGGATCACAAACTCTGGCAGACCAAATGCAAGGCGATAGTCATGAAAGCCAAGAGAGACTTTGAGGAGCATATAGCCAAGAATATTAAAAATAATAACAAAACCTTTTTTAAGTACATCAGAAGCAGGAACCCAACCAGAAAATCAGTTGGGCCACTTGATAACAATGGTCAGAAGGGGATAATCAGAGAAGACAAGGAGATTGCTGAGAGGCTAAATGACTTCTTTGCCTCCGTTTTCACCGAGGAGGATAGAGAACATTTGCCTGCCACTGAATTAGTTTTCCCAGGGAGGGAAATAGAAGAATTAAACCTGATAGAGATAAACAAGGAAGATGTTCTTGCATGCCTTTCTAAACTAAACGTCAACAAATCGACGGGTCCAGATGGCATCCACCCTAGAATTCTCAAGGAGCTCAAGTGTGAAATTGCTGAACTTCTAGCTAAAATATACAATCTTTCTCTAAGATCAGGCACTGTACCGGAGGATTGGAGGGAAGCAAATATAACCCCGATCTTCAAGAAAGGATCCAGAGGTGATCCAGGAAACTATAGACCAGTCAGTCTAACCTCAGTTCCAGGCAAACTGATGGAAACCATTATTAAAGATAAAATTACAGGGCACATAGAAAAACAGGCATTGCTGAAAGAAAATCAACATGGTTTCTGCAAAGGCAAATCATGTCTTACTAACTTGTTAGAATTCTTTGAGGGTGTAAATAAATACATAGATAAAGGGGCCCCAGTTGATATTGTATATCTTGACTTTCAAAAGGCTTTTGACAAAGTTCCTCACCAAAGGCTCCTAAAAAAGCTCTCCAGCCACGGAATTAGAGGACAGGTCTTGTTCTGGATTGGTAACTGGCTAAATTGTAGGAAGCAAAGGGTGGCAATAAATGGACAATTCTCCGGATGGAAAGAAGTGAGAAGTGGTGTACCCCAAGGTTCAGTTTTGGGACCTTTTTAATTTATTCATCAATGATCTGGATGTAGAAGTTAATAGTGAGGTAGCCAAGTTTGCTGATGACACTAAATTGTTCCGGGTTGTGAAAAGTGAAACTGATTGTCGGGAGCTCCAGAAGGATCTCTCGAAATTGTGTGAGTGGGCAACAAAGTGGCAAATGCATTTTAACCTAAACAAGTGCAAAGTTATGCACATCGGGGCAAAGAACCCCAATTATACTTACCAACTGATGGGGACCAAACTTTCTGAGACAACCCAAGAAAGGGATCTTGGGGTTTTGGTGGACAGCTCGATGAAGATGTCAACCCAATGCGCAGCAGCAGTAAAAAAAAGCAAATTCCATGCTTGGCATGATTAGGAAGGGAATCGAAAATAAGTCAGCAAGTGTTGTATTGCCTCTGTACAAATCGATGGTGAGACCACACTTGGAGTACTGTGTACAGTTCTGGTCACCGCACCTCAAGAAGGATATAATGGAACTGGAAAAGGTGCAAAAAAGGGCAACAAGAATGATCAAGGAAATGGAACGCCTCCCTTATGAAACCAGATTGCAACGCCTTGGTCTCTTCAGCCTTGAAAGACGGCGTTTAAGGGGTGACTTGATCGAAGTGTATAAAATCATGCATGGGATAGAAAAGGTGGATAGAGAAAAATTCTTTTCTCTATCACACAATACCAGGACAAGGGGGCACTCCCTAAAGCTCATAGCTAAGAAAGTGAGGACAAATAAAGGGAAATATTTCTTCACCCAGAGGGTCGTTGATTTATGGAATTCACTTCCAGAAGGGGTCGTGACAGCTGTCAGCCTTGACAGCTTCAAGGCAGGGCTAGATAGATTCATGGATGCAAAGTGTATCGGGGGTTATTAAAATGGATGTCCATGTGCCGCCTCTATGTTGGTTGAGGCAGGCAGGATTCCCTTGAGTACCATTTGTTGGGGGTCAAGGGAAAGGGAGGGTTTTGCCTTCTCTTTCTGCTCAAGATCCCCATGTACAATTGGTGGGCCACTGTGTGACACAGAATGCTGGACTCGATGGGCTTTGGCCTGATTCAGCATGGCTCTTCTTATGTTCTTATGGAAGTCACACTTGGATAGCTTGGCATAAAGTTTAGCTTCCAAGAGTTTCCTCAGCACTTGTCTTACTCGCTTCACGTGATCCTCCATTGTCTCAGAGTAGAAAAGAATGTCATCCAGGTAAACCAGCACCCCCTTGTACAAGTGCTCAGGCAGCATCTCATTAATCAGTTGCACGAACACAGCAGGTGCTCCCTGTAATCCAAAGGACATAACTTGGAATTGGTAGCATCCTAAGGGGCAATTAAAAGCTGTCTTCCATTCTTCCCCCTCTCTAATCTTCTCTACATGGTATGCGTCTCTCAAGTCTAGCTTGATGAACACCTTCTCTTTGGACAGGTGTCCTAGCATGTCTTTCATGAGGGGGAGGGCTACATATTTTCCACGCAAATCCTGTTAATCCTTTGGAAATCAACACACAATCTCAGTGAACTGGGTTTTTTTTCCTTTGAAGAGGACTGGTGTTGGCTGGATGAAACCCCTGGCTAAATTTTTATCCATGAGGTTTTGTAGCTCTTCCATATCCCTTGGGGTCATGGAGTACATCTTTGGTTTGGGAAGCTTTGCCCCAGGCACCAATGCCATTGCACAGTCATTGGGGAGGTGAGGGGAGGAGCGCATCTGATTCCCACTTGCTAAATACTTCCATCTAATCTCGGCATTCTTTTGGGATGCTTGGGTGAAAGTGACCACGCCATATTGGAATTTAATATAATGCAAACACTAGCAACAGAAAACAATCCAACCAGGGTCTTGAACTTCAAAAGAGCCGACTTTAACAAACTCAGAGAGAACCTAGGAAAGATCCCATGGATGAAAATCTTAAAGGAGAAAATACCCAAGAAGCGTGGGAAACTGAAAAATGCGATCATAAAAGCCCAGACCAGCACAATACCACTGAAAAAGAAAAACAAGAAATTAAAAAAGAAGTCAACATGGCTGCACAAAGATCTCTGACAAACTGAAAGACAAAAAGGACAAATGCAAAAAATGGAAAGAGGGGCACATAACTAAGGCCGATTATCAGCAGACAGCCAAAACATGCAAAGATGAAGTCAGGAAAGCAAAAGCTCAGAACGAACAAAGACTTGCAACAGAAATCAAGGATAATTAAAAAAAGTTTCTTCCAATATATTAACAACAAGAAAAAAGTCAAGGAAACTGTAGGCCCACTAAAGAGAGAAGATGGCAAGGAAATAAAAGGCAACAGGGAGAATGCAGAGCTGCTTAACTCATAACTTTGCATCAGTCTTCACACAAAAAGAAACTATAGCCCAATATACCAAAAAAACCCACTGCAAAAGACAAACTAGAAACAAAAAATAAGCAATAAAATGGTAAGAGAACACCTATCCGATCTTGATGAATATAAATCACTGGGACCCGACAGATTACATCCCACAGTTCTGAAGGAGCTGGCAGATGTTATCTCAGAACTATTGCACCATATCTTTCAAAAATCCTGAAGCACTGGGGAAATACCTGAGGATTGGGAAAGGTTCCCATCTTCAAGAAAGGAAAAAAAACAGACCCAGGAAACTACAGACCAATCAGTCTAACATCAATACCTGGGAAGAACTTGGAAAAGATAATCAAAAAGCAGATCTGCGAACAACTAAAAGCAAACAAAGTTATAACCAGTAGCCAGAACGGATTTGTCAAAAACAAATAATGCCAAACCGATCTTACTTCATTCTTCGATAAAGTGATAAAACTAATAGACCAGTGAAATACTGTGGACGTAGTATTATTAAACTTCAGTAAGGCATTTGATAAGGTAGACTACAACCTACTCCAGTGATGACAAACCTTTTAGAGACCGAGTGCCCAGACTGCAACCCAAAACCCACTTATGCATCGTCGGGTGCCGGGTGGGTGTGGCCCATTGGGTGGGCGTGGCTGCAGTGGTAACGGCAGACTGGGTGGGACTAAAAAGTTCAATCAATCAATTCCAACTTTGCAAGATCTTTTTTTTCCCGCAAGAAGTTGAAATTGACTGATTGATTGAACCTTTTTTTTGTACACGGCAGCAGAGGCCTAAAGCGAAAAAGTTTTATAAAACCCAGCTGAAGGCCTAGGACTGGGGCGATGGCGCGCGTGCCCACAGAGAGGGCTCTTGAGTGCTACCTCTGGCACCCGTGCCATAGGTTTGCCACCACTGACCTACTCCTTGGTAAGCTAGAAAAAGGTGGAATAGACAACACCACCACCAGATGGATCTGTAGATGGCTGGCAGACTGTACTCTATGAGTAGTTCTCACTGGCACTACAGCCACATGGAGAGAAGTAAGCAGTGGGGTACCACAAGGTTCTGTCTTAGGGCCAGTATTCTTCAATATCTTCATCAATGACTTAGATGAGGGAATTGAAGGGAAACTCATCAAATTTGCAGATGACACCAAACTGGCAGGAGTAGCCAACACCCCAGAAGACAAACTCAGGATCCAAAAAGATCTTGACAAACTTGAACTATGGGCCCTATCCAACAAAATGAGTTTCAGTGTGGAGAAAAGCAAAGTTTTACATTTAGGCAAGAAAAATCAAAGGCACAAGTACAGATTAGGCGAGACCTGGCTTAAAAACAGTAACTGTGAGAAGGACCTTGGAGTCCTAGTGGACGATCAGTTGACTGTGAGCCAGCAATGTACAGCAGTAGCCAAAAAACCTAATAAAATCCTGGGTTGTATAAACAGAGGCATAGAATCAAGATCATGCGAAGTATTACTACCACTTTATAAACCCTAGTAAGACCACACCTGGAATACTGCAGCCTGTCACAAAAAAAAAATCTTGAGAGTTTGGAAAAAATTCAGAGAAGAGCAACTAAGATGATCAAAGGCCTAGAGACTAAAACATATGAAGAATGGCTGCAGGACTTGCGTCTGGCTAGTCTGAAGAAAAGAAGAAATAGGGGAGACATGATAGCACTATTCTAGTACTTGAGGGACTCTCACAAAGAAGAGGGGGGTCACATTCACCAAAGCACCAGAGGGCAGGACAATAAACAATGGTTGGAAACGAACAAAGAGAGAAGCAACCTAGAATTAAGGAAAAACTTCCTGACAGTGGGGACAATTAACCAGTGGAACAGCTTGCCTCCAGAAATTGTGGGTGCTCCATCACTGGAGATTTTTAAGAAGAGGCTAAATAGTCACTTGTCTGAGATGGTATAGGTTCTCCTGCTTGAGCAGGCAGCTGGACTAGAAGACCTCCAAGGTCCCTTCCAGCTTCTATTCTTTTCTTATTCTTATTATTCTAAAAATAATTTATGATAATTAAAGTTCCATCTTGTTTTCGTAGGTAGTGTTCTGAAGTCAAAAAGGAGAGGAGAGAGTGGACATTTATGGCAAGCTCCTAATGGCATCATAAGAGGAGAAGAAATTATTTTATGATAACCCTGTTTATAATACCACATTTTAAACCAATGAACAAGATTGGGATGGTTAGTTATTGAAGAAATTTTACCAATTTTTTTATTCAAGCTCAACAGCCTGTTTGGTGAGGGTTCTAATATATCGGATAAAAAATAATCATATGTGATTAACTGCACTAATGCTGTTTTATCTCCAGTGGTTTCACAAATATGTAGCAGTTGTAGTCCTAATTAAATTAAGAAAATTAACAGAAAGAATGTGCTAGAATATGGAGGTTTCTTCTCCTGCAAGGGTAGAATCTTCTCTGGAGCCCTCCTGATTCCTGCTCCTTGAATCTGCCCTCCCTTGCCCTGGTGTCTGCTATGTCTAATTCAGTGGCGGTCCTATTTTTTCCCAGTTTTGACGACCATGACCCAGCAGTGATCCATGAAAACGCCTCACAACCAGAGGTGCTGGTTCCAATCCGGTTGGACATGGAAATTGATGGACAGAAACTGAGAGACGCTTTTACGTGGAATATGAATGGTTTGTAAAGAAAGATATGTAAATAATTCTGATTACAGGCATTGAAAGCATTCATGAGCAGATATGGCTTTTTTCTAAAAATACATTTTATCTACTCTTAACTTCAGTTTGGAAAGTGTACACACTTGAGTTTTTCTAACTGAACAGAAAATGGCAGCAGTTTTATAAAGGGTTTTGACATTTTCAGGTAAATCAGTAAACCAGAAAATATTTTCTTTTTAACTATGCACCAATCAGCGTACTCAGAAAAAGCTTTAGAATGAAACCATTAGCCACATCCAAAGCAGCACAAAGAGATTTATCTTAGGGCCCTCAATAAGGCAACTGCAGCATGTGCTTGAATTCATCATGCCTAGATGGTGTATTTTTACGCTCCTGTGTACAATCTTGAATTTGTTATTGTCAGAAACGAAAGCTTCATAGAAGTGTGTTTTGAAAGACTCTGCCTGTGAATATATTGTATATGCTGTATTTTAAGTCATTCCATTAACCCCAAAGGTTTTTCTTTGAAGACATTTCACTTCTCATCCAAGAAGCTTCTTCAGCTCTGACTAATGGTGGGGAGCTGAAGAAGCTCCTTGGATGAGAAGCAAAACATCTTCAAAGAAAAACAAGAAAGTCCAGTTGCCTCCTTAAAAAGCACCTTTGGGACAATCATGAGATGGATGACTGAGAATCTCCATAATTCCATTAACCAATTAAACAGAAACAATTAAAAGTTTTTCTTATAGCCTGACAAATGTGCTTTAGAGTATTGTAGCTCAGAGGCTACAATAATGTTATTTGCCTAATAACATGGACTTTTCGTTTCCATCAGAAAAACTGATGACTCCAGAAATGTTTTCAGAGATTCTCTGTGATGACTTGGATTTGAATCCCCTCACTTTTGTTCCTGCGATCGCATCTGCAATCCGACAGCAAATTGAGTCATACCCTACCGACAGCATCCTGGAGGACCAGTCAGATCAGCGGGTCATCATTAAGGCAAGGAGAGGGCAGGCAGCGGGAAACGTTTCGCAAAGCTCTCTTGTGTGTGAAGACATTGCCTTAGCGATGCAGAGCATAGAAAAAAGGAAAACAAAGACTAAACGGAGAAAAGGAAACACGGCAGGTTTTTTTCCACACCATTGTTGCATCTCTCTGTGATTTTCTGTCTTTGAAAATCATTCTTTCCTCCAGCACATCCATACACCAATGATTTAAATTCTCACCTCACTTTTTTAATATATTTCATTAATTTTTTATAATAACAATCTTTAGTGCCTAGTGAATAATTTGTTGTCTGGGTTCATATATTTAAAAACAATAATAATTATTTTCTATAGTTGGTCAATATTTTAGTTGATAATATATTTCCTTGATATTTTCCTTTTTGTCTGTGCTAAAGAAATATAATTCTTAATGCTTTCAATACTTATACTCTTTGGGTATAAGCATTTTTTTAGTATTTATACATATAACAATAACATCAACATATAAGAGTGATGGCAAACCTTTTAGAGACCGAGTGCCCAAACTGCAACCCAAACCCCACTTATTTATCGTCGGGTGCTGGATGGGCGTGGCCCACTGGGCAGGCATGGCCTACTGGGTGGGCGTGGCCAGCATGAGCATGGCCTACTGGGTGGGTGTGGACAGCTCGACATGACTTGCGTCAGGGGCACTTGTGCGGGCCTAGGCAGAACTGGGGAGTTGTTTTTTTTAAAAAGTTTTATTTACAAAAATCCAAATATTAAGGAAGCAGCGTGGTGATTGGGTAATCAATAGTCCAATAACAAAATATTTCATACAGGTTACATCATCAAGAATTCCCTCTCTATTTCCTTTGATTATTATATCACATTCAAATTAACGCTTTGCTAATTATAACTCAATCAGTTAAGACAGTTATCAATATATTTTAACTTGTACATATCCGTATTGTCAGAATCCAATTATATTTCATCTCTAGTTATCGACTATGGAAAACCCCATTTCTGCCCTCTCTGGATTCTGTCATATGATGAAGGGGAAGGGGGGTGAACACAGGGGTTTTATGGCTCTCACTTCCTTCATTAAAACTTCAAAGGGACTGAATGTGGATACCACCAAAAGAAGTAACCATAACAATGGGGCCATCAGCTTTCATCTACTCCCCTCTGAAGTCTCCTGCCGGCAGTGTGGGAAAAGAGGGTGGAAATGTAACGCCTGGGATTGTCACTGGAAGGATGGTGGGGTGGGGTGGGGTGGGATTACTGGGAACCCCTTAAAACCTTGAACCATAGGGCTTGGCCCCCAAGTCCTGTCTAGAACTCCTGCAACCATTTTCTCTTAATAAAGATGCCTGTTGGAAGAAATATTCCAAGAGTTCTGTCTTCTTAAGATGCAAAGTGGGGTGGGTCCTTACATTAGACAGGACTTGCAGAATTAGTCCACCTGGAAGGGAGAACCTTGCTGGGGGACTTTGCAAAAATTGCCATGTCAGACGACGGAGCGAGGAAGAGAGAAAACTCCCTGGGAAGGGAGCTGCTACCCTGACTGAAACCCTGCCAGATGTCTGGATATGAGAGGTCAGATTCCTCAGGAGAAAAGGTGGTGGAGACACAGGACCACAAACCTCGGTGATCAATGGGTGTTGGAAAGAAAGGCAAATGGGAAAAGAAATCAAGAAAGATGACCCTGAGACCGGGGGCCAACCAACCAGAATGGAAGCAGGAAATGAAGAAATCCCTGCACGCAAGCAAAGAGGAAGGGAGCTGGGCACCGTACTCAGACTGGATCCTAGAGAAAGCTATTGACCTGATGAAGAGAACTCTCAGCTCCCTAGGAGAGGAGAATTCTGAGCCCTACGACTGCCCCAGCTCCTGGAGCCGCAAAGGGAGAGACACCGAGGGGGAAGTGGAACCTGCAGCCCCGGGGACATCTGCTGATCCAGTAGCCCCCACTCCCCGCCGACCTGCAGATGGCGATCTGGATGGAACACACTACCACCGACAATGAAGGCACCGATCCATTCAAAGACTCCTGCCGCTGGACGTGAGATTCAAGGGAGAGCCAACATGCTTGGGATTTTTCTAACCCAAGTCCTCAGCTACATGGAGGAATACGGGCAGCACATCCCCAGCGACAAAGCCCGTATCCAGATCGTGCAATCTGCCCTGGATGGGCCGGCCGCAGATTGGGTGGTGAACTTGCACGACTCCAATGCCCCAGAGCTCAACGACTTCAACCGTTTCATGTCCTCTCTGAGAAGGCAATTTGAGGACCCCCTGGCTGATCGCAAAGCCTGCGAAAGGATAAAAACGATGAGGCAAGGCAAACGCCTGGTAACTGACTATACGCAAGAATTCCGGGCCATTGCCAGCAATCTTTTTTTTTTTTAATTTTTTTTATTGGTTTTTTAATTTTTAACAAAAGAAAAATACTCAAATCAGATCATAATATTAAAGTAAACAGTAAACATAATCAAAACATAAGTACATATTTCAGAATCATCCATAAACATAACATATATACTTATTTCAATAAATCTACTAATAATAACTCAACTAAGAATAATCATAAACCATATTTTCCAAACAATTAACATTGCTGCTCGGTACCCCCACCACCACATCCCCCTAACCCTAACCTTCCCCCCTCACTTACCATCTAACTACCTACTCTCCTCCCTCCTTCTCTATCTCCCTCCTTCTACTCCGCCCTACTGTCCCTTCTCTTCCCCCTTCTTATCAACTTTCTACTTGCATCAGCCTTCAACTCCTCCTTCCTCTTTCCATCAGATGTGGTGCCCAGAGGCCACCCGAACAACCCCTTAATAACAATAATTACACATTCTTACATCAACCCTAATTGCAGTTGAGAAAACATAGTATATAAAATTATAAACCCTCCCTAGCCCCCCCTGACTTCCCAGAGTGAGTACAGGGTAAAACAAAAGAAAACCCACTACTTCAAACAAAATTATTATATAATCCTAACAAAAATTTTAAACTATATACTAAATACAATCTCTATCTAACATTTATTCAACCTTATCAGTTCTAATATATATCTAATCCCTCAATCATTCCATCTAATATTAAACCTTAAATCATTTCAATCCACTAAACAAAACAAACATATCATCTTGTTAAGAATATTAATATTCATTTACATATCTAAACCTTCAATCTAAGAATCAGTCCATCACTTCAATTCATTGAGAGGTTATATAGAATCACCCAAACAATCAAGTTTAGTATATATCTTTCAATAATCCATCTCTTTTAACATTCTAGACAGTCATTTCAAACCATTAAACATCAAATAAGTAAATCATCTTTTTGAAAAAAAAAATAAACAAATAATATCAGTAACCCCCTCAGTTAAAATATATATATATTTGTTTTCTGAGGTTTTCGCGGGTGTTTGTATGTAGGTCTTTGGTTCTTCGGGTTTTCTCCCGCGTAGAATTTGAAGTGTCTTGGCGACGTTTCGACGAAGTCTCATTCGTCATCTTCAGGCTGGTGCTTTCGCCTTCTGCTTCTAGGAGCAAATATATATATTGTTGTATCTGGCCCTTCTCAGCTCAGTAAACTCCACATAAATATTTCTTTAAGAGTTTTATTTAACACATTTCAAGAGATTCACTTCAAAGCAAGCTGCTGGCATTTTGTTGGCCGAAACGGCCAAGTCTGATTTATTTACATTCAGATTAAACATGCTCTTCCCCCTTCCAATTAACTCACTCTTTATCTCTCATGTTGTCCAAGATCTCATTAATCTTCTGTACATTCCAAAAACACCAGAAAACTGAGTTCAAACGAACTGCTCAAGGTATCAGGCTACTCCTTGATTAATGTTGCTCGTGACAAAGAATTAGTCCCTTCTTCACCTTCTAATATAGTTTCCGATACGTCACTTCCCCCATTACTTCCTTTTTCAACGTAACTGACACCTCCGCCTATCAAACCTTCGGAATCTCGGATCAAGCCATATATTGTCCTGTTCCAAATCTGACTCATCACTTTGAGAGTCTGACTCAGACTGCATACAAATCTCCTCACTGTCTGGCTCAGCTGCCGGGAGGGGAAAATACCCAGAGGGGCCTGGTTGTGCTTCGTCATCCTCTGATATGTCCCCAGCCGGTCTAGAGACACCCACAACACTATCCCCCCCCCGCAGGCCCCTCCCCCTGGGTCCGTCGTATGGGATGTGGTTTGTAGGGAAACGCAGTATGAAAAGCCCAAATTAACTCAGGAGCCTCAATATCATGAGCATCTACCCAACAGCCAGCGGCTGGCCCACCCCCGGTCCAATCAACCAAATATGGGAAGCGGTCGTTGAGCCATCGGGAATCTCGGATGCCGGACACTTCCAACCGGGAAACAGGAACTTGAGCACGGCGAGCTGTCGGGCCCGGATCAGGAGGTCGAAGCGGAGAATCAGGGTTGACAGGAACAAGCAAGGAGCGATGAAACACGGGATGTACACGAAGAGACCTAGGCAAAGTGAAACGATAGGTCACCGGATTGATGACCGTCTCCACAGGAAAAGGACCCAGGAAACGTTGATCAAGCTTGCGGTGAATTCTCCCTGGAAACAAGTACTTGGTGGAGAGCCAAACCCGATCTCCAACAGCTAACGGCGGCGTGTCGCGACGAGAGCGGTCTGCAACCCTCTTGTAGTCTTCCTTGGCCTTAGTCAAGTGGTGCTTAACCATCTCGTGGACTGACTGGAGTTCGGTTAAATAGTCCTCTGCAACTGGAACTGGAGAATCGAGGAGCGTGAGTGGGAAAAATCTGGGATAGCCGTAGTTGGCAAAAAACGGAGTGGTCTGAGTGGAAGTGTGCTGAGAATTGTTGAAAGCGAATTCGGCCACGGAGAGATATTTGGACCAATCGTTCTGTTGGTCGTTGATGAAACAACGCAAATACTGCTCCAGGATGCCAATCACTTTCTCTGTACCCCCATCAGTCTCTGGGTGATGCGTGGAGGCTAGATTAACTTGGACTTGAAGCGCAGACATGAGTTCTCTCCAGAACTCCGAGGTGAACTGGGTTCCTCGGTCGGACACTATTTTGTCAGGCAAACCGTGTAGCCGGAAGATATGTTGAATGAACAGCTGAGCAGTGACCTTGGCTGTCGGTATTCTTCGGCAAGGAATGAAATGTGCCATCTTGGTCAGCATGTCCACCACTACAAAGACAACGGTGTAGCCGGCAGAAACAGGTAGACAAGTCAAGAAGTCCATGGAAATAGCCCCCCAGGGTCTCTCCGGCGTGGGCAAAGGCTGTAATAATCCCGGAGGGGCTCCTGTGGCATGTTTTGCCTGACGGCACCGTACACAGGAATTCACATAAGACTGAACATCATGGCGAAGTCTGGGCCACCAAAAAGTCCGAGACACTAAGTGGAGAGTCTTAAAGAAACCAAAATGACCTGCCGCAGGGTTATCATGGCATTGAGTCAGGATGAGACCACGGAGTGGGCCTGCTGGAACATATAACAGGTTGCGGAAGCGTAATAGACCCTCGGACAAGGTCCAAGGTGAGTTGGGACCCACCTCTTGCCTCCTCTGTGCCACAAAGTCATCTAGTTGTTGCGCTTCCCGAATCTGTTGTCGTAGATCTACCGGATCGTGCATGGCTGCGATCGATTCGATAGGCAGAATGGTTCGAAGCGGCAAGGGGTCCTTGATCTGTAGATACTCAGGTTTACGGGACAAGGCATCTGCTCTTTTGTTGTACCCTTTCGGAATGTAGGTGACTTTGAAGTTGAATCGAGCGAAGAACAAAGACCAACGGATCTGACGTTGATTCAATTTCCTGGCAGATTGCAAAAATTCCAAGTTTTTATGGTCAGTCCGAACTTCAACTTGGTAGCGGGCTCCTTCCAGGTGGTGTCTCCAGGTCTCAAAAGCAGTCTTGATGGCCAATAGCTCTTTTTCCCAAATGGTATAATGGCGTTCGGAGGGACTCAGTTTCCTGGAGTAATAAGCACACGGGAATAGGGGGCCGCCATCTTGGCGTGTTTGAAGAAGCACGGCCCCTACAGCAACATCTGAGGCGTCGGCCTCCACTACAAAGGGACGACAAGGATCTGGATACTTGAGAATGGGTTCCTGAACAAAAGCCTTTTTGAGGGTCTGAAACGCCTGTTGCTCAGCATCGCCCCACTGGAATTTAATGCCTTTCCGTAACAGTCGAGTAAGGGGCGCAGTCAAGGCAGAAAATCTTGGAATGAATATCCTGTAATAGTTCGCAAATCCCAAAAGTCTTTGGACATCTTTTGCTTTACATGGTGGTTGCCAGGTTTGCAAGGCCTCAACCTTGCCAGGATCCATGGCGATGCCTTGTGGAGAAATCACATGTCCCAGAAACTCAATGGTGGTTTGATAGAATTGACATTTCTCTAACTTGGCGTAAAGGTGATGCTCTCTCAAGCGTTGCAGAACTTGCCGGAGATGCTGGAGATGAGTTGCTCGTGACGGGGAGTAAATCAGGATGTCATCGAGGTAAACCACCACAAATTGATCTAATAAATCCCGGAAGATGTCATTCATAAAGTGTTGAAAGACGGCCGGAGCATTGGTGAGTCCAAAGGGCATGACGGTATACTCAAAATGACCATACCTGGTCCCAAACGCGGTTTTCCACTCGTCCCCCTCTCGGATGCGAACCAGGTTGTAAGCACCCCGTAGATCTATCTTGGTGAAGATGGTCGCTGATCGGAGACGGTCCATGAGATCAGGAATCAAAGGCAGAGGGTACCGGTTGCGCACCGTGATGGCATTGAGCTTGCGATAGTCACAGCATAGGCGTAAATCTCCGGTTTTCTTCTTCACGAATAACACAGGAGCTGACAAAGGCGAGGAAGAGGGACGAATGAAACCCCTGGCCAGGTTTTTGTCCACAAAGTCTTTTAATGCGGCCAACTCGGGTTCTGACATGGAGTAAAGGCGTCCCCCTGGAAGTTTGGCATTTGGCAGCAAATCAATGGCACAGTCATATGGTCTATGCGGAGGCAATTGGTCTGCCTCTTTTTCACTGAATATATCTGCAAAGTCCGCTAGGTCAGCCGGCAAGGTGATGTCAGGGTGGGATGGTAGCTGGGCTACGCAAACTTGGCGTACGTGGTCTACGCATTGCAAACTGGGAAATGAAACAAAGTTCTGGGACCACACCACACAAGGGTCATGGGTTCTCAACCAGGCTAGGCCGAGAACTAAGGGGAAATGAAGTCCCTTGGTAATATAGAATTGGATGGCTTCTTCATGTTGTCCTATGACCAGGCGTATGGGCTGGGTCATGAACTTGATCGGTCCAGACAACAACTCACGACCATCGATTGTCTCAACCAACATAGGCGGCTTCACGGAGCACAAAGGTATGGCATGCTGACGAGCGAAAGCTTCATCCATGAAATTAGTGGTGGCTCCAGAATCCAACAAGGCGTGTGCCGGAATGCCCTGGGCATGGTTTCCCAGAAGTATATTGGTTGCTAGGATCAGATGTCTCGGAGGACCGGGGTCTTCGTCTGCGGAACTGGGACTGGGTTTGGCGCCTGCCCGACCCAACGTTTCCATTAGGCCGGGCTCTGGCCGTTTCCCGGCAAGGTGGCTTGAAACTGCTGAGTGGGAGGCCGAGCTGGAAGAGGAGTAGGACCTGCCGTACCACGTCGTTTCTGGGGGCAGGCCATGACGAAGTGACCCATCTCTCCACAGTACAGGCACAATCCCTCAGCTCTCTGTCTTGCCTTCTCAGCCTCGGTCAAGCGAGATCTGGCTGCACCAAGATCCATGGGCTCATCTCTGGCCATGGGTACAGGACGCCTCTCAGTGTAAGCCGGCAATGGTTGGAAAATACGTCTGGGTGCCGGGATGGGTGGAGTGATAGGTAGGGTCTGGAATCCTCTGCGTGGTGCAGGAACTGGCTTGGCACTTCCGGTGACTAGAACCATCTGTTTGACCAGGCGGGTATCCGTGGCTTGCGTTTGCGCCTCAATAGCCAAACAATGTTGATATAATGCATCCAGGGTCGCGGGTATTACAGTATGTCTCAATCCATTCAAGATTTGGGAAGACAGGCCATCTTGAAAGATTTCCATGAGAGCCTCTTCATTCCAATTAATTTCTTGAGCTAGGCGGCGAAAATCTGATATATATTCCGCTACGCAGCGCGATCCTTGACGTAGCTCTCGTATCCGCCTGGTGCCATTTTGTCTACGAAGGGGGTCAGCAAATTCTCTTTCCATCAGCTGGCAGAATCCTGCATAATTGCGCAGGACAGGATCTTGTCCGTCTATCAGAGGAGACGACCAATCAGCAGCTGGACCAGAGAGTAAACTTAAAATGAAAGCCACTTTAGTCTCATCAAGCTGGAAATCTGCTGGAGTTGAAGCAATGAATGTTTTGCATTGGTTGAAAAAAGCTGGAAATTTACTACGCTCTCCAGTAAACTTATCAGGCAATGCTAAATAACACCTGCTTTGTCTGGGAGGGGGGGCTGGAGCTGGGGCTGGGGCTCCTGCAGCTTGCTGAATCTGCTGTTGCAAATTGCCAATTTGTAGCTGGAGATTTTGAACTAATTGATACAGAGCAGGATTATCAGCGAGAAGCTGCTCCATGACGTCACTGGACTTGCGCAGTACTGAAAGCTCGGACTAATTTTCGTTGTGTCACGAGCAATCTGTTGTATCTGGCCCTTCTCAGCTCAGTAAACTCCACATAAATATTTCTTTAAGAGTTTTATTTAACCCATTTCAAGAGATTCACTTCAAAGCAAGCTGCTGGCATTTTGTTGGCCGGAACGGCCAAGTCTGATTTATTTACATTCAGATTAAACATGCTCTTCCCCCTTCCAATTAACTCACTCTTTATCTCTCATGTTGTCCAAGATCTCATTAATCTTCCGTACATTCCAAAAACACCAGAAAACTGGTGTTTTTGAAATCTTGAAATCTCAAGCAACGCTGGCAAACAGAGGAATAGGAAGTAACTGGCTATCATATATACAACTACAATCAAGGTGGCGTAAAGACAAGAAGAAGGGCTTCTCCCAGACAGACGAGAATCTAATTAAACAGATTAGAGAACAGGGGATTAAGCACATCAAACGAGTGTACAGCATTCTGATAGAAATGGACTCTGAAACCGAGCTAGTCAAGAACTGTATGATAAAGTGGGCACAAGACTTCAGACACCCTATCACCATGGACACGTGGGAGAAAATCTGGGTGAGGAATGTAGAATTCACGAAATCGCAACACTTAAGGGAAAACTTCTACAAGATGTTCTATAGATGGCACCTAGACCCGAAAAAAATATCACTCATCTACCCGGGCTCCCAGCCCAAATGCTGGAGGTGCGGGGACGGAGAGGCTACTTACTTTCATATATGGTGGACATGCAGAAAAATCAAAGCATTCTGGAGGAAGATATGGTGGACACTCCAAACTATTTTCAAAAAGCGTATAGAATTTCTACCTCAGGCTTTTCTGTTAGGGATCACAAAGGATATCACTACCTCAGAGACAAATTTATTTTTGAACTTAATTACAGCAGCAAGATTGTTGGTGGGACAGTACTGGAAGAATCCGGAAATACCGCCTATTGAAGAATGGACTGTGAAAGTAACAAATTTGGCGGAAATGGCAAAAATATCAGCATACTTGAAAAACCGCTCCAATGAACAATTTGTGACTGACTGGAAACAGTGGATAGACTATATCCAAGAGAGACACCAATCAAACAGAATGCAGCTGGCGTTCAGCTAAGGATCGATGGGAGGAGGGATGAAGGGCTAACAAATCAGATGTTTACAAAAACTAACACCCAACGTTGAATGTATATGTTCTATAACTAATGCCTCTTAACATAACCTTATGACTAACGTTGTTTGCTTTAATATTGTTAAAATAGACTGAATCTCTACCTCAGGATATGAAACTTTTACCTCAGGATCTCGGGTTGGGGACCGTGGAGGATTGCACTAGTAATGGGATGAAGTCAACTCAGAGGCGCAAACACACAGTGTGCGATAGACTAGATACAGTAGATAGACCATATATAGGAGAAACACCAATCAAACAAAATGTATTCGGAGTATACTTGAAGATGTAAGGGAGGAGGGAAGAACGTTTACTAAAACAGATGTTTACAAAGATTAATACCTAATGTTGTATGCTATGTTCTAGGATGATTGCTTAGCAATAGGATCTTATGTTTAATGTTGATCACATTAATATTGAAACGGATAGGGGAAACACCAATCAAAATAAAATGTAACAGGAGTATAGTTGAGGCTAGACACGGGGAGTGGGGGGAAAAAGGCTTACTAACTCAGACGTTTTCAAGGACTAATACTTAGTATTGTATACCAGGAGTCATGATGATTGCTGCATAATATGTTTTTATGTTCAATGTTAATGGTTTTAATAAAAGAATTTTTAATAAAAAAAAACAAAAACAAAAAACAAATACAATCTATTTAATCCATTTCTAACTTAGAGTCCTTCAACCTTATCAAATCCCATAATGCTTATTTATCCCATCAATCAGTCAATCTAATGTCAAACCTAGATCATTTCAAAGCAAGTACATTCTTCTTCAATTTAATTATATCTTCCATTAATCATCTTTTACGTCTTACTCATAATCTTAATATTATATCTTCCATTAGTCATCTTCTCTTATATCTTACTCATAATCTTAGTCCTTGAGTCAATCCATAGTTTTAAATTACCCATAATTCCTTATGTAAAATTTTAAGTTTCACTCCTTCAATCGTACTCTAGGTTTTTTCTTTTGCCAGGTAGATCTCCATAACGAAGCCTCCCTTCCAAGTAGTAAATCTCTCTTTTTTACTTGCAATATCATTTGAGTCCATATAAACCATCTTAACCTTTGCATTAGTCCTCTATTTCTCTTAACCATAGACTTTCGTTGAAGTAACATTTCAGATCTCTGTCCTTGCTTTTCCTGGTCCTCGGTACCATAGATAAATTGCTTCTTAAACTGGATCACTTTCTCTTTTTTCTCAATTAAATCTTCTTCTTGCTGCTTGTCTGAGAGGAATAACCATCCCCTCCTGTCCTGAAACAAATCCTCTTCCTCCACTCCGTAAATGAACTGTTTATCAAGCAAGATCCATTCCTCAATACTGTCTTCTTCTTGTTTGGATTGTTGTATAAAATGTTCAACAGACGGTTGCAAATCAATTTCATTTGGAAAAAAGAGTTTTAATATTTCTGCATTAGTCTCTTTCAATATTGCAATCGTTTCTTCTTTAAATTTATCAATGCAGTCCAAAATAGGTTTGACATTAAAACGTAAATTCCAATCCATTTTAAATTTTAAAACAGTCACTCTGGCCTCTAGCTTCGCTTACGAGAACAAAGAGGGGAAAAAAATGGAGAATTCACTTTCACTTTCAAACACTTTCCTTTAGCGGTGAAAGTAGTAAAAGTAGTGAAAGCTATACGCCATTTTGAATGCATTATGTTGAATATAGCAGTTAGAAATATATAGCCAGAAAAACAATAAAAAATACTTGCAATCCAATAAGAACTCCTGTAATCAGTCTGCAAACAGTCTCTCTTGTGTTCTATTTTTAAAAGCAGAGGCGGTCGCGGCGTCTTTTTCTGTCCGATGACAGAAGCGTCTCTGGGCAGGAGCGTTTTCAGGAGCTATGGGGAGCTCTCACTCTTTATCCCTGAAAACTTCAGGGATTTCAGAGGAGCTCAACCCTTGTTGCTCCCAATGCTCTACACCTCTTCTTCGCCCGAAGAGGGGATTTTTCACCGCAAAAAACAGCTGGTGTTCGCTTTTTTTTGCGGCTTTACATACCCAGGGAACGGAGCCTCACAGAGGAGACTCTAGCGGCGCCGGCGGAGCCACCGGAAGTCCCAGCAATCTTAACTGGCTGGAAACATCCTCCTTAGCCATTTCAAACATGGACTAAATTATGACCTTTATGACGCTTGCCTGCCTCGAGGGGACCCACACCAACTTGAGGAATGGTATGTCTTGGCAGAGGAAGCAGAAATCGACATACTGAAGAGGCACTGCCAAGGAAAACAAGGGAGCTGCTCACCGCCTGAGTTGACACATGAACCAGTGAAACCATCGGCTACGGCCAAGAAGCAAATGGGGTGTTTCAAGTGCGGGAGAGAAGGGCATTGGGCTGTAGAATGCCGCTCAAAAGCCCCCCAGCACAACCCAGATAGATCACCGGCCAGCAAATCTGGAAAGTCTCTGGCTAAGCCAAAAGAACCTGCCATGAGAATGATGGAGGCTGTGGAATTCTCCACCTCTGCTCATCAGGGGGAAAGAACTCCAGCCTACACCGCAGTGCCGGTGGACGCCTCAGATGACAGCTCGGAAGGCGAACCCCTGGTAAGTGGACCCATCGCACCCATCCTCAAGATAGTGACTATATTAATTCCCCCCATGCCCGAAGCCATGAAGGTGAAAGCCTTAATAGACTCTGGCTGCACCTGCTGCCTCATTAGCCTGACGCTAGTGGGGAATCTGGGCATTCCGTCAAGGAGGCTGGAACAACCAATCTCATTTGCCCAGTTAGATGGGTCCATAGCGGGGGGTGGGGGTGCCAGCTACCCTAGCCACTTTACCAATACACCTCTCCCTGGGCAAACATGAGGAAGACATGTTTGTAGTGACCCCAGGCATGGAATGCCCAATGATCCCTAGGGATGGAATGATTAAAGAAATGGAACCCCTGGGTGAATTGGAGGATGGCAGAAATCAATTTCTTTGTCTACGGCCGCCATTTTGTTTGCCCTCTGAATATTTGGAGCCTAACGTCCTGCTTGATCTTGGGGAGGGCAAGTTCATTCCCACAAGGACGCATTGCCTTACCAGTTGACCCCCACCACCCCTCCCTCATCTGATTTCCTAACTACCCCTCGGAATTGTATTCCTAGAGGGAGGTGACTCACTTCAGTGGTCAATTACAGCGCTTGGGAGGGGCGCTTCACCACTGAATTGATCAGTCAGTGCCGGATGCCTCAGCTTCATTAGGATCATTAGCCAGAAGGTTCCCTTATCCAAAATAGAAAAGGGGAATTTATCACAGAAATTGATAGAAAAGGGGAATTTACCTATCATGATGACAGATAATTCCTTCCCTCTGTCCAGGGGACATGACCAAAGCGCTTAAGGCAGAGGACAAAAAATTTGAAGCTGCCTTGCGCAGATCGCATCAGGCATCGGCCTGGGCAATCAAGGCCTCCATATCCATGACCTTCGCTCGGGCTTCCGTGCTATGGCTACGTGAACTCCAAGATATGATCCCTCCTGACCAGGTTCGTGTTCACCAGAACCTGGGTAAGTTGGTGGCCACATCCCAGTACATGGCTGACGCCTCCCTCCATGCCGCCAGATACTTTTCGCGAGCCATAGCGGCAGACATTTCAGCCTGTAGACTTTTGTGGCTCAAGAACTGGCGGGCAGACCTAAAGGCTAAGTGGCACCTGGCTGCTAAGCCTTACGCTGGGGGACATCTTTTTGGTGAAGCCCTCAACCCTTACTTGGTAGAGGGCAAGGACAAACGTAAGACTCATTAACACCACTAAGAAGGGGGATAAGCGTTTGGGGGCAGGGCATCACAGAACTATTATCGTAGGCAGTCCTTTCATCTAAAATTGCTCTGTTCCTTGCTTCGAAGTCCTCTGCTTTCCAGATTGAATCCAATCGATATCTTGTGTTGTTCCAATTTATTAAAATGCGATCTGAAGTTTATGCCTTTGGCGATCAGCTTTGTAGTTAAGAAATGGTAGTGTCTTCGAGCGTCCTTATTCTCTTGGGTATCTGCTTTACAACCACGATTTCTTTGTTTTATACATTGTAATGGCTCATCTTTCACTTTTCTCAGTACTTCATCTCTTGTTGTTTTCTTTATAAACCTTACATGTACTTCTCTTAATAGTTTGTTTTTCCTTGCATAGTTTGAATTCATGCGAAATATTTCGTCAGTCTTCATTTGGATCTCTACTCTGTCTGCCTTCAGAGCCTCTGCCAGAAGGTCAATGATCACAACTGCTATGTTTTCTTCTCTATCCTCAGGGATATTTTGAAATCTCAAATAGTATTCCGCCTTCTCCATTTCCAGAATCTTTTTTTTTAAAAAAAACAAATTTTATTGATTTTTTAAAGTTCTTGAACATATTCAGGACACACCGTGGTGCTGGGGTAATCAAACATCGTAAAACAAGACATATGTACATAATATAATCAATACGTCAAATATTCCCTCTCTTTTCCCCTCAAATAGCATAGTACCGTGTTTCCCCGAAAGGAAGAAGTGTCTTACTTTCTTTTTATCCCCAAAAGCCCACTATGTCTTACTTTCGGGGTACGGCTTATATTGATTGGAAAACAATTGTCAGTTTTATTTTAAGTATATTAAGTATTTTAAGTATTTAAGTATTTTAAGCAGGAGGCGGAAGTGGGCAGGAGTAACATGTCTTACTTTTGGGGTACGGCTTATATTAGCCGACCCCCTGAAAACCCCGATACGTCTTACAATCGGGGGTGTCTTACTATCGGGGAAACACGGTATATTTAGAATATCCAATTCTAGCTTAATTTTATTCAACCTGAGCCTGTTTTTAAGCTTCATCAATTTCTACCATAATCAAATTAACTTTAAATAAAAACATTTTCAGTTCAAATATCCCTTCCACATATGTTCTACTTTCTTAATTTTATCAAAATCTTATTTGTTTCTTCTTCCATTAATCTCCCTTATTTCGAGTAAAATATTAATCTATCCTATACCTATCAAATATATCAGCTAATCCATCTCTTCAAGCTATAATAATAATAATAATAATATCATACCTTAAATCATGTCATTCCATTAAGCAAAGTCTCAGTTAATTATCATAACTAATAACATCCATATCATCAGAAAATCATATCGTATTAAATTTCAATTAACTATTAGTACTTCAAATCTGAAACCTCTTCAATTTTCGTCATTCCATTACATCATAATTTTCATAGAAATAAGCCTAACATTCTAAAAGGAACATTCCTAGTATTCTAAATTGTCTTTAATCCCTTATACAGAAAGATATCTCGTCTTTAAAAAAAAATATTAATCTGTCCTAGACACATCTAAATGTATGTATTTATCAAATTGTTCTCTAAATATCTAATCCTTCGCTTAATCAATCTCTTTAAGTTAACAAATTAATATCAAATCTTAAATCATTTCAATATTTAATTAACATTGAATTAATTATTGATTCAGAACAACTGTAAGACATCTTTTTACTTCAAACTCAAAACCTCAGTCCTTAGATCAGTCCATAGTTCTAGGTTGCCTTAATCTAATTTAAGAAATTTTAACTTTCATTTTTGAATCTTATTCTAGCTTTCCTCTTTTGCCAGGTAGGTTTCCATAACAGGACTTCCCTTCCAGATAATAGGTCTCTTTTTGTTCCTTGTAGTGTCACTTGATTTGATATAGACCAGCGGTTCTCAACCTGTGGGTCGCGACCCCATTTGGGGTCGAACGACCATTTCACGGGGGTCGCCAAACAACGCAGTCCGCCATTCCCCCCCCCCCTTTTCCTTAGCTGTGCTACGCCATTTTTTTCCCTTTTCCTTAGCTGTGCTACTCCCTCTTATTCTATTGGCTTTTGAAAGCCAATAGAATAGACTCTCTTGAATAGAGTCTAATTCTATTGGCTTTCAAAAGCCAATAGGAATTGTCCAGGCTGTCTCTGTCCTGCTGAGCCCGCCAAAAGTCCCAGTCTGCAAACGGTGCTGCATGTTGTCTGCAGCGAAGGCGAGCTCTCCGGAGGTTTCCGCCCCTCCCTGCTGAGCAACTACTAAAACTGTAAGTAAAAGAGGGCCAGGGGTGGGAGGTGGGAGGTCGGCGGGCGCAGGGAGGGTTTTTGGCGCGTGGGGCCCAGCGGGTGGCTTACCTCCCTTGGGGTGGGCCAGCCCATGGTCGCCCTGCGCCGTCACTGCCGCGGCCGCCCAGGAGCGCCTGGGCCTGCCTGCCGCCGCCTCAAACGGGCGGCAGTGAAGGCCAGGCTAGCGGGGCAGCGGCGGGTGCAGGGAAGGTTTTTGGTGCGTGTGGGGCCCGGCAGGTGGCTTACCTCCCTTGGGCTGGGCCAGCTGGTGGGCCAGCCCATGGTCGCCCTGCGCTGCCGCGGCCGCCCAGGAGCGCCTGGGCCTGCCTGCCGCCGCCTCAAACGGGCGGCAGCGAAGGCAAGGCTAGTGGGGCAGTGGCGGCGCAGGGAGGTTTTTTGGCGCGCATGGGGCCCGGCGGGTGTCTTACCTCCCTTGGGCTGGGCCAGCTGGTGGCCCAGCCCGTGGTCGCCCTGCATCGCCGCGGCTGCCCAGGAGCACCTGAGCACCTGGGCCTGCCTGCCGCCGCCCCAAACGGGCGGCGGCGTATGCCTCAGCCAGCGCAGGGGGCAGCACCGCGCATGCACGGCGCAGCACTGCGCCGCGCATGTGATGCAGGTTGTCGCGCCACACATGCGCGGTGCAGGTCGGGGTTGCGCCACGCATGCACGGTGCAGGTCGGGGTCGCGCCACGCATGCGCGGCGTAGGTCGGGGTCACAGCCTGAAAAAGGTTGAGAACCGCTGATATAGATCATCTTGATCTCCAATTTAATCCTCTATTTCTCTTGTCCATAAAGCCTCGTTGCTTCAGAAGTCCAAAATTCGGTCTTTGCTTTTCCTGGTCTTGATTTGTAAGGCAAAATAAGATTCTCCTTATCCTCAGTAAACTCTTCTTGTGTAATCTGTTTTATAGAGTAGTCAAGTGTAATCAGGGAATCAGTTTTAAGTTTTAAAGTAGAAATTCTGGCTCTTAGTTCTGTAGTAGCCTCTTTTATTGTAGTACATATTTCTTCTTTAGCCTCATAGATCTTTTCCAGTATAAGTTTACAGTTTAAATGTGATTGAGGCTTCTCCATTTTAGCAATAGTTGAAGAAAAATCCTTTTCCTTTTTAATGAAAGTTACAGTTGAACGTTATCCACCCCCACAGATCACACAACTGGGTCAAATTATCTTTTTTCTTGAAAAACATTTTGAAGACCAAAGCTGTCTCATCTCCAAATAAACAATCCAATATTAAATTTTGACCAGTAGGTGTCCTCAGTGAGCTACAAAGACTTCTTCAAACGCCATTTTTTCCCTTTTTTCTATCTTTAAAGGGAGAATAAAAAAAAGAAATACTCTGCCGATATAATACCACTCCAAAAAGCACAAAAACAGTTTTTTCTACCTCACAATGTAAGTAGGAATAGAATATAGTCTTTAAATGAATATTTATTTTTTTTTCTATCCTTTTTGTAAAACGCGTTTGTTCCCACGATTACTAAAGCCGCTTTCTCCAGACGGGGAAATAATAGCACAAACAGCTTCTACAGGCAAAAACAGCAGGGGTGTGAAGAGGAACAAAAGGGATCTCACCCGGATCATCCGCGGTGGGTCGTTAACACTTAGATGACAATGTGACTTTCGGCTGGTGCAGCAGGGTGATCGGCAAGCCAATCTTTGCTCCGTCGGCCCTAAGGAGAAGCTGGAGACTCGGGGGAAGCTGCCGCCCTCCCCTATCTACCAGCCGGCCTCCTCCTCGGTGGTCACCCCTCAAGGGCGACTTTAGACCCCCTAGGGGGTCTACCAGCGAAGGAAACTCCGGACGGCCTGGAGAGAAGTTTTCAGGTGTGATCGGTGTCGCCGCATTCCGTAACCGGAAGTCCTCCATTTCCAGAATCTTAACTGCCCCCCTCTAGATCTTGATTTGCTTGTTCTAATTTTTCATTTTCTTGTAATAACATTTCCATCTTTTTATCAATATCCTCTGATTTATTTTCCATTTTCTGGATTCTTTGTTCATTTTTAATAATAATTTGATTTTGCGCTTCAAATTGTGCCTTTATATCCAGGATTTCTTCGCTTAATTTCTCAAAGTTACTTTGTGTCTCTTCATGATTTTTTTTGCATCATCTCTTGAATTAGTTTTAGTGAGGCGTGCATTTCATTTTGGGCAATGCTTATTTTGTCATGTTGCAACATTGTTTCAATAGATCCCTGGGTTGTCGGACTAGATCAGGGTAGGCAACCCAAAACACTCAAAGAGCCACTTGGACCCGTTTCCCATTGAAAACAAAACACTGGGAGCCACAAAACCCTTTCCATCCATTCTTTCAGTGATGGGATCACTGGTTTGTTTGGGGTTAGTTCTGGCATGGGGTTGAAACTTTGACCGGTAGCTATTTGAAAAGGAGTGCTGGAATGGACTGCATTATTGTAGGCAACTTCTGCGAAAGGGAGTAGGTCCGTCCAATCAGACTGCTGGAAATTAAGAAAGCATCTTAAATATTGCTCTAGTACTGAGTTTGAATGTTCCGCTTGTCCATTTCCTTGAGGGTGATGGCTAGATGTCAGTCCCTGAGTGGTCCCTAAGAGGGATAAAAATTCTTTCCAAAATGCAGACGTAAATTGCACTCCCCTATCAGATATGATGCATTGGGGTGCCCCATGCAATCTGTAAATATGCTGGATGAAAAGTTTCGCTAAGGCTTTTGCGGTGGGAATCTTTTGGCAAGGGATAAAGTGCACCTGTTTGGAAAACAAGTCTGTGACTGTCCAGACGACAGTATTCCCATTGCTTTCTGGTAATTCCAGTATAAAATCCATGGCTATTTCCTGCAGGGGCTGAGGGATTTGCCACTGTTTGTAACAGCCCAGACAATTTCCCTTGCAACCTGTTGGCAGTTGCACCCTTTGGGCAGCTGGCCACGTAACTTTCTCTGTCCTTTTTCATGGATGGCCACCAAAATTGCCGTTTAATTAAGTGTAATGTTTTTATAAATTCAAGATGCCCTGCTGATTTTGTGTCATGGCAAAGCTGCATGAATGTGACTCTTTGGGTTGTTGGTATATATAACTTTTCCTCCACCCAAGTCTTTCATTGTGCACACATTATTATTTTTCTGGAACCATTCATCTGTTTCCAAACTTTACCGGAATTCAATTCCGGTTTGGCTGCCCAGCTGTGGTTTTAATTTAGTGTGGGCTCTGGTGGTTACTGGCGCTGCCAGTTGTGATTCTACCATCATCGGTTTAGAGTCGGTAGCTTGCGTACTGTTATATTGAGGCATGCGAGATAGTGCATTTGCCAGGAAGTACTTTCCCCCCGGCAAATGCTTCAGCGTAAAGTGGAATTGGTGAAAATGCTGGGACCAGCAGGCTTGCTTGGGGTTGACCTTCCTGGGTGTTTTCAAGGCTTCCAAATTCTTGTGGTCCACACCTGGAAAGGGATTTTGTTGCCTTCAAGGAACTGGCACCACGTGAGTAATGACCAACGTATCCCGTATGCCTCTTTCTCCCACATGAGCCAGTGCTGTTCCGTTTTGGTGAGTTTCTTGGATGTATACCCACAGGATTGCAATACCCCTTCATCGTTTTCTTGTAATAGTACAGCCCCCACTGCCACATCACTTGCATCCGTCTGTATTATGAAGGGCATGGCCATGTCTGGGTGCCTCAGTACTGGTTCAGCAGAAAAAAGTCTCTTTAATCTCTCAAACGCCCGCTTGGCACTCCATTGTCCATGTCAGTGGCTGGCTAGGTTTTACTGAGGATGCTCTCTTCATTTTTAGTAAGTTCGTGAGGGGCAAGGCTATTTGGGCAAATGAGGGAATGAATTAGCGGTAAAAGTTTGCGAAACCCAGGAAACTTTGCAGTTGCTTTCTTGTGCGGGGTGGTGCCCATTCTAATACTGCTCTGACCTTCTCTGGGTCCATTTCAATGCCCTGTGGGGATATGTGATAACCTAGGTAGTCTATCCTTTCCTGGTGGAATTCACATTTTGATAGTTTGGCATATAGGTGGGCGGCTCGCAGTTTCTTTAAAACCGCTCTGACTAGGTTGACATGTTCCTCTTTAGATTCGGTGAAGATAAGAATGTCACGTAAGTAAACCAGGACCCATTTCCTCTTCCTCCTTTGGGCTCATGGAGTATAGCCTGGGCTTCGGGAGTTTTGTCCCAGGCTTGAATTCAATGGCACAGTCTGTGTGTCAATGCTGCAAATACTGTATATGCTTGCTTTGACAATATGCAAAACTGTCTGGTATTTATTGGGTTAATACATAGCTTAGGGGGGGGTAAAAAGCCCGGGAAAGAAAGAGGAAGTAAACCTTTGACCTTCACACTAATTGGATACTGTGACTTGTGACTGCAAGATAAGGGAGGGGTTTAGCAAGAAAAGTTAGATACAAGCAAGAGGGAGTCAGATTCTGGCATAAAATGTCCATGATGTGACGTCAATTTGTAGCACTGTAATAAAGGCTTTAGGATAAACATGCCTGAAAGTTCTTTGAAGTGGTTCATTAGTCGGAACCTTGACACCATGGGTCGGTGTGGGGGGGAGCTCATCCGCCCTCTCCTCACTGAAAACTTCAGCAAGATCTCTGTATTTCTCTGGTATTTCTGGTAGTCCCTTTTCCTCTCCCATGGATGCTTTTTCTGTTCTTAATTTTGGTAGCTCCCCTTGGGATTTTAAGTCCACAGGGTCCCCTTTCGGGAAAGTGATTTCTGCCATCCTCCAATTCACCAGGGGTTCCATTTTTTAACCATTCCATCCCTAGGATCATCGGGCATTCCATGCCTGGGGTCACTACAAACATTATGTCTTCCTCATGTTTCCCCAGGGAGAGGTGTATTGGTAAAGTGGCTAGGGTAGCTGGAACCCCCCCCCCTGCTATGGACCTATCTAAGTGGGCAAATGAGATTGGTTGTTCCAGTCTCCTTGATGGAATGCTCAGGTTTCCCACTAGCGTCGGGCTAATGAGGCAGCGGGTGCAGCCAGAGTCTATTAAGGCTTTCACCTTCACAGCTTCGGGCATGGGGGGAATTAATATAGTCACTGTCTTGAGAATGGGTGCGGTGGGTCCACTTACCAGGGATTCGCCCTCCGAGCTGTCGTCGCGTCCACTGGCCCTGAGGTGTAGGCTGGAGTTCCTTCCCCACGATGGACAGAGGTAGGGGATTCCACAGCCTCCATCACTCTCATGGCAGGTTCTTTTCGCTTAGCTGGAGACTTCCCGGATTTGCTGGCCGGTGATCTGTCTGGGTTGTGCTGGGGGGCCTTTGGGTGGCATTCCACAACCTGATGCCCCTCTCTCCCATACTTGAAACACCCATTTTTGCTTCTTGGCTGTAGCCGATGGTTTCACTGGTTCACGTGTCAACTCAGGCGGTGAGTGGCTCCATTGTTTTCCTCACTGGTGCCTCTTCAATATGTTGATCTCTGCTTCCTCTGCCAGAACGTACCATTAATCAAGTTGGTATGGGTCCCCTCGGGGCAGGCAAGCGTCATATAGGTCGTAGTTTAGCCCGTCTTTGAAGTGGCTAAGGAGGATGTCTTCTGGCAAGTTCAATGGCCCGGAATTCTTGCGTATATTCGGCTACTGGGCATTTGCCCTGCCTCATTGTTTTTATTCTTTCGTGGGCTTTGCGATCAGCCAGGGGGTCCTCAAATCGCCTTCTCAGAGAGGACATGAAATGGTTGAAGTCGTTGAGCTCTGGGGCATTGGAGTCGTGCAAGTTCACCACCCAATCTACGGCCGGCCCGTCCAGGGCAGATTGCACGACCTGGATACGGGCTTTGTCGCTGGGGATGTGCCGCCCGTATTTCTCCATGTAGCTGAGGACTTGGGTTAGAAAAATCCCAAGCGTGTTGGCTCCCCTTTGAATCTCATGTCCAGCGGTGGGAGTCTTTGAATGGATCGGTGGCTTCGTTGTCGGTGGTAGTGTCTTCCATCCAGATCGCCATCTGCGGGTCAGCGGGGAGTGGGGGCTACTGGATCAGCAGACGTCCCCGGGGCTGCAGGTTCCACTTCCCCCTCGGTGTCTCTCCAGTTGCGGCTTCAGGAGCTGGTGCGGCCGTAGGGCTCAGAATTCTCCTCTCCTAGGGAGCTGAGGGTTCTCTTCATCAGGTCAATAGCTTTCTCTAGGATCCTGCCTGAGTCCGGTGCCCAGCTCTCTTCCTCTTCACTTGCATACAGGGATTTCCCCATCTCCTGCTTCCATTCTGGTTGGTTGGCCCCCCATCTCAGTGTCAACTTTCTTGATTTCTTTTCTCATTCGCCTTTCTTTCCAACGCCCATTGACTACCGAGGTTTGTGGTTACGTATCTCCACACCTTTTCTCCTGAGGAATCTGACCTCTCAGATCCCGACATCTGGTAGGGTTTCAGTCGGGGCAGCGGCTCCCTTTCCGGGGAGTTTTCTCCCTTTTCTGCTCCATCATCTGACATGGTAATTTTTGCAAAGTCCCCCGGCAAGGTTCTCCCTTCCACGTGGACTAGTTTTGCAGATCCTGTCTAATGTAAGGACCCACCCCATTCTACATCTTAAGAAGACAGAACTCTTGGAATATCTTTTCCAACAGGCATCTATTAAGATAAGATGGTTGCAGGCGTTCTAGACAGGATCCAAGCCCTACCATTCAAGGTTTTAAGTGTTCCCAAGCAGTCCCCACCCCACCATCCTTCCAGCGACAATCCCAGGCATCACATTTCCACCCCCTTTTCCTCTAGACCAGCAGAAGGGAAACTTCAGGGAGTAGTAGATGAAAGCTGATGGGCCATATTGTTAGTCCTCTGGGTGAGATCCACATTCAGTCCCTTTGAAGTTTTAATGAAGGAAGTGAGAGCCATAAAACCCCTTCCCCTTCGTAGTATGACAGAATCCAGAGAGGGCAAAAATGGGGTTTTCCATAGTCGATAATTAGAAATGAAATATAATTGGATTCTGGGGGGGGGGAGAAAATATGGTATAAAGGAAAAGGAAAGAAAAACATACCAACTTCCAATTAGCACAGTAGAAGATAACATTACAACCTCAACTTTTTACTTTTACACAACAGTATATATTAGCTATTTCTATAGCAACAAGCCTACCTAATCAGCAAAAACAAAATCAAAGTTTCAGTTTTTTTCCCCATTGCAAGTACAAAATCCGAAAGCAATTTCCAAATAGAAACAAAATTAAGTATATATTCTCTTCTTTGGATAATGACATCTCTGCTTCTCCTTGCTTCGGGAAATAGTATATGCTTCTGTTTACTCATTAATCTTTATCAATTGTCATAATTTATATTAAAAGAATTCCCTACATTATTTCAAATTTTTAACCCTAAAGGGAGAAAACACCTTTTCTAGTTTTTGATATTGTACAAACTTTATAAATTACTCAAATACATACAAAGGAAGAAAAGAAACTCCTTCATTAATGTTGTCATTAATGTGGTGGTCTTTATATTTAATCTGAGTTTCATTTTTTTAGTATGCTTCTCAATTTTCATTACCAAAGTCTGCAGATCAGTTGGATTTTCAGCTGCTACTTTTGCTTTATAAACAGTATAAATTGTATTTTAATATGTTAACTGCTATCTTTTGTAAATGCATTTTGCTATGTTTGGCTAAAAGATCTTCGATGAGTTTTCTTTAGATTATAATTGTAAACTATCCTGAAAGATGAGAATATATGCATTTTTATAGGAATAAGCAAGTTCTATGAAGAAGATTCTGATGGGACATCAAGCAAGAGTAGTTGTCTTGCATGATACCTCCAGGTACCTCTGGACGGTTCCATTTCTTTGCTGGGGTTTCTTTTCTGCCCACCCCAATATATCCTGAAACAGGTGGAGCATAGAATCTGTTGTTCTCCAAAGGAAGGCAGCCAGCAGGCACAGAGACAGGCATGGAGGTTCAGTCTGTAACACTCTGAATCAACTTATTTTGATTCTATAGGAGAGGGATGGCTAGATTCAAGTTTGCCTGGCATATAAAAAATGGAAGACTTCACCTGGGTCTTCTGCTTCTAGCTCAACATTCATGTGGGGAACATTTCCTTGGTGGACCAGTTTGAGTGGGATATGTCTGAGAAGGAGAATTCCCCTGAGAAGTTTGCCCTGAAGCTGTGCTCAGAGCTTGGACTGGGTGGTGAGTTCGTCACCACCATCGCTTACAGCATCCGGGGGCAGCTGAGCTGGCATCAGAAGACATACGCCTTCAGGTATTTATGCTCTGATCCTGTCCCCAAGTGGGGGGATCTGAAGGATGGATGATTTGTGGACCACCAGGTGTTGCTGAATATTTCCTTTGGCTGTGCTGCTCAGGACTGTTGGGAGTAGACGTTCTGAGAGGCACAGCTTTCCCACTCCTACCACGTGGAGTTCAGCTGTTGTGACTGCTAGAGGCTGTAATGCAGCATCTCTGCTTCCTTGCACCTGGGAGTCCAAGTGTCTTTCACAATCTGAAGCCAACTTGTCTGCTTAACTTCAGATCCAATTCCTCTGGATGTGGCAGTCCATATAGGATGTGAGTGAGAATAAAAGGATGTGACCCCATACTCCAAGGTTTGGAGCTCAGGATTTGATTATCCCTGATTCTTCTCTCTCATGTCATCCTGTTAGTGAGAACCCCCTGCCAACTGTGGAGATTGCCATTCGTAACACTGGCGATGCTGACCAGTGGTGCCCTCTGCTTGAAACCCTCACGGATGCAGAGATGGAGAAGAAGATCCGAGACCAAGACCGGAATACAAGGTACTGCCTGCCTTGTGGAATTATTTATTTTTTCTGCATGAGGTCAAATGTATTTCACCTAAAGTAGCCCCACAGCGAGATAAATGGCAAATAAAATTAACAAATACAAGTGAAAAACTTTCTGTCTTCCCAGTTGTTTCATAGATTTTAAAATTAGAATTAGCTAGTTCTGATGATCAGAAGAACGGTTAAGAGAAAGGTTCCCAGAGTCTTCAGATAAAGTTTTGGATGGTTCATGGATCACCAAACAATGTATGAAAATAATGTAATAAATATACTTTAATTAATAGTTCTAATAACAACAACAACAATGGATTGTCCCATTGATCCTTTGGGGCCAGTAATAACCATTTTGAGGAACCCTGGCTAATTGTGCCCCTGTGGTTTGCAGGGAGCTTTTCTTAAGAAATGTTCTTGTGCCATGGATTGTGCTGAATTCCATGTACCGAAATGGGAATGATGGTTCATTCTCCATGCACAGGAGTTATTCCTGTCTTCTCTTCCAGCCTGTTTCCCAGTTTAAGCTGAAATTGTGCCAAGAATCTGCTGCTGACGAGTCTTGTTTTCTTCTCTGCAGGCGCATGAGGCGTTTAGCCAACACAGCTCCAGCCTGGTAACCTCTGCAGAGGACCATCGGCCACTAGACTGACGCTGTGAAGGACTGGTCTCCTGCTTGAGGCCTGCAGCCCTCCCTGGACCAGCTGGGCAAACCAGGGGGTCCCTTCTTTCCCCAGTCTCTACCTCTCGGGGTCCAGTAAAGACAAATTGTGGCAGCTGTCTGAAGCTTCTTTTTCCCATGCCCAAACAACTTTTTCTTTTCCCTTTTTTCTCTGTCCGTGTGCCTAGCAGTCATTTTTTCTTTGTGATATTTGGGGAAGGGGGGGGGAGAATAACTAAGCCACAATGTGGTGCATTTGGTTTTGGTGTAGCTTGTTGTATGATCTCAGCTCATTTCTTTAGTAAACATTGGTTAAGCAAATCAGTATGATCTAGGAACTCAATGGCTTGTTTTAGAAGTATGTTTCTTCCACTGTTGCCTGTCCATATGACAGTTACTCTGACGTGCTTAAGTTAACAAAATGTCCTTCCTGATTTTTCTATTCTGACTGCACATGAGTCTCTTTTAAGCAACACCTGTTACTTCTCCTGATTATATTTTAATAAAAATTTCCAGTCTGACATAACAAATATTGAAATACTATGGGAATATTTTAGAAGCTTTATAATGCTGGATTTAAAAAGGTTTATATTTTTATATTATAAATATAATATATTTATAAACTGTGCTGTGGACAGCCTATCTGGATTTTAGCAAAGCGTTTAATACAGTTGCACGTAACAAACTCATGAAAAGTTTTATAGGCTATGGCTTAACCACTGTGTGGTTCAGTGGGTAGAGAATTGGCTCAAGGATAGAGCCCAGGGTATGATTGCTAATGGGCCACTGTCTGAGATCTGTCACAAGCAGCCTACTCCCAAGCTCAATTCTAGGTCCCCTTCTGTTCAGCATTTAAGTGATATAATAGAAAGGTTGCTAGGTAAGATTTGTCTTTTTGCTGATGACACAAAAATGTGTAATAGAGTTGATGTTCTTGGGGATATTCGTAACATGGAAAATGATTTGGCATGGTTGGAAAATTGGTCAAAATACAGACTGCAGTTCAGGGTTTTTAAATGTAAGATCATGCACTTGGGGGGAAAGAATTCTCTGGCAGGGTACAGTATTGGGGGTCCAGTGTTGAACAACAGCAGAAGAAAAAGATGTAGTTGTGTTCATAGCAGATGATTGCAAAATTAGCAAACAGTGTGGCCAGGTAGCTGTGAAGGCAAACAAAATTCTGGGATGCACCTCCGAGGAACTTGGCAAATCCCGGAAAAGCGAAAAACGACTCGAGCCAGAGCCGAAGAAGCCGGCCTCGGCCGGCCCGAAGACACAACGGGCTAACACAGCTGATGGAAGAAAGAAGCGCAGTCATCTATAGTTGTAGAAGGAGAAGAATTTTCGGTGAGAACTTTGAAAGAGAGACTCTTAAATCGGTAAAAGAAATCCTGGTGAGTGAAGCCCTTCGTATTCACCCCTCGTTTTGTTTGAAATAGTAACTCCAAAAAGAATAATATAGCGGCCAAAATCTTTGAAGGAGTAAAACGGGTGGAGGGAAGAAAGGAGAGTATCGGAAGAGTGACTATAGATTTGAAATTGACCTTAGATACTCTCCAAATTTAACTGTATTGGCGTGGATCTAAATTTGGCTTCGGGAAAAAAAAAAGTGGAAAAGTGGAATAGAGAAACGGAAAAAAGACTGGAAATTCGAAAAACTATAGACTGGAGAACGACAAGTTAATTTCAACCGGAAGAAGGACAAACGGAAGAGCTAAGGAGCAGACATATTGAATCACTCCTTTGAATCTTTCCTTATAATAGACCTATACTATAAAAAGACTTGATTTTGTATTGACCTTTCCTGGCTTTATTGGACTTTAATATTTGAAATATTTGAACATTGAATCAACATCTGAATATTGAACATTGACTTTTTACTATTTCTATTGATCTGGTAAGTTGAAAATTGAATTAACAACCAACAACATATATAAATTTGATAAAATATTGATTTACTATATTACTTATCATATTATTGATTATTATATTTACTGAATTATTGATTTAAATTGTATTAGAGATATATATGGTTAATTGGGAAACTATTCAAAAGATTATTAATACAACAACTATGTATCAATCAAAAATTACAAAAAAAACTACAGTAACACCACAATCAACAACCCCACAAACTATCAAAAATATAGAAAGTATGCTACCTGAAAAACAGATAGATTTCCAGACTCCTCCAATAACATTAATATCCCTACAAGAAATGATGATTAAACTTCAGGAATCGATAGATCGTAATTATGAAAAAATGACTGGAAATATGGAAACGATGAGGGAAGATATTAAAAAGGTAGATGACAGAGTGAGCAAGATTGATGGAAAGATAGAGCAATTTCAAGAGAATTTAATAAAAAATGATCAAAGAATAAAAAACATAGAAGAAAAAAATGAAAAAATTGAGGCAAGAATAGATGAAACGGAGACTTATTTTACAACAACCACTAAAGATATGCAGGATGCCTTGTTAAACCTTGAATTGGAAAAAGCTGCCTTTTTTCTGAGATTCCAAAATGTACAAGAAACTAAAGATGAAAATCTTCCTCAGATGATGGCAGAGATTATAGCAGGCATCTTGGATATCACACCACAAAAAGCAATTAAGGAATTGGATGAAGTGTATCGGGTATACACTAGTTATGCCCGCCGAAATAATTTCTCAAAAGAGGTTCATGTACGTTTCACTAAGAAAACCACAAGAGAAGAAGTATATAATATAGCTAGGAAAAATACCTATACATACAAAGGAAGAGATATTATAATTCTCAAACAAATTCCAAGACGCATTAGAGAAAGAAGAAGACCCTTTCAATTTCTATCTTCCAAATTAAATAACCACAGGATTCCATTTAGATGGTTGATCCCAGAGGGTCTATTAATTACCCTATTCGATAAGAAACATAAAATAAATAATGTAGAGGAAGCTAGGGATTTCTATGATCAAAATATTAAGGAAATAGAGGAATTAGAACGTAAAGAAAATAAGGAGAGAGAACGAAACAATAAAGAAGAATTAAGCTCTGACGATAACCCACTTGATCCAAAACTGAAAAATAAACATGGCAACGAGGAAAGAGAAGGGGCAACTACAAGATCGCAAGCAGGCGCAAAGGGAAGAAGATAGACAATTTAAACAAGTAAAAAAGGCAGAGGATGAAATAAGATTTCTATCTATAAATATTAATGGATTAAATTCACCTAAGAAAAGAAATAAAATATTTCATAACTTGATTAAACAAAACTCAGAAATTATATGCCTACAGGAAACACATATTGAAAAGAATCAAAAACAATTATTGGAATGTTCAAAATTAGGAGAATCATTCGTATCTTTAGCCCAGATCAAAAAATGTGGAATTGTGCTATACATCAAATCATGGTTAAATCCAAAATTGATTTATGCAGATGAAGAAGGCAGAATTTTAATCGTTCAAATTGATCAGGGAAATAATCCCACAACAATAGCTGCAATTTATGCTCCAAGTACACAACAAACTAAATTTTATACAAAGCTTTATAAACAACTTCAAGAAATAGAAATCTCAAAATTAATAATTATTGGTGATTATAATGCAATAGTAGATAAGAAAAAAGATTATAAAAGTGTGAATAGGGCGGAAAAAAAAATAATAAGAAGAACACTACCTTCTCCTTTTATCCAGATGGCAGAAGAATTTCAATTGAAAGATACTTGGAGAGCTTTACATCCAGACAATATATACTACACCTATTTTTCACACCCGTTTAAATCGTGGTCAAGAATAGATATGGCTTGGGCCAACCCAGAACTTATGAAAACAATAATGGAGTCGGAAATATTACCAAACATATGGGCTGACCACAATCCATTATTGATAAAATGGAAACAACAAACAAAAAATTTTAAAAATATTAACAAAAGATGGACACTTAATCAGATGATAATTAAAGAAAAAGACTATATTACAATGATTCAAAAAGAACTTAAATCCTTTCTAGAGACAAATAATAATGGAAATACAACAATACTAAACTTATGGGATACCATGAAAATCTATATACGAGGGCTCTCAATTTCATACTCAGCTTTTCTAAACAAAACAAAACGGAAAAATATAGAAGAATTTATAGAGAAAATAAATAGTTTGGAAAAACAATTACACAGAGACCCCTCAAATGTTAAAATGTTAGAAGAATTAAATACTAATAAACATAAAATAAATCTTATTACACAAAATGAAATGATAAAAAATTTAAAAGCCACAAAACAAAACTTTTTTGAATATGCAAATAAACCGGGTAGATGGTTAGCTCATAAAACAGCAAAACAAAAAATAGAAAGAAATATAGAAACTCTAATAGATCATAAAGGTGAAAGACAAAACAATGCTCAAAAAAAGGAAGATATAGTAATAGATTTTTATTCAAACTTATATAAAAAAGAAGAAATTGAACAAAGAAAAATTGACGAATATTTAGAACGAACTGACCTACAAAGAATTACAGAAGAAGAAAGAGCAATGCTAAATAAAAAAATAACTTTGGAAGAGCTAGAAAACGTGATACAGGCTCAAAAAAACAATAAAACTCCTGGTCCAGATGGTATCCCATCAGAATTATATAAAATTTTAATAGATCTTCTAGCACCATTGATTCTGGAACTATTTAATTATATTTTAGATAAAAGTAAAATACCAGAATCTTGGAAAGACGCATATATTAGTTTAATACCTAAAGATTTAATTAATAAACATCAAATTCAAAATTACCGCCCAATTTCACTTTTAAATACAGATTATAAAATATTTGCAGCAATCATGGCAGCAAGGTTTAAAAGAATACTGAATACATTTATCCACCCCGATCAGAATGGTTTTCTACCCAATAGACATATTAGAAGCAATACAAGAATAATATTAAACGCAATAGAATATTATGACATACATATTGAAAAACAAGTCGCATTTATTTTGGTGGACGCAGAAAAAGCCTTCGACAAGATAAACTGGCCTTTTTTCACCACACAATTAAATAAAATGGAATTTGGAAATAAATTTACAAATTTAATTAAAGAAATATACAATCAACAATTTGCCAACATTATTATAAATTCAGAATTAACAAATAAAATTAAAATAGAAAAAGGAGTCCGACAAGGTTGTCCCCTAGCTCCACTGATATTTATACTCGCTTTGGAAGCCTTGCTAATAAATATAAGGAGAAAGAAAGAAATTAAAGGACTGAAGGTAAGAAAAGAATATAAACTACAAGCATATGCGGATGATATGGCTTTCATAATTGAGGACCCCTTAGAATCAGCTTTAATTTTAATAGAGGAAATTGAAAAATTTGGTCAAGTGGCAGGCTTAAAAATTAATAAAAATAAAACTAAAATAATAACCAAAAATATGAACTCCAATTTAAATCAAGAATTAGAAAATATTTTAGAAATAGAAACAGTAAAGAAAGCCAAATATTTGGGATTAACACTTTCGGCCAAATGTAGTAAGATAAAAAAAGATAACCATGACGTAGTAATACAAAAGATAAGCGTAGATTTAGACAAATGGTCCAAACTCCAGATATCATTATTAGGGAAAATTGCAGTAATAAAAATGAATGTGCTTCCAAAGATACTGTACTTATTTCAAACAGCTCCAATTAGGTTAAATAAAGATTTTTTTGATAAATTAGATAAAATAATACATAAATTTATATGGGCCAAAAAGAAAGCAAGAATTAAGCTCAAACACCTACAAGACCACAAATCAAGAGGTGGAATGGGACTCCCAAATTGGAAACTATACTATATAGCATCTGCACTGGTTTGGATCAAAGATTGGATACAACTTAAAAATAGGAGAATACTAATTTTAGAAGGCTTTAATCTTGAATTTGGCTGGCACTCCTTTTTATTTGGGACAAAAAATAAATTATACATACAATTTAAACAACACTACATAAGGAAAAATTTATTAGAAATTTGGTTCCAAATTAAAAGACAATTTTATATTAAAATACCAAGATGGTTCTCTCCAAATGAATCCACAACATATCCTAATTTATTAAACCCCAACACAATAATGACATACCACCAAATCCTAACAGAAGATAATCAACTAATTTCAATGCAAATTTTAAAAGAAAAAGGAATCACTCTAGACTGGATGCAATACTTTCAAATTAATTCAAAATATACGGAAGATCAAAAGCATGGATTTCAAAAAATGAACAAATTAGATAAAATATTATTAGGAGCGGACCAAAAACTTATTTCTAAATTATATAAAGTTTTATTATATGATGAAATGTGTGAAGAAGAAGTTAAAGGTAACATGATTGCATGGGCAAAAAATATAGGAAACACAATTTATTTGGCAGAATGGGAAAAAATTTGGAACATTAATTATAAACTTACTATCTCATCCGCCTACAAAGAGAATATACTTAAAATGTTTTATCGCTGGCATCTTCCCCCAGATCGATTGGCAAAAATGTTTCCTAATACATCCCCCAAGTGTTGGAAATGTAAAGTCAAAATTGGGACATACTACCACCTTTGGTGGACGTGTACGCAGGCCAAAAATTTTTGGAAAAAAATCAAAAAATACCTTGAACAAATTACTACCCAAATAATCCCAATGAACCCCGAACTATTCTTATTAGGAATAATAAGATATAAGACAACTAAAGAAGATAGATACCTAACAATACACATAATTACAGCTGCCAGATTAGTTTATGCCCAACACTGGAAACTTGAAAAAACCCCATCAACCTTGAATTTGATCAGCAAAATAAACGAAGTAGCCGAGATGAACAAATTAACTCTCAAATTACGCAATAAGGAAGATACAATATTCTATAGGACCTGGGATAAATGGTACGAATGGCTAGAGGCAAAAAAATATTTGGAACCCTAAAAATATAAATAAAATGCAATATAAATAAATAAGATATAGACGACAATCTTATTCATCCTCTGACCTAAATAAAAGAAAAACCTACCGACATACTTTGATAAGAACTCCGAAAATTATGATATATCACCTAAAATTGAAATATGTGATAATCTCCCTTAGATAAATATATGTTGTGTATATTTGTTATCTATTTAGTTTATAAGACACAATTATATTTTGTACGGTATGGATTTGGGAACCGGACTGCACATGAATGAGAATCAACTGAACAGTTGATACTACTGTTGAATGTTGTTTGTTTACAAATATAGATATTAACTTAGGATACATTATAATTGATGTATGTTCTATGTTTTTGTTTTATGTATTGTACTTTTGTATTTTTAATGTTTGTATATATTTAATAAAGTTTATTTTATAAAAAAAAAAAAAAATTCTGGGATGCACCACTAGAAGGATCACTAGCAGGAAACAGAGGTCCTAAAAGAGCTTTAGTCAGACCCCATTTGGAACACTGTGTTCAGTTCTGGAGACCCCACTTTAAAAAAGATATAAGACTGAGCGGGTCCAGAGATGGGCAACAAAAATGCAAGCTTCGAGGGATAAAACATCCAGAGAGATTGGAGGAACTGAATACGTGTAGTTTGGAAGACAGAAGGGAAAGAGAGAGAGGACATGATTTAAACCTTTAAATATATTAAGGGTGTGAATAAGGTTCTAGAACAGACTTCCCCAACCTTTCCAGCCATGGCCCGGGGGTTGGGGACCCATGTTCTAGAAGGCAGCATTTTCAATATTAAGCAAAGCTGTCAGAATCCAATTATATTTCATTTCTAGCTACCTACTCTGGAAAAAAAACCCATTTCTTACTCTCTGTGGATTCTGTCATACTACGAAAGGGGAGGAGGAAGCAAGGGGGGTTTTATGACTCACTTCCTTCACTTAAACTACAAAGGACTGGATGTTGATTCTCATCAAGAGGACTGACCATAACAATATGGCCATCGCCTTTCATCTACTCTCTCTCTGAAGTCTCCCTTTTGCCGGCAGTGAGGAAAAAGGTGGAACAATGTAATGCCTGGGATCTGGGAAAAGAGTGGATGAGTGATCGTCGCCCGGAAGGACTGTGGGGTGGTGGCTGCTTGGGAACACTTAAAACATTGAATGGTAGGGGTTGATCCCTCCGATCCTGTCTAGAACACCTGCAACAATCTTCCCTTAATAAAGATGCCTGTTGGAAGAGATATTCCAAGAGTTCTGTCTTCTTAAGATGCAAAGTGGGGTGGGTCCTTACATTAGACAGGATCTGCAAAATTAGTCCACCTGAAAGAAACTTGCCGGGGGATTTTGCAAAAATTACCATATCAGACGACGGAACAGGGAAGGGAGAAACCCCCCCCAGAGAGGGAGCCACTGCCCCAACTGAAAACCTGCCAGATGTCGGGATCAGAGGTCAGATTCCTCAGGAGAAGAGGTGGTGGAGACACATAACCACAAACCTCGGTGGTGAATGGGCGTTGGAAAGAAAGGCGAGTGGGAAAAATCAAGAAAGGTGACCCTGAGACGGGGGGGGGGCAACCAACCAGAATGGAAGCAGGAGATGGGGAAATCCTTGTACACAAGCAAAGAGGAAGGGAGCTGGGCACCGCACTCAACCTGGATCCTAGACAAAGCTATCGACCTGATGAAGAGAACCCTCAGCTCCCTAGAAGAGAATTCTGCCCCGGGGACGTCCGCTGATCCAGTAGTCCCCACTCCCCACCGACCCACAGATGGCGATCTGGATGGAAGACAATACCACTGACAACGAAGACACCGATCCATTCAAAGACTCCCACCGCTGGATGTGAGATTCAAGGGGGAGCTGACACACTTGGGGTTTTTCCTAACCCAAGTCCTCAGGTAAATGGAGGAATACAGGCGGCAGATCCCCAGCAACAAAGCCCGTATCCGGATCGTGCAATCTGTTCTGGATGGGCCGGCCGCAAATTGGGTGGTGAACTTGCACAACTCCAATGCCCCAGAACTCAACGACTTCAACCGTTTCATGTCCTCTCTAAAAAGGCAATTTGAGGACCCCCTGGCTGATCGCAAAGCCCGCAAAAGGATAAAAACAATGAGGCAACGCAAAAGCCCAGTGGCTGAATATACACAAGAATTCTGGGTCATTGCCAGCAAACTGAACTGGCCAGAAGACATCCTCCTTAGCCATTTCAAAGATGGACTAAACTACGACCTATATGACTCTTGCCTGCCCCGAGGGGACCCACACCAACTTGACGAATAGTACGTCCTGGCAGAGGAAGCAGAGATCAACCTACTGAAGAGGCACCGCCAAGGAAAACAATGGAGCCGCTCGCCGCCTGAGTTGATACATGAACCAGTGAAACCATCGGCTATCGAAAGCCCCCCAGCACAACTCAGAGAGATCACCAGCCAGCAAATCCGGGAAGTCTCCAACTAAGCCAAAAGAACCTGCCATGAGAGTGATGGAGGCTGTGGAATCCCCTACCTTCTGCCCATCGTGGGGAAAAAACTCCAGCCTACACTGCAGGGAGCAGTGGATGCCTCAGACAGCTCGGAGGGTGAACCCCTGGTAAGTGGACCCATCGCACCCATCCTCAAGACAGTGACTATATTAATTCCCCCATGCCCAAAGCTGTGAAGGTGAAAGTCTTAATAGACTCTGGCTGCACCCGCTGCCTCATTAGCTCAATGCTAGTGGGAAACCTGGGCATTCCGTCAAGGAGACTGGAACAGCCAATCTCATTTGCCCAGTTAGATAGGTCCATAGTGGGGGGGGGTTCCAGCTACCCTAGCCACTTTATCAATCCACCTCTCTCTGGGCAAACATGAGGAAGACATAATGTTTGTAGTGACCCCAGGCATGGAATGCCCGATGATCCTAGGGATGGAATGGTTAAAGAAATTGAACCACTGGGTGAATTGGAGGATGGCAAAAATCAATTTCCCGAACGGGGATCCTATGGACTTAAAACCAGAAATACCAGAGGAATACCGAGATCTTGCTGAAGTGTTCAGCAAGGAGAGGGCGGATGAGCTCCCCCCCCCCACTGACCCACGGTCTGTTCCATTGAATTCAAGCCTGGGGCAAAACTCCGAAAGCCCAGGCTATACTCCATGAGCCCAAAGGAAAAGGAGGAAATGGAAAGATTCAGTCAGAGCGGTTTTAAAGAAACTGCGAGTGGCCCACCTATGTGCCAAACTCTTGAAATGCGAATTCCACCAGGAAAGGATAGACTACCTAGGTTATCGCATATCCCCACAGGGCATTGAAATGGACCCAGAGAAGGCCAGAGCAGTATTAGAATGGGCATCCCCACACACAAGAAAGCAACTGCAAAGTTTCCTGGGTGTCACAAACTTTTACCGCCAATTCATCCCCTCATTTGCCCAGATAGCCCTGCCCCTCACAAACTTACTAAAAATGAAGGGAGCATCCTCAGTAAAACCTAGCCAGCCACTAACATGGACAATGGAGTGCCAAGCAGCGTTTGAGAGATTAAAGAGACTTTTTTCTGCCAAACCAATACTGAGGCACCCAAACATGGATAAGCCCTTCGTAATACAGGTGGATGCAAGTGATGTGGCAGTGGGAGCTGCACTATTACAAGAAAACAATGAAGGGGTATTGCAACCCTGTGGGTATACATCCCAGAAACATCAAAACGGAACAGCGCTGGCCTGTGGGAGAAAGAGGCATATGGGATACATTGGTCATTACTCACGTAGCACCAGTTTCTTGAAGGCAATAAAATCTCTTTCCAAGTGTGGATAGACCACAAAAATTGGGAAGCCTTGAAAACACCCAGGAACCTCAACCCCAAGCAAGCCCGCCGGTCCCAGCATTTTCACTAATTCCACTTTATGCTGAAGCATTTGCTGGCGGGAAAGAACTTCCTGGCAGATGCAGCACGCAATATAACAGCACGCAAGCTACCGGCTCTAAACCGATGATGGTAGAATCACAACTGGCAGTGCCAGTAACCACCAGAGCCCAAGCTAAATTAAAACCACAGCTGGGTAGCCAAACAGGAATTGAATTCCAGAAAAGTTTGGTAACAGATGAATGGTTCCAGAAAAATCATAATGTGTGCACAATGAAAGACGGGCTGCCTTGGGTGGGAGAAAGGTTATATATACCAACAACCCAAAGAGTCACATTCATGCAGCTTTGCCATGACACAAAATCAGCAGGGCATTTTGGATTTGTAAAAACATTACACTTAATTAAACGGCAATTTTGGTGGCCATTCATGAAAAGGGACAGAGAAAGTTACGTGGCCAGCTGCCCAAAGGGTGCAACTGCCAACAGGTTGCAAGGGAAGTTGCCTGGACTGTTAAAAACAGTGGCAAATCCCTCAGCCCCCTGGAGGGAACTAGCCATGGATTTTATAGTGGAATTACCAGAAAGCAATGGGAATACTGTCGTCTGGACAGTCACAGACTTGTTTTCCAAACAGGTGCACTTTATCCCTTGCCAAAAGATTCCCACTGCAAATGTCTTAGCGAAAACCTTTGTGCAGCATATTTACAGATTGCATGGGGCACCCCAACGCATCATATCTGATTAGTGCAATTTACGTCTGCATTTTGGAAAGAATTTTTATCCCTCTTAGGGACCACTCAGGGACTGACATCTACCCATCACTCGCAGGGGAATGGTCAATCGGAAAAATTGAACTCAGTACTTGAGCAATATTTAAGATGCTTTCTTAATTTCCAACAGTCCGATTGGACGAACTTACTCCCTTTCGCAGAAGTTGCTTACAATAATGCAGTCCACTCCAGCACAGGTTACACTCCTTTTCAAATAGCTACCGGTCAAAGTTTCATGCCAGAATTAACCCCAAATGAACCGGCGATCCCATCACTGAAAGAATGGATGGAACAATTACAAAACACCTGGCCAATAGTTAGAAAAGCACTAGATGAAGCTAGGCATGCATACAAAGCACAAGCCGATAAAAAAGGGTTGTGCCTACACCATTCATTATCGGAGAAATGGTGTACTTATCTACAAAATACCTAAAATCCCTACAACCCTGTAAAAAACTTGGACCAAAATATATAGGCCTTTTCCAATTAAGAGAATCATGAACCCAGTAACAGTAGAATTAGAATTACCCAAAAATATTAGGCAAATAAACCCAATTTTTCATTGCAGTTTGCTGAAAAGAGAACATCAGTCACCGTTATGGCCAACCCCCCCCCCAAATCATGGTGGAAGGAGAACACTTCGAGATAAAGGAAATCCTAGATTTTAGGAGATATCATGGGGCAATTCAATACCTAGTAGCATGGAAACACCTCCCCGCCTCACAAAATGTGTGGGTCCATAAATGTCATGTCAGAGCCCCGAAGTTATTAAAGAAGTTTCATACAGAGTATCATAACAAGCCAGACTAACTTTTATACCTGTTTTGTTTTCTTTTCAGGTGGATCTCTCTTATTTTTTTAGGGGGGGCAGGATGTCAGAATCCAATTATATTTAATTTCTAGCTACCTACTCTGGAAAAAAACCCATTTTTTACTCTCTGTGGATTCTGTCATACTAGGAACGGGGAGGAGGAAGCAAGAGGGTTTTATTACTCTCACTTCCTTCATTTAAACTACAAAGGACTAAATGTTGATTCTCATCAAGAGGACTGACCATAACAATATGGCCATCGCCTTTCATCTACTCTCTCTGAAGTCTCCCTTTTGCTGGCAGTGAGGGAAAAGGGGTGGAACAATGTAACGCCTGGGATCTGGGAAAAGAGAGGATGAGTGATCGTCGCCTGGAAGGATTGTGGGGTGGTGGCTGCTTGGGAACACTTAAAACATTGAATGGTAGGGGTTGATCCCTCAGATCCTGTCTACAATGCCTGCAATCATTTTCTCTTAATAAAGATGCCTGTTGGAAGAGATATTCCAAGAGTTCTGTCTTCTTAAGATGTAAACTGACAGGAGGAAAGTTCAAAATACATATTCTTCACAGAAAGAATAGTGGAAGCTTGGAACCAGCTTCCAGCAGAGGTTGTAGGTCGATCATAAGTAACTTAATTTAAACATGCTTGGGATAAGCACATGTCGATCTGACAAAAACTAACAATAAAATTTTTAAAATTAATATAAATAGAAAACAAAAATCTTGAAAGGGCAGACTTGATAGCAATTGCACTTAGACTTATATAGCGCTTCACAGTGCTTCACAGCCCTCTCTGAGTAATTTACAATGTCAGTATTTTGCCCCCAACAATCTGGGTCCTCGTTTTACTGGCCTCAGAAGGACGGAAGCCTGAGTCCTCCTTGAAAAGCTGTGGTGGTCTTGTGGAAAACGAAAGAACTTTTACGAATTCCAAAGGGTGCAGAGAGGTTTATTTGCGCAAGGTTCAGAAGCAGTAAGAACAAGCAATTCTGAACCCCGAGGGGGGGGTCCAAACTACAGTTTTATAGCTTTCCTTTCTCAGGAACAAAGAAGCACACATAGAAATCTACATTGTATTTCATCAGGTTAGTTTCTCATAGGCATACAATGAAGAGAGTATTTGATACATTGTTTCTGAATGCAATGTGCTTTTGGGTTAGTCATGTATTTGCTAACACAGCTTTATTCCAGTAATTGTGCAGACACATCATTTTGCTTTAGTGATTTTTCATTATCATTATTCTACATTTAGAATAAATTCTTCATTATTCTTACTTTATTCTTACTTTATTCCCCCCTTTGGAAGTTTTCCAGCTTAAATTTTCATTATTCTACCTCTGATTCAGGTTCTTTAGTGGGCACCATCTTATATTCCCATAAGGCTAACATTGTTTCATGTTTTGCAGTTAATTGGGCTGTACTTTCTGAGATCCTTCGAATCATTGCTATAAGACAGGGGGATTAAGCAAGGAATCAAAATATATCCTAGAATTAACAAGACTGCTATAACTATGATGGTTTGTAGGCCTGGTAACTTTGGCCACCATCCTGAAAATACGTTTTCTCAATTAAAACCTTTCCAGGTTTGCACCGGAACATGTGCTAATTTGATCATTTTGTCAGTTATGCCTTTTAATACTTTTCCACTTTCATCTATTTTGATGCAACGGTTTGTTAGGTTGAACTTTCTACATACCCCTCCTTCTTTGGCCAACAGGTAGTCCAAGGCTAACCTATTTTGCATGATATATGTTCTGGATTTCACATTTTCTTTGGCCAATTCAGTTAGTCTCTTCACAGTCTCATTAGTGATTAACTCTACCACTGCTTGTAACCTAATGAGCCTGTTGAGCATATAAAAAGGGGCATGGTAGCCATACATTCCATCCTCAGCCCAAATAGCCGGGCCATAAACTAGGATGATGTGGCAAGGTGGCCATTCATTTTTTTGCCAAGTGATTCCTGAGCATTGGGTGTATGCACTTGGTTCCCTTTTTTGTCTTATATTGCCAATTTCATCATAGATAGGAACTCCAAGAATTTGCTTAGTTTTTAATGGTAACAGGAAAAATCCTGGTCGAATTATTCCCTAAGTAGGTGTCTAAATCAGCAGTTCTCAACCTTTTTTAGGTCGCGACCCCCAATCTGTCAAGCTCTGCGCATGCGCAGTGCTGCCTCCTGCGTCGCGCATGCGTGGTGCTGCCCCCTGTGCCGGCCGAGGCGTAGGCCGCCGCCCGTTCGAGGTGGCGGCAGGCAGGCCGAGGCGCTCCTGGGTGGCCGCAGCAGCGATGGCGCAGGGCAACTATGGGCTGGGACACCAGCTGGCCCAGTCCAAGTGAGGTAAGCAACCCGCCGGGCCCCACGCGTGCCAAAAACTCTCCCTGCGCCTGCCGCTGCCCAGCTAGCCTTACCTTCGCTGCTGCCCGTTCAGGGCGGTGGCAGGCAGGCCCAGGTGCTCCTGGGCGGCCGCGGCAAGCAGCAGCGACAGCGTAGGGTGACCATTGGCTGGGCCACCAGCTGGCCCAACCCAAGGGAGGTAAGGCACCTGTAGGGCCCCACACGCGCCAGCTGCCCTCCCTGCACCCGCCGGCCTCCCACCTCCCACCCCTGGCCCTCTTTTACTTACATTTTTAGTAGTTGCTCAGCAGGGAGGGGTGGAAAGTTCTGGACCGCTTGCCTTCGCTGCAGACAACTTGCAGCCCCGTTTGCAGACTGGGACTGTTGGCGGGCTCAGCAGGGCAGAGACAGCCTGGACAATTCCTATTGGCTTTCAAAAGCCAATAGAATAAGAGGGAGTAGCACAGCTAAGGAAAAGGGGAAAAAATGGCGGACTGCGTTTGGCGACCCCCGTGAAATGGTTGTTCGACCCCAAATGGGGTCGCGACCCACAGGTTGAGAACCGCTGGTCTAAATACATGAACCTAGTGACATCTGAGTGGAGAGGGGGGCCTTTCAATGCAGCTCTTTTGGCTTCTTTGTCTGCTTTCCTATTGCCCTGGGTAATAAGGCTTAAGTCTTTTTGATGTCCATGATAATGGATGATTGCAACTTTAGATGGCAACTTTGCTGCCTTGATAAGTCTTCTAATAAAAGTTGCATATTGGATAATCTTGCCTGTGGAGTCCAAATATCCTTTCTTTGTAGATTGCTGCATGTGCATGAATTGTCTAATAAAAGGGCCTGTATCTTATGCATCCTTTGAGTGCTGATCCATAAATGTTCCTTATTGTTAATAATTGTCTGCAGGGCATGACTAGTATAAACAACTACTGGAGCTGAAAAGATTAACTTGTTTGTCTCCTGCAGTAACAGAATAACTGCTGCTAGAATTTTTAAACATTGTGGCCAACCTTGCGAGGCCATATCTAGCTGTTTTGACAGATAAGTGACTGGTCGGTTCCAATTTCCCTGCTTTTGGGTAAGAACTCCTAAAGCCACATTCTGTCTCACATCGACATAAAGTGAGAATGACCTAGATATATCAGGTAGTCCTAGAGCCGGTGCTGTGGTTAGAGCCTGTTGGAGTTGTTTCATCGCCTGGGTTTGTTCTTGTTGCCACAAAAGAGGTTCTTTTTCTGGTCCTTTTAAAACTTGGTACAATGGTTTAGCTGTGAGGGCAAAGTTAGGAATCCAAATTCTACAGAAGCCTGTAATTCCCAAAAAGGCTCTAACTTCCTGTTTTGTTTTGGGAATGGGAATCTGTAACACAGCATGCTTTCTCTGGGGGCCCAAAGTTCTTTGTCCTTGTGATAGTTCATAGCCTAAATACATTACAGTCTTTTGAACTAATTGTGCTTTCTTTTTGGACGCTCTGTAGTCTTGTAACAATTGGAGCAGTCTGGATGTGTTTTCAAAGCAATCCTCTTTGTTTTGTGGCTTGCCAATAGATTTATTTAGGACAGATCTGGTGGCTCCCGTGTCAACTAACATCGGGACAGTCTCCTCCCACCTGTATTTTAACAATGGGCTCTGGGGGGTGGGGCCCTAGAACCCTGTCCTCTTCAGTCTTCCCATTCCATGTCAGCTAAGCTGATCATCTTTTCTTCTCTTTCTTCTGCCTGACTGGGATAGGCTGGATGCCCTCTTCCCTGGAAGCTTTTCCTGTAGCTTCTCTGGAAAGTCCTTCTAAATCCTCTTCCTCTTCCATACTGGTGGGATTGTCCCCTAGGTTGGCCATTCCTCTGGGGGCACTCCCTTTGCCAGTGTCCTTCCTGTTTACAGATGGCACATTGGTTGGGTCCAATACGCATTCCTCCCAATGCCACTGCTAACATTTCAGCTTTCTTTTTCTCTTTCTGATCTGATTTACGTTTTCCTAAGGCCACACACAGAAGGGGCCTTATGTAATAAATCTTTCAATTAGGAGTGGGCGATTTTGTGTCAGCCCGAAGTACTGGTGATGGAGGAAATCCGGACCCTGGGCTCAGGCTGCTGCTGCTCAATGCCAGGTCGGTTGTAAATAAAGCTCCCCTCATCCATGATCTTCTCCTGGATGAGGAGGCCGACCTCGCATGTGTGACCGAGACCTGGCTGGGCCCGGAGGGAGGAGTTCCTCTCTCTGAGATGTGTCCAGCCGGGTTTCAGGTATGGCATCAGCCACGACCCCAGGGAAGGGGGGGAGGAGTGGCTATTATAGCCAAGAAGACCTTTAGCCTACGCAGGCTTGCTGTTTCTGAGATTGCGGGTTGTGAGTTGCTCCTTGTGAAGTTGGACCTAGGGGTTCAGGTGGGCTTGTTGCTCGCGTACCTGCCTCCCAGCTGCGTGTCAACAGTCCTGCCTGCGCTACTTGAGGAGGTTGCTGGGCTGGCGGTTGAGTTCCCCAGGCTTATTGTCTTGGGGGACTTAAATCTTCCATCGCTTGGCGAATCCTCTGGGTTGGCGCAGGAGTTCATGGCCACCATGGCAACCATGAACCTGACTCAGGTAGTTCAGGGTCTGACTCACGAGAGGGGACACACTCCCGACATGGTATTCCTCTCAGAACAGTTGAGCAATGATCTGAATTTAAGGGGCTTAGATATTTTGACTATGTCATGGTCAGATCATTTTCTGCTACGGCTTGTTTTTAAGGCTTCAATCCTCCACTGCAGGGAGGCGGAACCGATTAGGTTTGTTCCGCCCCAGACGTCTGATGGATCCAGAGAGTTTTCAGAGGACGCTTAGGGAAATACCGGATTCTCTCATTCACAGTTCGGCAGAGTCCCTGGTTATGGCCTGGAATATGGCTGCGAAGGGGGATCTTGACCAGATTGCGCCGCTGCGACCTCTCTGTGGTAGCAGACCCAGGAGATCTCCTTAGTTTACTGAGGAACTCAGGGGGATGAAGTGCCAGAAGAGACGCCTAGAGAAGCGATGGAGGAAAAGTAAATCTGTATCTGACCGAACACTTTTAAGATCTTATATCAAGACTTATCAGGTGGCGCTCAAGGCGGCAAGATGCGCGTATCATTCCGCCTTGATTGCATCTGCGGAATCCCGCCCAGCCGCCCTGTTCAGGGTAACTCGCTCCCTCCTTAATCGGGGGGGGGGGTTGATGCAGGGTAGTGCTGAGGAGTTTAATAAGTTTTTCGCGGATAAAATCGCCCAGATTCGGATGGACCTTGACTCCAATTGGAATGCAGTATCGGCTGATAATGATTCAGTCGAGATGACAGGGACTCATCTTGATCTTGTTGTGTGGGAGGAGTTTGACCCGGTAGCACCTGATGAAGTCGACAAGGCCATTGGAGCTGTGAGCTCCGCCACCTGTTTATTGGACCCATGCCCCTCCTGGCTGGTTTCGGCCAGCAGGGAGGTGACACGGGGCTGGGTTCAGGAGATTGTCAACGCTTCTTTGAGGGAGGGGTCCTTTCCGGCTCCCTGCAAGGAGGCAATTGTGTGCCCCCTCCTCAAGAAGCCTTCCCTGGACCCAGCTGTCTTAAACAACTACCGTCCTGTCTCCAATCTTCCCTTTATAGGGAAAGTTGTTGAGAAGGTGGTGTCACTCCAGCTCCAATGGTCCTTGGATGAGGCCAATTATCTGGGCCCTCAACAGTCAGGATTCAGGCTTGGCTACTCCACGGAAACTGCTTTGGTCGTGCTGACGGATGATCTCTGGCGGGCCCGGGATAAGGGATTATCCACTATCCTGGTGCTACTTGACCTCTCAGCGGCTTTCGATACCATTGACCATGGTATCCTTCTGCACCGACTGGAGGGGTTGGGGGCACTGTTTTGCAGTGGTTCACCTCCTACCTCACTGGTCGGTCGCAGTCGGTGTTGGCAGGGGGTCAGAGGTCGACCCCTAGGTTCCTCCCTTGTGGGGTCCCTCAGGGATCGGTCCTCTCCCCTCTGCTGTTTAATATCTACATGAAACCGCTGGGCGAGATCATCCGACAACACGGGGTGAGATATCATCAGTATGCTGATGATACCCAGCTTTACATCTCCACCCCGTGTCATTTCAGTGAAGCAGCGGAAGTGATGTGCCGATGTCCTCCCCCACTACACTTGGCTAGGCAGGGCTGCGTACCACTTGCCACTCGTTAACGTACCACATGTGGTACGCATACCACCGGTTGAAAAGCCCTACTATATGTTGTATCTAGCCCCTGTCAGCTCAGTAAAATCCACATAAATATGTCTTTAAGAGTTTTATTTAACACATTTCAAAAGGATTCACTTCAAAGCAAGCTGCTGGCATTTTGCTGGCCGGAACGGCCAATTCTGATTTATTTACATTAAACATGCTCTCCCCCCACCTTCCAATTAACTCACTCTTTATCAATCACATTGTCCAAGACCTCATTATTCTTCCGTAGATTTCAAAAAACACCAGAAAACTGAGTTTAAACGCGCTGCTCAAGGTATCAGGCTACTCCTTGATTAACGTTGCTCGTGACAAAGGCGTAGTCTCTCTTTCCCCTTCTAATATAGTTTCCGATACGTCATTTCCCCCATTACTTCCTTTTCCCACTTAACTGACACCTTCGCTTATCAAACCTTCTGAATCTCGGATCAAGCCATCTATCTTCTTGTTCCAAATCTGACTCATCACTTTGAGAGTCTGACTCAGAATGCATACAAAGCTCCTCATTGTCTAGCTCGGCTGCCGGGAGGGGAAAATACCCAGAGGGGCCTGGTTCTGCTTCGTCATCCTCTGAGATGTCCCCAGCTGGTCTAGAAACACCCACAACACTATCCCCCCCCCGCAGGCCCCTCCTCCGGGGTCCGTCGTAGGGGATGTGGTTTGGAGGGAAACGCAGTATGAAAATCCCACATTAACTCAGGAGCCTCAATATCCTGAGCATCTACCCAACAGCCAGCGGCTGGCCCACCCCCGGTCCAATCAACCAAATATTGGAAGCGGTTGTTGAGCCAGCGGGAATCTCGGATACCGGACACCTCCAACCGAGAAACAGGAACTTGAGCACGGCGAGCTGTCGGGCCTGGATCAGGAGGTCGAAGCGGAGAATCAGGGTTGACAGGAACAAGCAAGGAGCGATGAAACACGGGATGTACACGAAGAGACCTAGGCAAAGTCAAACGATAGGTCACCGGATTGATGACCGTCTCCACAGGAAAAGGACCCAGGAAACGTTGATCAAGCTTGCGGTGAATTCTCCCTGGAAACAAGTACTTGGTGGAGAACCAAACCCGATCTCCAACAGCTAACGGCGGCGTGTCGCGACGCGAGCGGTCTGCAACCCTCTTGTAGTCTTCCTTGGCCTTAGTCAAGTGCTGCTTAACCATCTCGTGGACTGACTGGAGTTCGGTTAAATAGTCCTCTGCAACTGGAACTGGAGAATCGAGGAGCGTGAGCGGGAAAAATCTGGGATGATAGCCGTAGTTGGCAAAAAACGGAGTGGTCTGAGTGGAAGTGTGCTGAGAGTTGTTGAAAGCGAATTCGGCCACGGAGAGATATTTGAACCAATCGTTCTGTTGGTCGTTGATGAAACAACGCAAATACTGCTCCAGGATGCCAATCACTTTCTCTGTACCCCCATCAGTCTCTGGGTGATGCGTGGAGGCTAGATTAACTTGGACTTGAAGCGCAGACATGAGTGCTCTCCAGAACGCCGAGGTGAACTGGGTTCCTCGGTTGGACACTATTTTGTCGGGCAAACCGTGTAGCCGGAAGATATGTTGAATGAACAGCTGAGCAGTGACCTTGGCTGTCGGTATTCTTCGGCAAGGAATGAAATGTGCCATCTTGGTCAGCATGTCCACCACTACAAATACAACGGTGTAGCCGGCAGAAACAGGTAGACAAGTCAAGAAGTCCATGGAAATAGCTCCCCAGGGTCTCTCCGGCGTGGGCAAAGGCTGTAATAATCCCGGAGGGGCTCCTGTGGCATGTTTTGCCTGACGGCACCGTACACAGGAATTCACATAAGACTGAACATCATGGCGAAGTCTGGGCCACCAAAAAGTCCGAGACACTAAGTGGAGAGTCTTAAAGAAACCAAAATGACCTGCCGCAGGGTTATCATGGCATTGAGTCAGGATGAGACCACGGAGTGGGCCTGCTGGAACATATAACAGGTTGCGGAAGCGTAATAGTCCCTTGGACAAGGTCCAAGGTGAGTCGGGACCCACCTCTTGTCTCTTCCGTATCGCAAAGTCATCTAGTTGTTGCGCTTCCCGAATCTGTCGTCGTAGATCTACCGGATCATGCATGGCTGCGATCGATTCAATAGGCAGAATGGTTCGAAGCGGTAAGGGGTCCTTGATCTGTAGATACTCAGGTTTACGGGACAAGGCATCTGCTCTTTTGTTGTACCCTTTCGGAATGTAGGTGACTTTGAAGTTGAATCGAGCGAAGAACAAAGACCAACGGATCTGACGTTGATTCAATTTCCTGGCAGATTGCAAAAATTCCAAGTTTTTATGGTCAGTCCGAACTTCAACTTGGTAGCGGGCTCCTTCCAGGTGGTGTCTCCAGGTCTCAAAAGCAGTCTTGATGGCCAATAGTTCCTTTTCCCAAATGGTATAATGGCGTTCGGAGGGACTCAGTTTCCTGGAGTAATAAGCACACGGGAATAGGGGGCCGCCATCTTGGCGTGTTTGAAGTAGCACGACCCCTACCGCAACATCTGAGGCGTCAGCCTCCACTACAAAGGGACGACAAGGATCTGGATACTTGAGAATGGGTTCCTGAACAAAAGCCTTTTTGAGGGTCTGAAACGCCTGTTGCTCGGCATCGCCCCACTGGAACTTAATGCCTTTCCGTAACAGTCGAGTAAGGGGCGCAGTCAAGGCAGAAAATCTTGGAATGAATATCCTGTAATAGTTCGCAAATCCCAAAAGTCTTTGGACATCTTTTGCTTTACATGGTGGTTGCCAGGTTTGCAAGGCCTCAACCTTGCCAGGATCCATGGCGATGCCTTGTGGAGAAATCACATGTCCCAGAAACTCAATGGTGGTTTGATAGAATTGACATTTCTCTAACTTGGCGTAAAGGTGATGCTCTCTCAAGCGTTGCAAAACTCGCCGGAGATGCTGAAGATGAGTTGCTCGTGACGGGGAGTAAATCAGGATGTCATCGAGGTAAACCACCACAAATTGATCTAATAAATCCTGGAAGATGTCATTCATGAAATGTTGAAAGACAGCCGGAGCATTGGTGAGTCCAAAGGGCATGACGGTATATTCAAAATGACCATACCTGGTCCCAAACGCGGTTTTCCACTCGTCCCCCTCTCGGATGCGAACCAGGTTGTAAGCACCCCGTAGATCTATCTTGGTGAAGATGGTCGCTGATCGGAGACGGTCCATGAGATCAGGAATCAAAGGCAGAGGGTACCGGTTGCGCACCGTGATGGCATTGAGCTTGCGATAGTCACAGCATAGGCGTAAATCTCCGGTTTTCTTCTTCACGAATAACACAGGAGCTGACAAAGGCGAGGAAGAGGGACGAATGAAACCCCTGGCCAGGTTTTTGTCCACAAAGTCTTTTAATGTGGCCAAGTCGGGTTCTGACATGGAGTAAAGGCGTCCCCCTGGAAGTTTGGCATTTGGCAGCAAATCAATGGCACAGTCATATGGTCTATGCGGCGGCAATTGGTCTGCCTCTTTCTCACTGAATATATCTGCAAAGTCCGCTAGGTCGGCCGGCAAGGTGATGTCAGGGTGGGATGATAGCTGGGCTGCGCAAACTTGGCGTACGTGGTCTACACATTGCAAACTGGGAAATGAAACAAAGTTCTGGGACCACACCACACAAGGATCATGGGTTCTCAACCAGGCTAGGCCGAGAACTAAGGGGAAATGAAGTCCCTTGGTAACATAGAATTGGATGGCTTCTTCATGTTGTCCTATGACCAGGCGTATGGGCTGGGTCATGAACTTGATCGGTCCAGACAACAACTCACGACCATCGATTGTCTCAACCAACATAGGCGGCTTCACGGAGCACAAAGGTATGGCATGCTGACGAGCGAAAGCTTCATCCATGAAATTGGTGGTGGCTCCAGAATCCAACAAGGCGTGTGCCAGAATGCCCTGGGCATGATTTCCCAGAAGTATATTGGTTGCTAGGATCAGATGTCTCGGAGGACCGGGGTCTTCATCTGCGGAACTGGAACTGGGTTTGGCGCCTGCCCGACCCAATGTTTGCATTAGGCCGGGCTCTGGCCGTTTCCCGGCAAGGTGGCTTGAAACTGCTGAATGGGAGGCCGAGCTGGAAGAGGAGTAGGACCTGCCATACCACGTCTTTTCTGGGGGCAGGCCATGACGAAGTGACCCATCTCTCCACAGTACAGGCACAATCCCTCAGCTCTCCGTCTTGCCTTCTCAGCCTCGGTCAAGCGAGATCTGGCTGCACCAAGATCCATGGGTTCATCTCTGGCCATGGGTACAGGACGCCTCAGTATAAGCCGGCAATGGTTGGAAAATACGTCTGGGTGC
>JARGCV010000704.1:0-378917 GCA_034064705.1 Bothrops alternatus
CCCTTCCTTCCTTCCATCCTTCCTTCCTTCCTGCCTTTCTTCCTTCCTTCCCCTTCAATCTCCTTTCTTCTCCATCTCCTTTCTTTCCCCTTCAATCTTCCTTCCTTCCTTTCCCCTTCAATCTTCTTTCCTTCCTTCCATCTGTATCTTCATCCCTTCCCCTTCAATCTCCTTTTCCTTCCTTTCTCCCTTCCTTCCATCCTTCCTTTCCCCTTCAATCTTCCATCCTTCCTTCCTTCCCCTTCAATCTCCTTCCATCTCCATCTCCATCCATTCCCCTTCAATTTCTTTCTCCTTCCTTCCTACCTTTCCCCTTCAATCTTCCATCATTCCTTCCTTCCCCTTCAATCTCCTTCCTTGTCCATCTGCTTTATTTCCCCTTCAGTCTTCCTTCCTTCCATCCATTTCCATCTCCGTCCCTTCCTTTTCAATCTCTCTCTCCTTCCTTCCTTCCTTCCTTCCTTCCTTCCTTCCTTCCTTCCCCGTCAATCTCCTTCCTTGTCCATCTCCTTCCTTTCCCCTTTAATCTCCTTCCTTCTCCATCTCCTACTTTTCCCCTTCAATCTCCTTCCTTTTCCATCTCCTTCCTTTCCCCTTCAATCTTCCTTCCTTCCTTCCCCTTCAATCTCCTTCCTTGTCCATCTTCTTCAATTCCCCTTCAATCTCCTTCCTTCTCCGTCTCCTTCCTTTCCCCTTCAATCTTCCTTCATTTCTTCCATCTCCATCCCTTCCCTTTCAATCTCTCTCCTTCCTTCCTTCCTTCCTTCCTTCCTTCCTTCCTTCCTTCCTTCCTGCCTTCCTTCCTTCCTTCCCCTTCAATCTCCTTTCTTCTCCATCTCCTTTCTTTCCCCTTCAATCTTCCTTCCTTCTTTCCTTCCTTTCTCTTTCAATCTCCTTCATTCTCCATCTCCTTCCTTTCCCCTTCAATCTTCCTTCCTTCCATCTCCATCACTTCCCCTTCAATCTCTCTCTCTCCTTCCTTTCTTCCCTTCCCCTTCAATCTCCTTCCTTCTCCATCTCCTTCCTTTCCCCTTCAATCTTCCTTCCTTCTCCATCTCCTTCCTTTCCCCTTCAATCTTCCTTCCTTCCTTCCTTACATCTCCATCTCCATCCCTTCCCCTTCAATCTTTCTCCTTCCTTCCTGCCTTCCTTCCTTCCTGCCTGCCTTCCTTCCTTCCTTCCCCTTCAATCTCCTTTCTTCTCCATCTCCTTTCTTGCCCCTTCAATCTTCCTTCCTTCTTTCCTTCCTTTCTCTTTCAATCTCCTTCATTCTCCATCTCCTTCCTTTCCCCTTCAATCTTCCTTCCTTCCATCTCCATCACTTCCCCTTCAATCTCTCACTCCTTCCTTCCTTCCTTCCCCTTCAATCTCCTTCCTTGTCCATATCCTTCCTTTCCCTTCAATCTCCTTCCTTCTCAATCTCCTTCCTTTCCCCTTCAATCTTCCTTCCTTCCATCCATCTCCATCTCCATCCCTTCCTTTTCAATCACTATCTCCTTCCTTCTTTCCTTCCCCTTCAATCTCCTTCCTTGTCCATCTCCTTCAATTCCCCTTCAATCTCCTTCCATCTCCATCTCCTTCGTTTGCTCTTCAATCTTCCTTCCTTCCTTTCCCCTTCAATCTTCTTTCCTTCCTTCCATCTCTATCTCCATCCCTTCCCCTTCAATCTCCTTTTCCTTCCTTTCTCCCTTCCTTCCATCCTTCCTTTCCCCTTCAATCTTCATTCCTTCCTTCCTTCCCCTTCAATCTCCTTCCATCTCCATCTCCATCCATTCCCCTTCAATTTCTTTCTCCTTCCTTCCTTCCTTTCCCCTTCAATCTTCCATCATTCCTTCCTTCCCCTTCAATCTCCTTCCTTGTCCATCTGCTTTATTTCCCCTTCAGTCTTCCTTCCTTCCATCCATTTCCATCTCCGTCCCTTCCTTTTCAATCTCTCTCTCCTTCCTTCCTTCCTTCCTTCCTTCCTTCCTTCCTTCCTTCCTTCCTTCCCCGTCAATCTCCTTCCTTGTCCATCTCCTTCCTTTCCCCTTTAATCTCCTTCCTTCTCCATCTCCTTCTTTTCCCCTTCAATCTCCTTCCTTTTCCATCTCCTTCCTTTCCCCTTCAATCTTCCTTCCTTCCTTCCCCTTCAATCTCCTTCCTTGTCCATCTTCTTCAATTCCCCTTCAATCTCCTTCCTTCTCCGTCTCCTTCCTTTCCCCTTCAATCTTCCTTCATTTCTTCCATCTCCATCCCTTCCCTTTCAATCTCTCTCCTTCCTTCCTTCCTTCTTCCTTCCTGCCTTCCTTCCTTCCTTCCCCTTCAATCTCCTTTCTTCTCCATCTCCTTTCTTTCCCCTTCAATCTTCCTTCCTTCTTTCCTTCCTTTCTCTTTCAATCTCCTTCATTCTCCATCTCCTTCCTTTCCCCTTCAATCTTCCTTCGTTCCATCTCCATCACTTCCCCTTCAATCTCTCTCTCCTTCCTTTCTTCCCTTCCCCTTCAATCTCCTTCCTTCTCCATCTCCTTCCTTTCCCCTTCAATCTTCCTTCCTTCCTTCCATCTCCATCTCCATCCCTTCCTTTTCAATCACTATCTCCTTCCTTCTTTCCTTCCCCTTCAATCTCCTTCCTTGTCCATCTCCTTCAATTCCCCTTCAATCTCCTTCCATCTCCATCTCCTTCGTTTGCTCTTCAATCTTCCTTCCTTCCTTTCCCCTTCAATCTTCTTTCCTTCCTTTCTCCCTTCCTTCCATCCTTCCTTTCCCCTTCAATCTTCCATCCTTCCTTCCTTCCCCTTCAATCTCCTTCCATCTCCATCTCCATCCATTCCCCTTCAATTTCTTTCTCCTTCCTTCCTTCCTTTCCCCTTCAATCTTCCATCATTCCTTCCTTCCCCTTCAATCTCCTTCCTTGTCCATCTGCTTTATTTCCCCTTCAATCTTCCTTCCTTCCTTCCTTACATCTCCATCTCCATCCCTTCCCCTTCAATCTTTCTCCTTCCTTCCTGCCTTCCTTCCTTCCTGCCTGCCTTCCTTCCTTCCTTCCCCTTCAATCTCCTTCCTTCTCCATCTCCTTCCTTTCCCCTTCAATCTCCTTTCTTCTCCATCTCCTTCCTTGCCCCTTCAATCTTCCTTCCTTCTTTCCTTCCTTTCTCTTTCAATCTCCTTCATTCTCCATCTCCTTCCTTTCCCCTTCAATCTTCCTTCCTTCCATCTCCATCACTTCCCCTTCAATCTCTCTCTCCTTCCTTCCTTCCTTCCCCTTCAATCTCCTTCCTTGTCCATATCCTTCCTTTCCCTTCAATCTCCTTCCTTCTCCATCTCCTTCCTTTCCCCTTCAATCTTCCTTCCTTCCTTCCATCTCCATCTCCATCCCTTCCTTTTCAATCACTATCTCCTTCCTTCTTTCCTTCCCCTTCAATCTCCTTCCTTCTCCATCTCCATCCCTTCCCCTTCAATCTCTCTCTCCTTCCTTCCTTCTTTCCCCTTCAATCTCCTTCCTTCTCCATCTCCTTCCTTTCCCCTTCAATCTTCTTTCCTTCCTTCCATCTCTATCTCCATCCCTTCCCCTTCAATCTCCTTTTCCTTCCTTTCTCCCTTCCTTCCATCCTTCATTTCCCCTTCAATCTTCCATCCTTCCTTCCTTCCCCTTCAATCTCCTTCCATCTCCATCTCCATCCATTCCCCTTCAATTTCTTTCTCCTTCCTTCCTTCCTTTCCCCTTCAATCTCTCCATCCTTCCTTCCTTCCCCTTCAATCTCCTTCCTTGTCCATCTGCTTTATTTCCCCTTCAGTCTTCCTTACTTCCATCCATTTCCATCTCCGTCCCTTCCTTTTCAATCTCTCTCCTTCCTTCCTTCCTTCCTTCCTTCCTTCCTTCCTTCCTTCCTTCCTTCCTTCCTTCCTTCCTTCCTTCCTTCCTTCCTTCCCCGTCAATCTCCTTCCTTGTCCATCTGCTTCCTTTCCCCTTTAATCTCCTTCCTTCTCCATCTCCTTCTTTTCCCCTTCAATCTCCTTCCTTCTCCATCTCCTTCCTTTCCCCTTCAATCTTCCTTCCTTCCTTCCTTCCCCTTCAATCTCCTTCCTTGTCCATCTCCTTCAATTCCCCTTCAATCTCCTTCCTTCTCCGTCTCCTTCCTTTCCCCTTCAATCTTCCTTCATTTCTTCCATCTCCATCCCTTCCCTTTCAATCTCTCTCCTTCCTTCCTTCCTTCCCCTTCAATCTCCTTCCTTCTCCATCTCCTTCCTTTCCCCTTCAATCTTCCTTCCTTCCTTCCATCTCCATCTCCATTCCTTCCCCTTCAATCTCTCCTTCCTTCCTTCCTTCCTTCCCCATTCAATCTCCTTCCTTGTCCATCTCCTTCCTTTCCCCTTCAATCTTCCTTCCTTCCTTCCTTCCCCTTCAATCTCCTTCCTTGTCCATCTCCTTCAATTCCCCTTCAATCTCCTTCCTTCTCCGTCTCCTTCCTTTCCCCTTCAATCTTCCTTCATTTCTTCCATCTCCATCCCTTCCCTTTCAATCTCTCTCCTTCCTTCCTTCCTTCCCCTTCAATCTCCTTCCTTCTCCATCTCCTTCCTTTCCCCTTCAATCTTCCTTCCTTCCTTCCATCTCCATTCCTTCCCCTTCAATCTCTCCTTCCTTCCTTCCTTCCTTCCTTCCCCCTTCAATCTCCTTCCTTGTCCATCTCCTTCCTTTCCCCTTCAATCTTCCTTCCTTCCTTCCTTCCCCTTCAATCTCCTTCCTTGTCCATCTCCTTCAATTCCCCTTCAATCTCCTTCCTTCTCCGTCTCCTTCCTTTCCCCTTAAATCTTCCTTCATTTCTTCCATCTCCATCCTTTCCCTTTCAATCTCTCTCCTTCCTTCCTTCCTTCCCCTTCAATCTCCTTCCTTCTCCATCTCCTTCCTTTCCCCTTCAATCTTCCTTCCTTCCTTCCATCTCCATCTCCATTCCTTCCCCTTCAATCTCTCCTTCCTTCCTTCCTTCCTTCCTCCTTCAATCTCCTTCCTTGTCCATCTCCTTCTTTTCCCCTTCAATCTTCCTTCCTTCCTTCCTTACATCTCCATCTCCATCCCTTCCCCTTCAATCTTTCTCCTTCCTTCCTGCCTTCCTTCCTTCCTGCCTGCCTTCCTTCCTTCCTTCCCCTTCAATCTCCTTTCTTCTCCATCTCCTTTCTTGCCCCTTCAATCTTCCTTCCTTCTTTCCTTCCTTTCTCTTTCAATCTCCTTCATTCTCCATCTCCTTCCTTTCCCCTTCAATCTTCCTTCCTTCCATCTCCATCACTTCCCCTTCAATCTCTCTCTCCTTCCTTCCTTCCCCTTCAATCTCCTTCCTTGTCCATATCCTTCCTTTCCCTTCAATCTCCTTCCTTCTCCATCTCCTTCCTTTCCCCTTCAATCTTCCTTCCTTCCTTCCATCTCCATCTCCATCCCTTCCTTTTCAATCACTATCTCCTTCCTTCTTTCCTTCCCCTTCAATCTCCTTCCTTCTCCATCTCCATCCCTTCCCCTTCAATCTCTCTCTCCTTCCTTCTTTCCTTCCCCTTCAATCTCCTTCCTTCTCCATCTCCTTCCTTTCCCCTTCAATCTTCTTTCCTTCCTTCCATCTCTATCTCCATCCCTTCCCCTTCAATCTCCTTTTCCTTCCTTTCTCCCTTCCTTCCATCCTTCCTTTCCCCTTCAATCTTCCATCCTTCCTTCCTTCCCCTTCAATCTCCTTCCATCTCCATCTCCATCCATTCCCCTTCAATTTCTTTCTCCTTCCTTCCTTCCTTTCCCCTTCAATCTTCCATCATTCCTTCCTTCCCCTTCAATCTCCTTCCTTGTCCATCTGCTTTATTTCCCCTTCAGTCTTCCTTACTTCCATCCATTTCCATCTCCGTCCCTTCCTTTTCAATCTCTCTCTCCTTCCTTCCTTCCTTCCTTCCTTCCTTCCTTCCTTCCTTCCTTCCTTCCTTCCCCGTCAATCTCCTTCCTTGTCCATCTGCTTCCTTTCTCCTTTAATCTCCTTCCTTCTCCATCTCCTTCTTTTCCCCTTCAATCTCCTTCCTTCTCCATCTCCTTCCTTTCCCCTTCAATCTTCCTTCCTTCCTTCCTTCCCCTTCAATCTCCTTCCTTGTCCATCTCCTTCAATTCCCCTTCAATCTCCTTCCTTCTCCGTCTCCTTCCTTTCCCCTTCAATCTTCCTTCATTTCTTCCATCTCCATCCCTTCCCTTTCAATCTCTCTCCTTCCTTCCTTCCTTCCCCTTCAATCTCCTTCCTTCTCCATCTCCTTCCTTTCCCCTTCAATCTTCCTTCCTTCCTTCCATCTCCATCTCCATTCCTTCCCCTTCAATCTCTCCTTCCTTCCTTCCTTCCTCCTTCAATCTCCTTCCTTGTCCATCTCCTTCCTTTCCCCTTCAATCTTCCTTCCTTCCTTCTCCATCTCCATTCCTTCCCCTTCAATCTCTCTCCTTCCTTCCTTCCTTCCTTCCTTCCTTCCTTCCTTCCTTCCTTCCTTCCCCCTTCAATCTCCTTCCTTGTCCATCTCCTTCCTTTCCCCTTCAATCTTCCTTCCTTCCTTCCTTCCCCTTCAATCTCCTTCCTTGTCCATCTCCTTCAATTCCCCTTCAATCTCCTTCCTTCTCCGTCTCCTTCCTTTCCCCTTAAATCTTCCTTCATTTCTTCCATCTCCATCCTTTCCCTTTCAATCTCTCTCCTTCCTTCCTTCCTTCCCCTTCAATCTCCTTCCTTCTCCATCTCCTTCCTTTCCCCTTCAATCTTCCTTCCTTCCATCTCCATCACTTCCCCTTCAATCTCTCACTCCTTCCTTCCTTCCTTCCCCTTCAATCTCCTTCCTTGTCCATATCCTTCCTTTCCCTTCAATCTCCTTCCTTCTCCATCTCCTTCCTTTCCCCTTCAATCTTCCTTCCTTCCTTCCATCTCCATCTCCATCCCTTCCTTTTCAATCACTATCTCCTTCCTTCTTTCCTTCCCCTTCAATCTCCTTCCTTGTCCATCTCCTTCAATTCCCCTTCAATCTCCTTCCATCTCCATCTCCTTCGTTTGCTCTTCAATCTTCCTTCCTTCCTTTCCCCTTCAATCTTCTTTCCTTCCTTCCATCTCTATCTCCATCCCTTCCCCTTCAATCTCCTTTTCCTTCCTTTCTCCCTTCCTTCCATCCTTCCTTTCCCCTTCAATCTTCCATCCTTCCTTCCTTCCCCTTCAATCTCCTTCCATCTCCATCTCCATCCATTCCCCTTCAATTTCTTTCTCCTTCCTTCCTTCCTTTCCCCTTCAATCTCTCCATCCTTCCTTCCTTCCCCTTCAATCTCCTTCCTTGTCCATCTGCTTTATTTCCCCTTCAGTCTTCCTTACTTCCATCCATTTCCATCTCCGTCCCTTCCTTTTCAATCTCTCTCTCCTTCCTTCCTTCCTTCCTTCCTTCCTTCCTTCCTTCCTTCCCCGTCAATCTCCTTCCTTGTCCATCTGCTTCCTTTCCCCTTTAATCTCCTTCCTTCTCCATCTCCTTCTTTTCCCCTTCAATCTCCTTCCTTCTCCATCTCCTTCCTTTCCCCTTCAATCTTCCTTCCTTCCTTCCTTCCCCTTCAATCTCCTTCCTTGTCCATCTCCTTCAATTCCCCTTCAATCTCCTTCCTTCTCCGTCTCCTTCCTTTCCCCTTCAATCTTCCTTCATTTCTTCCATCTCCATCCCTTCCCTTTCAATCTCTCTCCTTCCTTCCTTCCTTCCCCTTCAATCTCCTTCCTTCTCCATCTCCTTCCTTTCCCCTTCAATCTTCCTTCCTTCCTTCCATCTCCATCTCCATTCCTTCCCCTTCAATCTCTCCTTCCTTCCTTCCTTCCTTCCTCCTTCAATCTCCTTCCTTGTCCATCTCCTTCCTTTCCCCTTCAATCTTCCTTCCTTCCTTCTCCATCTCCATTCCTTCCCCTTCAATCTCTCTCCTTCCTTCCTTCCTTCCTTCCTTCCTTCCCCCTTCAATCTCCTTCCTTGTCCATCTCCTTCCTTTCCCCTTCAATCTTCCTTCCTTCCTTCCTTCCCCTTCAATCTCCTTCCTTGTCCATCTCCTTCAATTCCCCTTCAATCTCCTTCCTTATCCGTCTCCTTCCTTTCCCCTTAAATCTTCCTTCATTTCTTCCATCTCCATCCTTTCCCTTTCAATCTCTCTCCTTCCTTCCTTCCTTCCCCTTCAATCTCCTTCCTTCTCCATCTCCTTCCTTTCCCCTTCAATCTTCCTTCCTTCCATCTCCATCACTTCCCCTTCAATCTCTCACTCCTTCCTTCCTTCCTTCCCCTTCAATCTCCTTCCTTGTCCATATCCTTCCTTTCCCTTCAATCTCCTTCCTTCTCCATCTCCTTCCTTTCCCCTTCAATCTTCCTTCCTTCCTTCCATCTCCATCTCCATCCCTTCCTTTTCAATCACTATCTCCTTCCTTCTTTCCTTCCCCTTCAATCTCCTTCCTTGTCCATCTCCTTCAATTCCCCTTCAATCTCCTTCCATCTCCATCTCCTTCGTTTGCTCTTCAATCTTCCTTCCTTCCTTTCCCCTTCAATCTTCTTTCCTTCCTTCCATCTCTATCTCCATCCCTTCCCCTTCAATCTCCTTTTCCTTCCTTTCTCCCTTCCTTCCATCCTTCCTTTCCCCTTCAATCTTCCATCCTTCCTTCCTTCCCCTTCAATCTCCTTCCATCTCCATCTCCATCCATTCCCCTTCAATTTCTTTCTCCTTCCTTCCTTCCTTTCCCCTTCAATCTCTCCATCCTTCCTTCCTTCCCCTTCAATCTCCTTCCTTGTCCATCTGCTTTATTTCCCCTTCAGTCTTCCTTACTTCCATCCATTTCCATCTCCGTCCCTTCCTTTTCAATCTCTCTCTCCTTCCTTCCTTCCTTCCTTCCTTCCTTCCTTCCTTCCTTCCTTCCTTCCTTCCTTCCTTCCTTCCTTCCCCGTCAATCTCCTTCCTTGTCCATCTGCTTCCTTTCCCCTTTAATCTCCTTCCTTCTCCATCTCCTTCTTTTCCCCTTCAATCTCCTTCCTTCTCCATCTCCTTCCTTTCCCCTTCAATCTTCCTTCCTTCCTTCCTTCCCCTTCAATCTCCTTCCTTGTCCATCTCCTTCAATTCCCCTTCAATGTCCTTCCTTCTCCATCTCCTTTTTTTCCCCTTCAATCTTCCTTCATTTCTTCCATCTGCATCCCTTCCCTTTCAATCTCTCTCCTTCCTTCCTTCCTTCCCCTTCAATCTCCTTCCTTCTCCATCTCCTTCCTTTCCCCTTCAATCTTCCTTCCTTCCTTCCATCTCCATCTCCATTCCTTCCCCTTCACTCTCTCCTTCCTTCCTTCCTTCCTTCCCCCTTCAATCTCCTTCCTTGTCCATCTCCTTCCTTTCCCCTTCAATCTTCCTTCCTTCCTTCCTTCCCCTTCAATCTCCTTCCTTGTCCATCTCCTTCAATTCCCCTTCAATCTCCTTCCTTCTCCGTCTCCTTCCTTTCCCCTTCAATCTTCCTTCATTTCTTCCATCTCCATCCCTTCCCTTTCAATCTCTCTCCTTCCTTCCTTCCTTCCCCTTCAATCTCCTTCCTTCTCCATCTCCTTCCTTTCCCCTTCAATCTTCCTTCCTTCCTTCCATCTCCATCTCCATTCCTTCCCCTTCAATCTCTCCTTCCTTCCTTCCTTCCTTCCTTCCCCCTTCAATCTCCTTCCTTGTCCATCTCCTTCCTTTCCCCTTCAATCTTCCTTCCTTCCTTCCTTACATCTCCATCTCCATCCCTTCCCCTTCAATCTTTCTCCTTCCTTCCTGCCTTCCTTCCTTCCTGCCTGCCTTCCTTCCTTCCTTCCCCTTCAATCTCCTTTCTTCTCCATCTCTTTTCTTGCCCCTTCAATCTTCCTTCCTTCTTTCCTTCCTTTCTCTTTCAATCTCCTTCATTCTCCATCTCCTTCCTTTCCCCTTCAATCTTCCTTCCTTCCATCTCCATCACTTCCCCTTCAATCTCTCTCTCCTTCCTTCCTTCCTTCCCCTTCAATCTCCTTCCTTGTCCATATCCTTCCTTTCCCTTCAATCTCCTTCCTTCTCCATCTCCTTCCTTTCCCCTTCAATCTTCCTTCCTTCCTTCCATCTCCATCTCCATCCCTTCCTTTTCAATCACTATCTCCTTCCTTCTTTCCTTCCCCTTCAATCTCCTTCCTTCTCCATCTCCATCCCTTCCCCTTCAATCTCTCTCTCCTTCCTTCTTTCCTTCCCCTTCAATCTCCTTCCTTCTCCATCTCCTTCCTTTCCCCTTCAATCTTCTTTCCTTCCTTCCATCTCTATCTCCATCCCTTCCCCTTCAATCTCCTTTTCCTTCCTTTCTCCCTTCCTTCCATCCTTCCTTTCCCCTTCAATCTTCCATCCTTCCTTCCTTCCCCTTCAATCTCCTTCCATCTCCATCTCCATCCATTCCCCTTCAATTTCTTTCTCCTTCCTTCCTTCCTTTCCCCTTCAATCTTCCATCCTTCCTTCCTTCCCCTTCAATCTCCTTCCTTGTCCATCTGCTTTATTTCCCCTTCAGTCTTCCTTACTTCCATCCATTTCCATCTCCGTCCCTTCCTTTTCAATCTCTCTCTCTCTCCTTCCTTCCTTCCTTCCTTCCTTCCTTCCTTCCTTCCCCGTCAATCTCCTTCCTTGTCCATCTGCTTCCTTTCCCCTTTAATCTCCTTCCTTCTCCATCTCCTTCTTTTCCCCTTCAATCTCCTTCCTTCTCCATCTCCTTCCTTTCCCCTTCAATCTTCCTTCCTTCCTTCCTTCCCCTTCAATCTCCTTCCTTGTCCATCTCCTTCAATTCCCCTTCAATCTCCTTCCTTCTCCGTCTCCTTCCTTTCCCCTTCAATCTTCCTTCATTTCTTCCATCTCCATCCCTTCCCTTTCAATCTCTCTCCTTCCTTCCTTCCTTCCCCTTCAATCTCCTTCCTTCTCCATCTCCTTCCTTGCCCCTTCAATCTTCCTTCCTTCCTTCCATCTCCATCTCCATTCCTTCCCCTTCAATCTCTCCTTCCTTCCTTCCTTCCTTCCTCCTTCAATCTCCTTCCTTGTCCATCTCCTTCCTTTCCCCTTCAATCTTCCTTCCTTCCTTCTCCATCTCCATTCCTTCCCCTTCAATCTCTCTCCTTCCTTCCTTCCTTCCTTCCTTCCTTCCTTCCCCCTTCAATCTCCTTCCTTGTCCATCTCCTTCCTTTCCCCTTCAATCTTCCTTCCTTCCTTCTCCATCTCCATTCCTTCCCCTTCAATCTCTCTCCTTCCTTCCTTCCTTCCTTCCTTCCTTCCTTCCCCCTTCAATCTCCTTCCTTGTCCATCTCCTTCCTTTCCCCTTCAATCTTCCTTCCTTCCTTCCTTCCCCTTCAATCTCCTTCCTTGTCCATCTCCTTCAATTCCCCTTCAATCTCCTTCCTTATCCGTCTCCTTCCTTTCCCCTTAAATCTTCCTTCATTTCTTCCATCTCCATCCTTTCCCTTTCAATCTCTCTCCTTCCTTCCTTCCTTCCCCTTCAATCTCCTTCCTTCTCCATCTCCTTCCTTTCCCCTTCAATCTTCCTTCCTTCCATCTCCATCACTTCCCCTTCAATCTCTCACTCCTTCCTTCCTTCCTTCCCCTTCAATCTCCTTCCTTGTCCATATCCTTCCTTTCCCTTCAATCTCCTTCCTTCTCCATCTCCTTCCTTTCCCCTTCAATCTTCCTTCCTTCCTTCCATCTCCATCTCCATCCCTTCCTTTTCAATCACTATCTCCTTCCTTCTTTCCTTCCCCTTCAATCTCCTTCCTTGTCCATCTCCTTCAATTCCCCTTCAATCTCCTTCCATCTCCATCTCCTTCGTTTGCTCTTCAATCTTCCTTCCTTCCTTTCCCCTTCAATCTTCTTTCCTTCCTTCCATCTCTATCTCCATCCCTTCCCCTTCAATCTCCTTTTCCTTCCTTTCTCCCTTCCTTCCATCCTTCCTTTCCCCTTCAATCTTCCATCCTTCCTTCCTTCCCCTTCAATCTCCTTCCATCTCCATCTCAATCCATTCCCCTTCAATTTCTTTCTCCTTCCTTCCTTCCTTTCCCCTTCAATCTCTCCATCCTTCCTTCCTTCCCCTTCAATCTCCTTCCTTGTCCATCTGCTTTATTTCCCCTTCAGTCTTCCTTACTTCCATCCATTTCCATCTCCGTCCCTTCCTTTTCAATCTCTCTCTCCTTCCTTCCTTCCTTCCTTCCTTCCTTCCTTCCTTCCTTCCTTCCTTCCTTCCCCGTCAATCTCCTTCCTTGTCCATCTGCTTCCTTTCCCCTTTAATCTCCTTCCTTCTCCATCTCCTTCTTTTCCCCTTCAATCTCCTTCCTTCTCCATCTCCTTCCTTTCCCCTTCAATCTTCCTTCCTTCCTTCCTTCCCCTTCAATCTCCTTCCTTGTCCATCTCCTTCAATTCCCCTTCAATGTCCTTCCTTCTCCATCTCCTTTTTTTCCCCTTCAATCTTCCTTCATTTCTTCCATCTGCATCCCTTCCCTTTCAATCTCTCTCCTTCCTTCCTTCCTTCCCCTTCAATCTCCTTCCTTCTCCATCTCCTTCCTTTCCCCTTCAATCTTCCTTCCTTCCTTCCATCTCCATCTCCATTCCTTCCCCTTCACTCTCTCCTTCCTTCCTTCCTTCCTTCCCCCTTCAATCTCCTTCCTTGTCCATCTCCTTCCTTTCCCCTTCAATCTTCCTTCCTTCCTTCCTTCCCCTTCAATCTCCTTCCTTGTCCATCTCCTTCAATTCCCCTTCAATCTCCTTCCTTCTCCGTCTCCTTCCTTTCCCCTTCAATCTTCCTTCATTTCTTCCATCTCCATCCCTTCCCTTTCAATCTCTCTCCTTCCTTCCTTCCTTCCCCTTCAATCTCCTTCCTTCTCCATCTCCTTCCTTTCCCCTTCAATCTTCCTTCCTTCCTTCCATCTCCATCTCCATTCCTTCCCCTTCAATCTCTCCTTCCTTCCTTCCTTCCTTCCTTCCCCCTTCAATCTCCTTCCTTGTCCATCTCCTTCCTTTCCCCTTCAATCTTCCTTCCTTCCTTCCTTACATCTCCATCTCCATCCCTTCCCCTTCAATCTTTCTCCTTCCTTCCTGCCTTCCTTCCTTCCTGCCTGCCTTCCTTCCTTCCTTCCCCTTCAATCTCCTTTCTTCTCCATCTCTTTTCTTGCCCCTTCAATCTTCCTTCCTTCTTTCCTTCCTTTCTCTTTCAATCTCCTTCATTCTCCATCTCCTTCCTTTCCCCTTCAATCTTCCTTCCTTCCATCTCCATCACTTCCCCTTCAATCTCTCTCTCCTTCCTTCCTTCCTTCCCCTTCAATCTCCTTCCTTGTCCATATCCTTCCTTTCCCTTCAATCTCCTTCCTTCTCCATCTCCTTCCTTTCCCCTTCAATCTTCCTTCCTTCCTTCCATCTCCATCTCCATCCCTTCCTTTTCAATCACTATCTCCTTCCTTCTTTCCTTCCCCTTCAATCTCCTTCCTTCTCCATCTCCATCCCTTCCCCTTCAATCTCTCTCTCCTTCCTTCTTTCCTTCCCCTTCAATCTCCTTCCTTCTCCATCTCCTTCCTTTCCCCTTCAATCTTCTTTCCTTCCTTCCATCTCTATCTCCATCCCTTCCCCTTCAATCTCCTTTTCCTTCCTTTCTCCCTTCCTTCCATCCTTCCTTTCCCCTTCAATCTTCCATCCTTCCTTCCTTCCCCTTCAATCTCCTTCCATCTCCATCTCCATCCATTCCCCTTCAATTTCTTTCTCCTTCCTTCCTTCCTTTCCCCTTCAATCTTCCATCCTTCCTTCCTTCCCCTTCAATCTCCTTCCTTGTCCATCTGCTTTATTTCCCCTTCAGTCTTCCTTACTTCCATCCATTTCCATCTCCGTCCCTTCCTTTTCAATCTCTCTCTCTCTCCTTCCTTCCTTCCTTCCTTCCTTCCTTCCTTCCTTCCTTCCTTCCTTCCCCGTCAATCTCCTTCCTTGTCCATCTGCTTCCTTTCCCCTTTAATCTCCTTCCTTCTCCATCTCCTTCTTTTCCCCTTCAATCTCCTTCCTTCTCCATCTCCTTCCTTTCCCCTTCAATCTTCCTTCCTTCCTTCCTTCCCCTTCAATCTCCTTCCTTGTCCATCTCCTTCAATTCCCCTTCAATCTCCTTCCTTCTCCGTCTCCTTCCTTTCCCCTTCAATCTTCCTTCATTTCTTCCATCTCCATCCCTTCCCTTTCAATCTCTCTCCTTCCTTCCTTCCTTCCCCTTCAATCTCCTTCCTTCTCCATCTCCTTCCTTGCCCCTTCAATCTTCCTTCCTTCCTTCCATCTCCATCTCCATTCCTTCCCCTTCAATCTCTCCTTCCTTCCTTCCTTCCTTCCTCCTTCAATCTCCTTCCTTGTCCATCTCCTTCCTTTCCCCTTCAATCTTCCTTCCTTCCTTCTCCATCTCCATTCCTTCCCCTTCAATCTCTCTCCTTCCTTCCTTCCTTCCTTCCTTCCTTCCTTCCTTCCCCCTTCAATCTCCTTCCTTGTCCATCTCCTTCCTTTCCCCTTCAATCTTCCTTCCTTCCTTCCTTCACCTTCAATCTCCTTCCTTGTCCATCTCCTTCAATTCCCCTTCAATCTCCTTCCTTCTCCGTCTCCTTCCTTTCCCCTTAAATCTTCCTTCATTTCTTCCATCTCCATCCTTTCCCTTTCAATCTCTCTCCTTCCTTCCTTCCTTCCCCTTCAATCTCCTTCCTTGTCCATATCCTTCCTTTCCCTTCAATCTCCTTCCTTCTCCATCTCCTTCCTTTCCCCTTCAATCTTCCTTCCTTCCTTCCATCTCCATCTCCATCCCTTCCTTTTCAATCACTATCTCCTTCCTTCTTTCCTTCCCCTTCAATCTCCTTCCTTGTCCATCTCCTTCAATTCCCCTTCAATCTCCTTCCATCTCCATCTCCTTCGTTTGCTCTTCAATCTTCCTTCCTTCCTTTCCCCTTCAATCTTCTTTCCTTCCTTCCATCTCTATCTCCATCCCTTCCCCTTCAATCTCCTTTTCCTTCCTTTCTCCCTTCCTTCCATCCTTCCTTTCCCCTTCAATCTTCCATCCTTCCTTCCTTCCCCTTCAATCTCCTTCCATCTCCATCTCCATCTATTCCCCTTCAATTTCTTTCTCCTTCCTTCCTTCCTTTCCCCTTCAATCTCTCCATCCTTCCTTCCTTCCCCTTCAATCTCCTTCCTTGTCCATCTGCTTTATTTCCCCTTCAGTCTTCCTTACTTCCATCCATTTCCATCTCCGTCCCTTCCTTTTCAATCTCTCTCTCCTTCCTTCCTTCCTTCCTTCCTTCCTTCCTTCCTTCCTTCCTTCCTTCCTTCCTTCCTTCCCCGTCAATCTCCTTCCTTGTCCATCTGCTTCCTTTCTCCTTTAATCTCCTTCCTTCTCCATCTCCTTCTTTTCCCCTTCAATCTCCTTCCTTCTCCATCTCCTTCCTTTCCCCTTCAATCTTCCTTCATTTCTTCCATCTCCATCCTTTCCCTTTCAATCTCTCTCCTTCCTTCCTTCCTTCCCCTTCAATCTCCTTCCTTCTCCATCTCCTTCCTTTCCCCTTCAATCTTCCTTCCTTCCATCTCCATCACTTCCCCTTCAATCTCTCACTCCTTCCTTCCTTCCTTCCCCTTCAATCTCCTTCCTTGTCCATATCCTTCCTTTCCCTTCAATCTCCTTCCTTCTCCATCTCCTTCCTTTCCCCTTCAATCTTCCTTCCTTCCATCTCCATCACTTCCCCTTCAATCTCTCACTCCTTCCTTCCTTCCTTCCCCTTCAATCTCCTTCCTTGTCCATATCCTTCCTTTCCCTTCAATCTCCTTCCTTCTCCATCTCCTTCCTTTCCCCTTCAATCTTCCTTCCTTCCTTCCATCTCCATCTCCATCCCTTCCTTTTCAATCACTATCTCCTTCCTTCTTTCCTTCCCCTTCAATCTCCTTCCTTGTCCATCTCCTTCAATTCCCCTTCAATCTCCTTCCATCTCCATCTCCTTCGTTTGCTCTTCAATCTTCCTTCCTTCCTTTCCCCTTCAATCTTCTTTCCTTCCTTCCATCTCTATCTCCATCCCTTCCCCTTCAATCTCCTTTTCCTTCCTTTCTCCCTTCCTTCCATCCTTCCTTTCCCCTTCAATCTTCCATCCTTCCTTCCTTCCCCTTCAATCTCCTTCCATCTCCATCTCCATCCATTCCCCTTCAATTTCTTTCTCCTTCCTTCCTTCCTTTCCCCTTCAATCTTCCATCATTCCTTCCTTCCCCTTCAATCTCCTTCCTTGTCCATCTGCTTTATTTCCCCTTCAGTCTTCCTTCCTTCCATCCATTTCCATCTCCGTCCCTTCCTTTTCAATCTCTCTCTCCTTCCTTCCTTCCTTCCTTCCTTCCTTCCTTCCTTCCTTCCCCGTCAATCTCCTTCCTTCTCCATCCCCATCCCTTCCCCTTCAATCTCTCTCTCTCCTTCCTTCCTTCCTTCCTTCCCCTTCAATCTCCTTCCTTCTCCATCTCCTTCCTTTCCACTTCAATCTCCATTTTTCTCCATCTCCTTCTTTTCCCCTTCAATCTTCCTTCCTTCCTTCCATCTCCACCCCTTCCCCTTCAATCTTTGTCCTTCCTTCCTTCCCCTTCAATCTCCTTCCTTCTCCATCTCCTTCCTTTCCCCTTCAATCTTCCTTCCTTCCTTCCTTTTTTTCCATCTCCATCTCCATCCCTTCCCCTTCAATCTCTCTCTCCTTCCTTCCTTCCTTCCTTCCTTCCTTCCTTCCTTCCTTCCTTCCTTCCTTCCTTCCTTCCTTCCCCTTCAATCTACTTCCTTCTCCATCTCCTTCCTTTCCCCTTCAATCTCCTTCCTTCTCCATCTCCTTCCTTTCCCGTTCAATCTTTCTTTCTTCCTTCCATCTCCATCCCTTCCCCTTCAATCTTTCTCCTTCCTTCCTTGTCCTTCAATCTCCTTCCTTCTCCATCTCCTTCGTTCCCCCTTCAATCTTCCTTCCTTCCTTCCTTCCTTTCCCCTTCAATCTCCTTCCTTCTCCATCTCCTTCCTTTCCCCTTCAATCTTCTTTCCTTCCGTCCTTCCATCTCCATCTCCATCCCTTCCCCTTCAATCTCTCTCCTTCCTTCCTTCCTTCCTTCCTTCCCCTTCAATCTCCTTTCTTCTCCATCTCCTTTCTTTCCCCTTCAATCTTCCTTCCTTCTTTCCTTCCTTTCTCTTTCAATCTCCTTCATTCTCCATCTCCTTCCTTTCCCCTTCAATCTTCCTTCCTTCCATCTCCATCACTTCCCCTTCAATCTCTCTCTCCTTCCTTCCTTCCTTCCCCTTCAATCTCCTTCCTTGTCCATATCCTTCCTTTCCCTTCAATCTCCTTCCTTCTCCATCTCCTTCCTTTCCCCTTCAATCTTCCTTCCTTCCTTCCATCTCCATCTCCATCCCTTCCTTTTCAATCACTATCTCCTTCCTTCCTTCCTTCCCCTCCAATCTCCTTCCTTCTCCATCTACATCCCTTCCCCTTCAATCTCTCTCTCCTTCCTTCTTTCCTTCCCCTTCAATTTCCTTCCTTCTCCATCTCCTTCCTTTCCCCTTCAATCTCCTTCCTTCTCCATCTCCTTCCTTTCCCCTTCAATCTTCTTTCCTTCCTTCCATCTCTATCTCCATCCCTTCCCCTTCAATCTCCTTTTCCTTCCTTTCTCCCTTCCTTCCATCCTTCCTTTCCCCTTCAATCTTCCATCCTTCCTTCCTTCCCCTTCAATCTCCTTCCATCTCCATCTCCATCCATTCCCCTTCAATTTCTTTCTCCTTCCTTCCTTCCTTTCCCCTTCAATCTTCCATCCTTCCTTCCCCTTCAATCTCCTTCCTTGTCCATCTGCTTTATTTCCCCTTCAGTCTTCCTTCCATCCATCCATTTCCATCTCCGTCCCTTCCTTTTCAATCTCTCTCTCCTTCCTTCCTTCCTTCCTTCCTTCCTTCCCCGTCAATCTCCTTCCTTGTCCATCTGCTTCCTTTCCCCTTTAATCTCCTTCCTTCTCCATCTCCTTCTTTTCCCCTTCAATCTCCTTCCTTCTCCATCTCCTTCCTTTCCCCTTCAATCTTCCTTCCTTCCTTCCTTCCCCTTCAATCTCCTTCCTTGTCCATCTCCTTCAATTCCCCTTCAATCTCCTTCCTTCTCCGTCTCCTTCCTTTCCCCTTCAATCTTCCTTCATTTCTTCCATCTCCATCCCTTCCCTTTCAATCTCTCTCCTTCCTTCCTTCCTTCCCCTTCAATCTCCTTCCTTCTCCATCTCCTTCCTTTCCCCTTCAATCTTCCTTCCTTCCTTCCATCTCCATCTCCATTCCTTACCCTTCAATCTCTCCTTCCTTCCTTCCTTCCTTCCTTCCCCCTTCAATCTCCTTCCTTGTCCATCTCCTTCCTTTCCCCTTCAATCTTCCTTCCTTCCTTCTCCATCTCCATCCCTTCCCCTTCAATCTCTCTCCTTCCTTCCTTCCTTCCTTCCTTCCCCCTTCAATCTCCTTCCTTGTCCATCTCCTTCCTTTCCCCTTCAATCTTCCTTCCTTCCTTCTCCATCTCCATCCCTTCCCCTTCAATCTCTCTCCTTCCTTCCTTCCTTCTTTCCTTCCTCCTTTAATCTCCTTCCTTGTCCATCTCCTTCCTTTCCCCTTCAATCTTCCTTCCTTCCTTCTCCATCTCCATCCCTTCCCCTTCAATCTCTCTCCTTCCTTCCTTCCTTCCTTCCCCCTTCAATCTCCTTCCTTCTCCATCTCCTTCGTTTCCCCTTCAATCTTCCTTCCTTCCTTTCCCCTTCAATCTCCTTCCTTCTCCATCTCCTTCCTTTCCCCTTCAATCTCCTTCCATCTCCATCTCTATCCCTTCCCCTTCAATTTCTTTCTCCTTCCTTCCTTCCTTTCTTTCCCCTTCAATCTTCCTTCCTTCCATCTCCATCACTTCCCCTTCAATCTCTCTCTCCTTCCTTTCTTCCTTCCCCTTCAATCTCCTTCCTCGTCCATCTCCTTCCTTTCCATTCAATCTCCTTCATTCTCCATCTCCTTCGTTTCCCCTTCAATCTTCCTTCCTTCCTTCCATCTCCATCTCTTCCTTTTCAATCACTCTCTCCTTCCTTCCTTCCTTCCTTCCTCCTTTAATCTCCTTCCTTCCCCATCTCCTTCCTCTCCCCTTCAATCTCCTTCCATCTCCATCTCCTTCGTTTCCTCTTCAATCTTCCTTCCTTCCTTTCCCCTTCAATCTCCTTCCATCTCCATCTCCTTCATTTCCCCTTCAATCTCTTTCCATCTCCATCTCTATCCCTTCCCCTTCAATTTCTTTCTCCTTCCTTCCTTCCTTCCATCCTTCCTTTCCCCTTCAATCTCTCTAATTCCTTCCCTCCCCTTCAATCTCCTTCCTTCTCCATCTCCTTCGTTTCCCCTTCAATCTTCCTTCCTTCCTTTCCCCTTCAATTTCCTTCCTTCTCCATCTCCTTCCTTTCCCCTTCAATCTCCTTCCTTCTCCATCTCCTTCCTTTCCCCTTCAATCTTCTTTCCTTCCTTCCATCTCTATCTCCATCCCTTCCCCTTCAATCTCCTTTTCCTTCCTTTCTCCCTTCCTTCCATCCTTCCTTTCCCCTTCAATCTTCCATCCTTCCTTCCTTCCCCTTCAATCTCCTTCCATCTCCATCTCCATCCATTCCCCTTCAATTTCTTTCTCCTTCCTTCCTTCCTTTCCCTTTCAATCTTCCATCCTTCCTTCCCCTTCAATCTCCTTCCTTGTCCATCTGCTTTATTTCCCCTTCAGTCTTCCTTCCATCCATCCATTTCCATCTCCGTCCCTTCCTTTTCAATCTCTCTCTCCTTCCTTCCTTCCTTCCTTCCTTCCTTCCTTCCTTCCTTCCCCGTCAATCTCCTTCCTTGTCCATCTGCTTCCTTTCCCCTTTAATCTCCTTCCTTCTCCATCTCCTTCTTTTCCCCTTCAATCTCCTTCCTTCTCCATCTCCTTCCTTTCCCCTTCAATCTTCCTTCCTTCCTTCCTTCCCCTTCAATCTCCTTCCTTGTCCATCTCCTTCAATTCCCCTTCAATCTCCTTCCTTCTCCGTCTCCTTCCTTTCCCCTTCAATCTTCCTTCATTTCTTCCATCTCCATCCCTTCCCTTTCAATCTCTCTCCTTCCTTCCTTCCTTCCCCTTCAATCTCCTTCCTTCTCCATCTCCTTCCTTTCCCCTTCAATCTTCCTTCCTTCCTTCCATCTCCATCTCCATTCCTTACCCTTCAATCTCTCCTTCCTTCCTTCCTTCCTTCCTTCCCCCTTCAATCTCCTTCCTTGTCCATCTCCTTCCTTTCCCCTTCAATCTTCCTTCCTTCCTTCTCCATCTCCATCCCTTCCCCTTCAATCTCTCTCCTTCCTTCCTTCCTTCCTTCCTTCCCCCTTCAATCTCCTTCCTTGTCCATCTCCTTCCTTTCCCCTTCAATCTTCCTTCCTTCCTTCTCCATCTCCATCCCTTCCCCTTCAATCTCTCTCCTTCCTTCCTTCCTTCTTTCCTTCCTCCTTTAATCTCCTTCCTTGTCCATCTCCTTCCTTTCCCCTTCAATCTTCCTTCCTTCCTTCTCCATCTCCATCCCTTCCCCTTCAATCTCTCTCCTTCCTTCCTTCCTTCCTTCCCCCTTCAATCTCCTTCCTTCTCCATCTCCTTCGTTTCCCCTTCAATCTTCCTTCCTTCCTTTCCCCTTCAATCTCCTTCCTTCTCCATCTCCTTCCTTTCCCCTTCAATCTCCTTCCATCTCCATCTCTATCCCTTCCCCTTCAATTTCTTTCTCCTTCCTTCCTTCCTTTCTTTCCCCTTCAATCTTCCTTCCTTCCATCTCCATCACTTCCCCTTCAATCTCTCTCTCCTTCCTTTCTTCCTTCCCCTTCAATCTCCTTCCTCGTCCATCTCCTTCCTTTCCATTCAATCTCCTTCATTCTCCATCTCCTTCGTTTCCCCTTCAATCTTCCTTCCTTCCTTCCATCTCCATCTCTTCCTTTTCAATCACTCTCTCCTTCCTTCCTTCCTTCCTTCCTCCTTTAATCTCCTTCCTTCCCCATCTCCTTCCTCTCCCCTTCAATCTCCTTCCATCTCCATCTCCTTCGTTTCCTCTTCAATCTTCCTTCCTTCCTTTCCCCTTCAATCTCCTTCCATCTCCATCTCCTTCATTTCCCCTTCAATCTCTTTCCATCTCCATCTCTATCCCTTCCCCTTCAATTTCTTTCTCCTTCCTTCCTTCCTTCCATCCTTCCTTTCCCCTTCAATCTCTCTAATTCCTTCCCTCCCCTTCAATCTCCTTCCTTCTCCATCTCCTTCGTTTCCCCTTCAATCTTCCTTCCTTCCTTTCCCCTTCAATCTCCTTCCTTCTCCATCTCCTTCCTTTCCCCTTCAATCTCCTTCCATCTCCATCTCTATCCCTTCCCCTTCAATTTCTTTCTCCTTCCTTCCTTCCTTTCTTTCCCCTTCAATCTTCCTTCCTTCCATCTCCATCACTTCCCCTTCAATCTCTCTCTCTCCTTCCTTTCTTCCTTCCCCTTCAATCTCCTTCCTCGTCCATTTGTTTCCTTTCCATTCAATCTCCTTCATTCTCCATCTCCTTCCTTTCCCCTTCAATCTTCCTTCCTTCCTTCCATCTCCATCTCTTCCTTTTCAATCACTCTCTCCTTCCTTTCTTCCCTTCCCCTTCAATCTCCTTCCTTCTCCATCTCCTTCGTTTCCACTTCAATCTTCCTTCCTTCCTTCCTTTCCCCTTCAATTTCCTTCCTTCTCCATCTCCTTCCTTTCCCCTTCAATCTTCTTTCCTTCCTTCCATCTGTATCTCCATCCCTTCCCCTTCAATCTCTTTTTCCTTCCTTTCTTCCTTCCTTCCATCCTTCCTTTCCCCTTCAATCTTCCATCCTTCCTTCCTTCCCCTTCAATCTCCTTCCATCTCCATCTCCATCCATTCCCTTTCAATTTCTTTCTCCTTCCTTCCTTCGTTCCTTCCATCCTTCCTTTCCCCTTTAATCTTCCATCCTTACTTCATTCCCCTTCAATCTCCTTCCTTGTCCATCTGCTATATTTCCCCTTCAATCTTCCTTCCTTCCATCCATTTCCATCTCCATCCCTTTCCTTTCAATCATTCTCCTTCCTTCCTTCCTTCCTTCCTTCCTTCCTTCCTTCCTTCCTTCCTTCCCCTTCAATCTCCTTCCTTCTCCATCTCCTTCCTTTCCCCTTCAATCTTCCTTCCTTCCTTCCATCTCCATCTCCATTCCTTCCCCTTCAATCTCTCCTTCCGTCCTTCCTTCCCCCTTCAATCTCCTTCCTTCTCCATCTCCTTCCTTTCCCCTTCAATCTTCCTTCCTTCCTTCCATCTCCATCCCTTCCCCTTCAATCTCTGTAATTCCTTCCTTCCCCTTCAATCTCCTTTCTTCTCCATCTCCTTCCTTTCCCCTTCAATCTTCCTTCCTTCCATCTCCATCTCCATCCCTTCCCCTTCAATCTTTCTCCTTCCTTCCTTCCTTCCCCTTCAATCTCCTCCCTTCTCCATCTCCTCCGTTTCCCCTTCAATCTTCCTTCCTTCCTTTCCCCTTCAATCTCCTTCCTTCTCCATCTCCTTCCTTTCCCCTTCAATCTCCTTCCATCTCCATCTCTATCCCTTCCCCTTCAATTTCTTTCTCCTTCCTTCCTTTCTTCCTTCCCCTTCAATTTCCTTCCTCGTCCATCTCCTTCCTTTCCATTCAATCTCCTTCATTCTCCATCTCCTTCCTTTCCCCTTCAATCTTCCTTCCTTCCTTCCATCTCCATCCCTTCCTTTTCAATCACTCTCTCCTTCCTTCCTTTCTTCCTTCCTTCCTTCCTCCTTCAATCTCCTTTCTTCTCCATCTCCTTCCTCTCCCCTTCAATCTCCTTCCATCTCCATCTCCTTCGTTTGCTCTTCAATCTTCCTTCCTTCCTTTCCCCTTCAATCTTCTTTCCTTCCTTCCATCTGTATCTTCATCCCTTCCCCTTCAATCTCCTTTTCCTTCCTTTCTCCCTTCCTTCCATCCTTCCTTTCCCCTTCAATCTTCCATCCTTCCTTCCTTCCCCTTCAATCTCCTTCCATCTCCATCTCCATCCATTCCCCTTCAATTTCTTTCTCCTTCCTTCCTTCCTTTCCCCTTCAATCTTCCATCATTCCTTCCTTCCCCTTCAATCTCCTTCCTTGTCCATCTGCTTTATTTCCCCTTCAGTCTTCCTTCCTTCCATCCATTTCCATCTCCGTCCCTTCCTTTTCAATCTCTCTCTCCTTCCTTCCTTCCTTCCTTCCTTCCTTCCCCGTCAATCTCCTTCCTTGTCCATCTCCTTCCTTTCCCCTTTAATCTCCTTCCTTCTCCATCTCCTTCTTTTCCCCTTCAATCTCCTTCCTTTTCCATCTCCTTCCTTTCCCCTTCAATCTTCCTTCCTTCCTTCCCCTTCAATCTCCTTCCTTGTCCATCTTCTTCAATTCCCCTTCAATCTCCTTCCTTCTCCGTCTCCTTCCTTTCCCCTTCAATCTTCCTTCATTTCTTCCATCTCCATCCCTTCCCTTTCAATCTCTCTCCTTCCTTCCTTCCTTCCTTCCTTCCTTCCTTCCTTCCTTCCTTCCTGCCTTCCTTCCTTCCTTCCTTACCCTTCAATTTCCTTTCTTCTCCATCTCCTTTCTTTCCCCTTCAATCTTCCTTCCTTCTTTCCTTCCTTTCTCTTTCAATCTCCTTCATTCTCCATCTCCTTCCTTTCCCCTTCAATCTTCCTTCCTTCCATCTCCATCACTTCCACTTCAATCTCTCTCTCTCCTTCCTTTCTTCCCTTCCCCTTCAATCTCCTTCCTTCTCCATCTCCTGCCTTTCCCCTTCAATCTTCCTTCCTTCTCCATCTCCTTCCTTTCCCCTTCAATCTTCCTTCCTTCCTTCCTTACATCTCCATCTCCATCCCTTCCCCTTCAATCTTTCTCCTTCCTTCCTGCCTTCCTTCCTTCCTGCCTGCCTTCCTTCCTTCCTTCCCCTTCAATCTCCTTTCTTCTCCATCTCCTTTCTTGCCCCTTCAATCTTCCTTCCTTCTTTCCTTCCTTTCTCTTTCAATCTCCTTCATTCTCCATCTCCTTCCTTTCCCCTTCAATCTTCCTTCCTTCCATCTCCATCACTTCCCCTTCAATCTCTCACTCCTTCCTTCCTTCCTTCCCCTTCAATCTCCTTCCTTGTCCATATCCTTCCTTTCCCTTCAATCTCCTTCCTTCTCCATCTCCTTCCTTTCCCCTTCAATCTTCCTTCCTTCCTTCCATCTCCATCTCCATCCCTTCCTTTTCAATCACTATCTCCTTCCTTCTTTCCTTCCCCTTCAATCTCCTTCCTTGTCCATCTCCTTCAATTCCCCTTCAATCTCCTTCCATCTCCATCTCCTTCGTTTGCTCTTCAATCTTCCTTCCTTCCTTTCCCCTTCAATCTTCTTTCCTTCCTTCCATCTCTATCTCCATCCCTTCCCCTTCAATCTCCTTTTCCTTCCTTTCTCCCTTCCTTCCATCCTTCCTTTCCCCTTCAATCTTCCATCCTTCCTTCCTTCCCCTTCAATCTCCTTCCATCTCCATCTCCATCCATTCCCCTTCAATTTCTTTCTCCTTCCTTCCTTCCTTTCCCCTTCAATCTTCCCTCATTCCTTCCTTCCCCTTCAATCTCCTTCCTTGTCCATCTGCTTTATTTCCCCTTCAGTCTTCCTTCCTTCCATCCATTTCCATCTCCGTCCCTTCCTTTTCAATCTCTCTCTCCTTCCTTCCTTCCTTCCTTCCTTCCTTCCTTCCCCGTCAATCTCCTTCCTTGTCCATCTCCTTCCTTTCCCCTTTAATCTCCTTCCTTCTCCATCTCCTTCTTTTCCCCTTCAATCTCCTTCCTTTTCCATCTCCTTCCTTTCCCCTTCAATCTTCCTTCCTTCCTTCCCCTTCAATCTCCTTCCTTGTCCATCTTCTTCAATTCCCCTTCAATCTCCTTCCTTCTCCGTCTCCTTCCTTTCCCCTTCAATCTTCCTTCATTTCTTCCATCTCCATCCCTTCCCTTTCAATCTCTCTCCTTCCTTCCTTCCTTCTTCCTTCCTGCCTTCCTTCCTTCCTTCCCCTTCAATCTCCTTTCTTCTCCATCTCCTTTCTTTCCCCTTCAATCTTCCTTCCTTCTTTCCTTCCTTTCTCTTTCAATCTCCTTCATTCTCCATCTCCTTCCTTTCCCCTTCAATCTTCCTTCGTTCCATCTCCATCACTTCCCCTTCAATCTCTCTCTCCTTCCTTTCTTCCCTTCCCCTTCAATCTCCTTCCTTCTCCATCTCCTTCCTTTCCCCTTCAATCTTCCTTCCTTCTCCATCTCCTTCCTTTCCCCTTCAATCTTCCTTCCTTCCTTCCTTACATCTCCATCTCCATCCCTTCCCCTTCAATCTTTCTCCTTCCTTCCTGCCTTCCTTCCTTCCTTCCTGCCTTCCTTCCTTCCTTCCCCTTCAATCTCCTTTCTTCTCCATCTCCTTTCTTGCCCCTTCAATCTTCCTTCCTTCTTTCCTTCCTTTCTCTTTCAATCTCCTTCATTCTCCATCTCCTTCCTTTCCCCTTCAATCTTCCTTCCTTCCATCTCCATCACTTCCCCTTCAATCTCTCTCTCCTTCCTTCCTTCCTTCCCCTTCAATCTCCTTCCTTGTCCATATCCTTCCTTTCCCTTCAATCTCCTTCCTTCTCCATCTCCTTCCTTTCCCCTTCAATCTTCCTTCCTTCCTTCCATCTCCATCTCCATCCCTTCCTTTTCAATCACTATCTCCTTCCTTCTTTCCTTCCCTTTCAATCTCCTTCCTTCTCCATCTCCTTCCTTTCCCCTTCAATCTTCTTTCCTTCCTTTCTCCCTTCCTTCCATCCTTCCTTCCTTCCTGCCTTCCTTCCTTCCTTCCCCTTCAATCTCCTTTCTTCTCCATCTCCTTTCTTTCCCCTTCAATCTTCCTTCCTTCCTTTCCCCTTCAATCTTCTTTCCTTCCTTCCATTTGTATCTTCATCCCTTCCCCTTCAATCTCCTTTTCCTTCCTTTCTCCGTTCCTTCCATCCTTCCTTTCCCCTTCAATCTTCCATCCTTCCTTCCTTCCCCTTCAATCTCCTTCCATCTCCATCTCCATCCATTCCCCTTCAATTTCTTTCTCCTTCCTTCCTTCCTTTCCCCTTCAATCTTCCATCATTCCTTCCTTCCCCTTCAATCTCCTTCCTTGTCCATCTGCTTTATTTCCCCTTCAGTCTTCCTTCCTTCCATCCATTTCCATCTCCGTCCCTTCCTTTTCAATCTCTCTCTCCTTCCTTCCTTCCTTCCTTCCTTCCTTCCTTCCTTCCTTCCCCGTCAATCTCCTTCCTTGTCCATCTCCTTCCTTTCCCCTTTAATCTCCTTCCTTCTCCATCTCCTACTTTTCCCCTTCAATCTCCTTCCTTTTCCATCTCCTTCCTTTCCCCTTCAATCTTCCTTCCTTCCTTCCCCTTCAATCTCCTTCCTTGTCCATCTTCTTCAATTCCCCTTCAATCTCCTTCCTTCTCCGTCTCCTTCCTTTCCCCTTCAATCTTCCTTCATTTCTTCCATCTCCATCCCTTCCCTTGCAATCTCTCTCCTTCCTTCCTTCCTTCCTTCCTTCCTTCCTTCCTTCCTTCCTTCCTTCCTTCCCCTTCAATCTCCTTTCTTCTCCATCTCCTTTCTTTCCCCTTCAATCTTCCTTCCTTCTTTCCTTCCTTTCTCTTTCAATCTCCTTCATTCTCCATCTCCTTCCTTTCCCCTTCAATCTTCCTTCCTTCCATCTCCATCACTTCCCCTTCAATCTCTCTCTCCTTCCTTCCTTCCTTCCCCTTCAATCTCCTTCCTTGTCCATATCCTTCCTTTCCCTTCAATCTCCTTCCTTCTCCATCTCCTTCCTTTCCCCTTCAATCTTCCTTCCTTCCTTCCATCTCCATCTCCATCCCTTCCTTTTCAATCACTATCTCCTTCCTTCTTTCCTTCCCCTTCAATCTCCTTCCTTCTCCATCTCCATCCCTTCCCCTTCAATCTCTCTCTCCTTCCTTCTTTCCTTCCCTTTCAATCTCCTTCCTTCTCCATCTCCTTCCTTTCCCCTTCAATCTTCTTTCCTTCCTTCCATCTCTATCTCCATCCCTTCCCCTTCAATCTCCTTTTCCTTCCTTTCTCCCTTCCTTCCATCCTTCCTTCCTTCCTGCCTTCCTTCCTTCCTTCCCCTTCAATCTCCTTTCTTCTCCATCTCCTTTCTTTCCCCTTCAATCTTCCTTCCTTCCTTTCCCCTTCAATCTTCTTTCCTTCCTTCCATCTGTATCTTCATCCCTTCCCCTTCAATCTCCTTTTCCTTCCTTTCTCCCTTCCTTCCATCCTTCCTTTCCCCTTCAATCTTCCATCCTTCCTTCCTTCCCCTTCAATCTCCTTCCATCTCCATCTCCATCCATTCCCCTTCAATTTCTTTCTCCTTCCTTCCTTCCTTTCCCCTTCAATCTTCCATCATTCCTTCCTTCCCCTTCAATCTCCTTCCTTGTCCATCTGCTTTATTTCCCCTTCAGTCTTCCTTCCTTCCATCCATTTCCATCTCCGTCCCTTCCTTTTCAATCTCTCTCTCCTTCCTTCCTTCCTTCCTTCCTTCCTTCCTTCCTTCCTTCCTTCCTTCCTTCCTTCCTTCCCCGTCAATCTCCTTCCTTGTCCATCTCCTTCCTTTCCCCTTTAATCTCCTTCCTTCTCCATCTCCTACTTTTCCCCTTCAATCTCCTTCCTTTTCCATCTCCTTCCTTTCCCCTTCAATCTTCCTTCCTTCCTTCCCCTTCAATCTCCTTCCTTGTCCATCTTCTTCAATTCCCCTTCAATCTCCTTCCTTCTCCGTCTCCTTCCTTTCCCCTTCAATCTTCCTTCATTTCTTCCATCTCCATCCCTTCCCTTTCAATCTCTCTCCTTCCTTCCTTCCTTCCTTCCTTCCTGCCTTCCTGCCTTCCTTCCTTCCTTCCCCTTCAATCTCCTTTCTTCTCCATCTCCTTTCTTTCCCCTTCAATCTTCCTTCCTTCTTTCCTTCCTTTCTCTTTCAATCTCCTTCATTCTCCATCTCCTTCCTTTCCCCTTCAATCTTCCTTCCTTCCATCTCCATCACTTCCCCTTCAATCTCTCTCTCTCCTTCCTTTCTTCCCTTCCCCTTCAATCTCCTTCCTTCTCCATCTCCTTCCTTTCCCCTTCAATCTTCCTTCCTTCTCCATCTCCTTCCTTTCCCCTTCAATCTTCCTTCCTTCCTTCCTTACATCTCCATCTCCATCCCTTCCCCTTCAATCTTTCTCCTTCCTTCCTGCCTTCCTTCCTTCCTGCCTGCCTTCCTTCCTTCCTTCCTTCCCCTTCAATCTCCTTTCTTCTCCATCTCCTTTCTTGCCCCTTCAATCTTCCTTCCTTCTTTCCTTCCTTTCTCTTTCAATCTCCTTCATTCTCCATCTCCTTCCTTTCCCCTTCAATCTTCCTTCCTTCCATCTCCATCACTTCCCCTTCAATCTCTCACTCCTTCCTTCCTTCCTTTCCCTTCAATCTCCTTCCTTCTCAATCTCCTTCCTTTCCCCTTCAATCTTCCTTCCTTCCATCCATCTCCATCTCCATCCCTTCCTTTTCAATCACTATCTCCTTCCTTCTTTCCTTCCCCTTCAATCTCCTTCCTTGTCCATCTCCTTCAATTCCCCTTCAATCTCCTTCCATCTCCATCTCCTTCGTTTGCTCTTCAATCTTCCTTCCTTCCTTTCCCCTTCAATCTTCTTTCCTTCCTTCCATCTCTATCTCCATCCCTTCCCCTTCAATCTCCTTTTCCTTCCTTTCTCCCTTCCTTCCATCCTTCCTTTCCCCTTCAATCTTCATTCCTTCCTTCCTTCCCCTTCAATCTCCTTCCATCTCCATCTCCATCCATTCCCCTTCAATTTCTTTCTCCTTCCTTCCTTCCTTTCCCCTTCAATCTTCCATCATTCCTTCCTTCCCCTTCAATCTCCTTCCTTGTCCATCTGCTTTATTTCCCCTTCAGTTTTCCTTCCTTCCATCCATTTCCATCTCCGTCCCTTCCTTTTCAATCTCTCTCTCCTTCCTTCCTTCCTTCCTTCCTTCCTTCCTTCCTTCCTTCCTTCCTTCCTTCCCCGTCAATCTCCTTCCTTGTCCATCTCCTTCCTTTCCCCTTTAATCTCCTTCCTTCTCCATCTCCTTCTTTTCCCCTTCAATCTCCTTCCTTTTCCATCTCCTTCCTTTCCCCTTCAATCTTCCTTCCTTCCTTCCCCTTCAATCTCCTTCCTTGTCCATCTTCTTCAATTCCCCTTCAATCTCCTTCCTTCTCCGTCTCCTTCCTTTCCCCTTCAATCTTCCTTCATTTCTTCCATCTCCATCCCTTCCCTTTCAATCTCTCTCCTTCCTTCCTTCCTTCTTCCTTCCTGCCTTCCTTCCTTCCTTCCCCTTCAATCTCCTTTCTTCTCCATCTCCTTTCTTTCCCCTTCAATCTTCCTTCCTTCTTTCCTTCCTTTCTCTTTCAATCTCCTTCATTCTCCATCTCCTTCCTTTCCCCTTCAATCTTCCTTCGTTCCATCTCCATCACTTCCCCTTCAATCTCTCTCTCCTTCCTTTCTTCCCTTCCCCTTCAATCTCCTTCCTTCTCCATCTCCTTCCTTTCCCCTTCAATCTTCCTTCCTTCTCCATCTCCTTCCTTTCCCCTTCAATCTTCCTTCCTTCCTTCCTTACATCTCCATCTCCATCCCTTCCCCTTCAATCTTTCTCCTTCCTTCCTGCCTTCCTTCCTTCCTTCCTGCCTTCCTGCCTTCCTTCCCCTTCAATCTCCTTTCTTCTCCATCTCCTTTCTTGCCCCTTCAATCTTCCTTCCTTCTTTCCTTCCTTTCTCTTTCAATCTCCTTCATTCTCCATCTCCTTCCTTTCCCCTTCAATCTTCCTTCCTTCCATCTCCATCACTTCCCCTTCAATCTCTCTCTCCTTCCTTCCTTCCTTCCCCTTCAATCTCCTTCCTTGTCCATATCCTTCCTTTCCCTTCAATCTCCTTCCTTCTCCATCTCCTTCCTTTCCCCTTCAATCTTCCTTCCTTCCTTCCATCTCCATCTCCATCCCTTCCTTTTCAATCACTATCTCCTTCCTTCTTTCCTTCCCCTTCAATCTCCTTCCTTCTCCATCTCCATCCCTTCCCCTTCAATCTCTCTCTCCTTCCTTCTTTCCTTCCCTTTCAATCTCCTTCCTTCTCCATCTCCTTCCTTTCCCCTTCAATCTTCTTTCCTTCCTTCCATCTCTATCTCCATCCCTTCCCCTTCAATCTCCTTTTCCTTCCTTTCTCCCTTCCTTCCATCCTTCCTTCCTTCCTGCCTTCCTTCCTTCCTTCCCCTTCAATCTCCTTTCTTCTCCATCTCCTTTCTTTCCCCTTCAATCTTCCTTCCTTCCTTTCCCCTTCAATCTTCTTTCCTTCCTTCCATCTGTATCTTCATCCCTTCCCCTTCAATCTCCTTTTCCTTCCTTTCTCCCTTCCTTCCATCCTTCCTTTCCCCTTCAATCTTCCATCCTTCCTTCCTTCCCCTTCAATCTCCTTCCATCTCCATCTCCATCCATTCCCCTTCAATTTCTTTCTCCTTCCTTCCTTCCTTTCCCCTTCAATCTTCCATCATTCCTTCCTTCCCCTTCAATCTCCTTCCTTGTCCATCTGCTTTATTTCCCCTTCAGTCTTCCTTCCTTCCATCCATTTCCATCTCCGTCCCTTCCTTTTCAATCTCTCTCTCCTTCCTTCCTTCCTTCCTTCCTTCCTTCCTTCCTTCCTTCCTTCCTTCCTTCCTTCCCCGTCAATCTCCTTCCTTGTCCATCTCCTTCCTTTCCCCTTTAATCTCCTTCCTTCTCCATCTCCTACTTTTCCCCTTCAATCTCCTTCCTTTTCCATCTCCTTCCTTTCCCCTTCAATCTTCCTTCCTTCCTTCCCCTTCAATCTCCTTCCTTGTCCATCTTCTTCAATTCTCCTTCAATCTCCTTCCTTCTCCGTCTCCTTCCTTTCCCCTTCAATCTTCCTTCATTTCTTCCATCTCCATCCCTTCCCTTTCAATCTCTCTCCTTCCTTCCTTCCTTCCTTCCTTCCTTCCTTCCTTCCTTCCTGCCTTCCTTCCTTCCTTCCCCTTCAATCTCCTTTCTTCTCCATCTCCTTTCTTTCCCCTTCAATCTTCCTTCCTTCTTTCCTTCCTTTCTCTTTCAATCTCCTTCATTCTCCATCTCCTTCCTTTCCCCTTCAATCTTCCTTCCTTCCATCTCCATCACTTCCCCTTCAATCTCTCTCTCTCTCCTTCCTTTCTTCCCTTCCCCTTCAATCTCCTTCCTTCTCCATCTCCTTCCTTTCCCCTTCAATCTTCCTTCCTTCTCCATCTCCTTCCTTTCCCCTTCAATCTTCCTTCCTTCCTTCCTTACATCTCCATCTCCATCCCTTCCCCTTCAATCTTTCTCCTTCCTTCCTGCCTTCCTTCCTTCCTGCCTGCCTTCCTTCCTTCCTTCCCCTTCAATCTCCTTTCTTCTCCATCTCCTTTCTTGCCCCTTCAATCTTCCTTCCTTCTTTCCTTCCTTTCTCTTTCAATCTCCTTCATTCTCCATCTCCTTCCTTTCCCCTTCAATCTTCCTTCCTTCCATCCATCTCCATCTCCATCCCTTCCTTTTCAATCACTATCTCCTTCCTTCTTTCCTTCCCCTTCAATCTCCTTCCTTGTCCATCTCCTTCAATTCCCCTTCAATCTCCTTCCATCTCCATCTCCTTCGTTTGCTCTTCAATCTTCCTTCCTTCCTTTCCCCTTCAATCTTCTTTCCTTCCTTCCATCTCTATCTCCATCCCTTCCCCTTCAATCTCCTTTTCCTTCCTTTCTCCCTTCCTTCCATCCTTCCTTTCCCCTTCAATCTTCATTCCTTCCTTCCTTCCCCTTCAATCTCCTTCCATCTCCATCTCCATCCATTCCCCTTCAATTTCTTTCTCCTTCCTTCCTTCCTTTCCCCTTCAATCTTCCATCATTCCTTCCTTCCCCTTCAATCTCCTTCCTTGTCCATCTGCTTTATTTCCCCTTCAGTCTTCCTTCCTTCCATCCATTTCCATCTCCGTCCCTTCCTTTTCAATCTCTCTCTCCTTCCTTCCTTCCTTCCTTCCTTCCTTCCTTCCTTCCTTCCTTCCTTCCTTCCTTCCTTCCCCGTCAATCTCCTTCCTTGTCCATCTGCTTCCTTTCTCCTTTAATCTCCTTCCTTCTCCATCTCCTTCTTTTCCCCTTCAATCTCCTTCCTTCTCCATCTCCTTCCTTTCCACTTCAATCTTCCTTCCTTCCTTCCTTCCCCTTCAATCTCCTTCCTTGTCCATCTCCTTCAATTCCCCTTCAATCTCCTTCCTTCTCCGTCTCCTTCCTTTCCCCTTCAATCTTCCTTCATTTCTTCCATCTCCATCCCTTCCCTTTCAATCTCTCTCCTTCCTTCCTTCCTTCCCCTTCAATCTCCTTCCTTGTCCATCTCCTTCCTTTCCCCTTCAATCTTCCTTCCTTCCTTCTCCATCTCCATTCCTTCCCCTTCAATCTCTCTCCTTCCTTCCTTCCTTCCTTCCTTCCTTCCTTCCTTCCTTCCTTCCTTCCCCCTTCAATCTCCTTCCTTGTCCATCTCCTTCCTTTCCCCTTCAATCTTCCTTTCTTCCTTCCTTCCCCTTCAATCTCCTTCCTTGTCCATCTCCTTCAATTCCCCTTCAATCTCCTTCCTTCTCCGTCTCCTTCCTTTCCCCTTAAATCTTCCTTCATTTCTTCCATCTCCATCCTTTCCCTTTCAATCTCTCTCCTTCCTTCCTTCCTTCCCCTTCAATCTCCTTCCTTCTCCATCTCCTTCCTTTCCCCTTCAATCTTCCTTCCTTCCATCTCCATCACTTCCCCTTCAATCTCTCACTCCTTCCTTCCTTCCTTCCCCTTCAATCTCCTTCCTTGTCCATATCCTTCCTTTCCCTTCAATCTCCTTCCTTCTCCATCTCCTTCCTTTCCCCTTCAATCTTCCTTCCTTCCTTCCATCTCCATCTCCATCCCTTCCTTTTCAATCACTATCTCCTTCCTTCTTTCCTTCCCCTTCAATCTCCTTCCTTGTCCATCTCCTTCAATTCCCCTTCTATCTCCTTCCATCTCCATCTCCTTCGTTTGCTCTTCAATCTTCCTTCCTTCCTTTCCCCTTCAATCTTCTTTCCTTCCTTCCATCTCTATCTCCATCCCTTCCCCTTCAATCTCCTTTTCCTTCCTTTCTCCCTTCCTTCCATCCTTCCTTTCCCCTTCAATCTTCCATCCTTCCTTCCTTCCCCTTCAATCTCCTTCCATCTCCATCTCCATCCATTCCCCTTCAATTTCTTTCTCCTTCCTTCCTTTCCCCTTCAATCACTCCATCCTTCCTTCCTTCCCCTTCAATCTCCTTCCTTGTCCATCTGCTTTATTTCCCCTTCAGTCTTCCTTACTTCCATCCATTTCCATCTCCGTCCCTTCCTTTTCAATCTCTCTCTCCTTCCTTCCTTCCTTCCTTCCTTCCTTCCTTCCTTCCCCGTCAATCTCCTTCCTTGTCCATCTGCTTCCTTTCCCCTTTAATCTCCTTCCTTCTCCATCTCCTTCTTTTCCCCTTCAATCTCCTTCCTTCTCCATCTCCTTCCTTTCCCCTTCAATCTTCCTTCCTTCCTTCCTTCCCCTTCAATCTCCTTCCTTGTCCATCTCCTTCAATTCCCCTTCAATCTCCTTCCTTCTCCGTCTCCTTCCTTTCCCCTTCAATCTTCCTTCATTTCTTCCATCTCCATCCCTTCCCTTTCAATCTCTCTCCTTCCTTCCTTCCTTCCCCTTCAATCTCCTTCCTTCTCCATCTCCTTCCTTTCCCCTTCAATCTTCCTTCCTTCCTTCCATCTCCATCTCCATTCCTTCCCCTTCAATCTCTCCTTCCTTCCTTCCTTCCTTCCTCCTTCAATCTCCTTCCTTGTCCATCTCCTTCCTTTCCCCTTCAATCTTCCTTCCTTCCTTCTCCATCTCCATTCCTTCCCCTTCAATCTCTCTCCTTCCTTCCTTCCTTCCTTCCTTCCTTCCTTCCTTCCTTCCTTCCCCCTTCAATCTCCTTCCTTGTCCATCTCCTTCCTTTCCCCTTCAATCTTCCTTCCTTCCTTCCTTCCCCTTCAATCTCCTTCCTTGTCCATCTCCTTCAATTCCCCTTCAATCTCCTTCCTTATCCGTCTCCTTCCTTTCCCCTTAAATCTTCCTTCATTTCTTCCATCTCCATCCTTTCCCTTTCAATCTCTCTCCTTCCTTCCTTCCTTCCCCTTCAATCTCCTTCCTTCTCCATCTCCTTCCTTTCCCCTTCAATCTTCCTTCCTTCCATCTCCATCACTTCCCCTTCAATCTCTCACTCCTTCCTTCCTTCCTTCCCCTTCAATCTCCTTCCTTGTCCATATCCTTCCTTTCCCTTCAATCTCCTTCCTTCTCCATCTCCTTCCTTTCCCCTTCAATCTTCCTTCCTTCCTTCCATCTCCATCTCCATCCCTTCCTTTTCAATCACTATCTCCTTCCTTCTTTCCTTCCCCTTCAATCTCCTTCCTTGTCCATCTCCTTCAATTCCCCTTCAATCTCCTTCCATCTCCATCTCCTTCGTTTGCTCTTCAATCTTCCTTCCTTCCTTTCCCCTTCAATCTTCTTTCCTTCCTTCCATCTCTATCTCCATCCCTTCCCCTTCAATCTCCTTTTCCTTCCTTTCTCCCTTCCTTCCATCCTTCCTTTCCCCTTCAATCTTCCATCCTTCCTTCCTTCCCCTTCAATCTCCTTCCATCTCCATCTCCATCCATTCCCCTTCAATTTCTTTCTCCTTCCTTCCTTCCTTTCCCCTTCAATCTCTCCATCCTTCCTTCCTTCCCCTTCAATCTCCTTCCTTGTCCATCTGCTTTATTTCCCCTTCAGTCTTCCTTACTTCCATCCATTTCCATCTCCGTCCCTTCCTTTTCAATCTCTCTCTCCTTCCTTCCTTCCTTCCTTCCTTCCTTCCTTCCTTCCTTCCTTCCTTCCTTCCTTCCTTCCTTCCTTCCCCGTCAATCTCCTTCCTTGTCCATCTGCTTCCTTTCCCCTTTAATCTCCTTCCTTCTCCATCTCCTTCTTTTCCCCTTCAATCTCCTTCCTTCTCCATCTCCTTCCTTTCCCCTTCAATCTTCCTTCCTTCCTTCCTTCCCCTTCAATCTCCTTCCTTGTCCATCTCCTTCAATTCCCCTTCAATCTCCTTCCTTCTCCGTCTCCTTCCTTTCCCCTTCAATCTTCCTTCATTTCTTCCATCTCCATCCCTTCCCTTTCAATCTCTCTCCTTCCTTCCTTCCTTCCCCTTCAATCTCCTTCCTTCTCCATCTCCTTCCTTTCCCCTTCAATCTTCCTTCCTTCCTTCCATCTCCATCTCCATTCCTTCCCCTTCAATCTCTTCTTCCTTCCTTCCTTCCTTCCCCCTTCAATCTCCTTCCTTGTCCATCTCCTTCCTTTCCCCTTCAATCTTCCTTCCTTCCTTCCTTCCCCTTCAATCTCCTTCCTTGTCCATCTCCTTCAATTCCCCTTCAATCTCCTTCCTTCTCCGTCTCCTTCCTTTCCCCTTCAATCTTCCTTCATTTCTTCCATCTCCATCCCTTCCCTTTCAATCTCTCTCCTTCCTTCCTTCCTTCCCCTTCAATCTCCTTCCTTCTCCATCTCCTTCCTTTCCCCTTCAATCTTCCTTCCTTCCTTCCATCTCCATCTCCATTCCTTCCCCTTCAATCTCTCCTTCCTTCCTTCCTTCCTTCCTTCCCCCTTCAATCTCCTTCCTTGTCCATCTCCTTCCTTTCCCCTTCAATCTTCCTTCCTTCCTTCCTTACATCTCCATCTCCATCCCTTCCCCTTCAATCTTTCTCCTTCGTTCCTGCCTTCCTTCCTTCCTGCCTGCCTTCCTTCCTTCCTTCCCCTTCAATCTCCTTTCTTCTCCATCTCTTTTCTTGCCCCTTCAATCTTCCTTCCTTCTTTCCTTCCTTTCTCTTTCAATCTCCTTAATTCTCCATCTCCTTCCTTTCCCCTTCAATCTTCCTTCCTTCCATCTCCATCACTTCCCCTTCAATCTCTCTCTCCTTCCTTCCTTCCTTCCCCTTCAATCTCCTTCCTTGTCCATATCCTTCCTTTCCCTTCAATCTCCTTCCTTCTCCATCTCCTTCCTTTCCCCTTCAATCTTCCTTCCTTTCTTCCATCTCCATCTCCATCCCTTCCTTTTCAATCACTATCTCCTTCCTTCTTTCCTTCCCCTTCAATCTCCTTCCTTCTCCATCTCCATCCCTTCCCCTTCAATCTCTCTCTCCTTCCTTCTTTCCTTCCCCTTCAATCTCCTTCCTTCTCCATCTCCTTCCTTTCCCCTTCAATCTTCTTTCCTTCCTTCCATCTCTATCTCCATCCCTTCCCCTTCAATCTCCTTTTCCTTCCTTTCTCCCTTCCTTCCATCCTTCCTTTCCCCTTCAATCTTCCATCCTTCCTTCCTTCCCCTTCAATCTCCTTCCATCTCCATCTCCATCCATTCCCCTTCAATTTCTTTCTCCTTCCTTCCTTCCTTTCCCCTTCAATCTTCCATCCTTCCTTCCTTCCCCTTCAATCTCCTTCCTTGTCCATCTGCTTTATTTCCCCTTCAGTCTTCCTTACTTCCATCCATTTCCATCTCCGTCCCTTCCTTTTCAATCTCTCTCTCTCTCCTTCCTTCCTTCCTTCCTTCCTTCCTTCCTTCCTTCCCCGTCAATCTCCTTCCTTGTCCATCTGCTTCCTTTCCCCTTTAATCTCCTTCCTTCTCCATCTCCTTCTTTTCCCCTTCAATCTCCTTCCTTCTCCATCTCCTTCCTTTCCCCTTCAATCTTCCTTCCTTCCTTCCTTCCCCTTCAATCTCCTTCCTTGTCCATCTCCTTCAATTCCCCTTCAATCTCCTTCCTTCTCCGTCTCCTTCCTTTCCCCTTAAATCTTCCTTCATTTCTTCCATCTCCATCCTTTCCCTTTCAATCTCTCTCCTTCCTTCCTTCCTTCCCCTTCAATCTCCTTCCTTCTCCATCTCCTTCCTTTCCCCTTCAATCTTCCTTCCTTCCTTCCATCTCCATCTCCATTCCTTCCCCTTCAATCTCTCCTTCCTTCCTTCCTTCCTTCCTCCTTCAATCTCCTTCCTTGTCCATCTCCTTCCTTTCCCCTTCAATCTTCCTTCCTTCCTTCTCCATCTCCATTCCTTCCCCTTCAATCTCTCTCCTTCCTTCCTTCCTTCCTTCCTTCCTTCCTTCCTTCCCCCTTCAATCTCCTTCCTTGTCCATCTCCTTCCTTTCCCCTTCAATCTTCCTTCCTTCCTTCCTTCCCCTTCAATCTCCTTCCTTGTCCATCTCCTTCAATTCCCCTTCAATCTCCTTCCTTCTCCGTCTCCTTCCTTTCCCCTTAAATCTTCCTTCATTTCTTCCATCTCCATCCTTTCCCTTTCAATCTCTCTCCTTCCTTCCTTCCTTCCCCTTCAATCTCCTTCCTTCTCCATCTCCTTCCTTTCCCCTTCAATCTTCCTTCCTTCCATCTCCATCACTTCCCCTTCAATCTCTCACTCCTTCCTTCCTTCCTTCCCCTTCAATCTCCTTCCTTGTCCATATCCTTCCTTTCCCTTCAATCTCCTTCCTTCTCCATCTCCTTCCTTTCCCCTTCAATCTTCCTTCCTTCCTTCCATCTCCATCTCCATCCCTTCCTTTTCAATCACTATCTCCTTCCTTCTTTCCTTCCCCTTCAATCTCCTTCCTTGTCCATCTCCTTCAATTCCCCTTCAATCTCCTTCCATCTCCATCTCCTTCGTTTGCTCTTCAATCTTCCTTCCTTCCTTTCCCCTTCAATCTTCTTTCCTTCCTTCCATCTCTATCTCCATCCCTTCCCCTTCAATCTCCTTTTCCTTCCTTTCTCCCTTCCTTCCATCCTTCCTTTCCCCTTCAATCTTCCATCCTTCCTTCCTTCCCCTTCAATCTCCTTCCATCTCCATCTCCATCCATTCCCCTTCAATTTCTTTCTCCTTCCTTCCTTCCTTTCCCTTCAATCTCTCCATCCTTCCTTCCTTCCCCTTCAATCTCCTTCCTTGTCCATCTGCTTTATTTCCCCTTCAGTCTTCCTTACTTCCATCCATTTCCATCTCCGTCCCTTCCTTTTCAATCTCTCTCTCCTTCCTTCCTTCCTTCCTTCCTTCCTTCCTTCCTTCCTTCCTTCCCCGTCAATCTCCTTCCTTGTCCATCTGCTTCCTTTCCCCTTTAATCTCCTTCCTTCTCCATCTCCTTCTTTTCCCTTCAATCTCCTTCCTTCTCCATCTCCTTCCTTTCCCCTTCAATCTTCCTTCCTTCCTTCCTTCCCCTTCAATCTCCTTCCTTGTCCATCTCCTTCAATTCCCCTTCAATCTCCTTCCTTCTCCGTCTCCTTCCTTTCCCCTTCAATCTTCCTTCATTTCTTCCATCTCCATCCCTTCCCTTTCAATCTCTCTCCTTCCTTCCTTCCTTCCCTTCAATCTCCTTCCTTCTCCATCTCCTTCCTTTCCCCTTCAATCTTCCTTCCTTCCTTCCATCTCCATCTCCATTCCTTCCCCTTCAATCTCTCCTTCCTTCCTTCCTTCCTTCCTCCTTCAATCTCCTTCCTTGTCCATCTCCTTCCTTTCCCCTTCAATCTTCCTTCCTTCCTTCTCCATCTCCATTCCTTCCCCTTCAATCTCTCTCCTTCCTTCCTTCCTTCCTTCCTTCCTTCCTTCCCCCTTCAATCTCCTTCCTTGTCCATCTCCTTCCTTTCCCCTTCAATCTTCCTTCCTTCCTTCCTTCCCCTTCAATCTCCTTCCTTGTCCATCTCCTTCAATTCCCCTTCAATCTCCTTCCTTCTCCGTCTCCTTCCTTTCCCCTTAAATCTTCCTTCATTTCTTCCATCTCCATCCTTTCCCTTTCAATCTCTCTCCTTCCTTCCTTCCTTCCCCTTCAATCTCCTTCCTTCTCCATCTCCTTCCTTTCCCCTTCAATCTTCCTTCCTTCCATCTCCATCACTTCCCCTTCAATCTCTCACTCCTTCCTCTTCCTTCCCCTTCAATCTCCTTCCTTGTCCATATCCTTCCTTTCCCTTCAATCTCCTTCCTTCTCCATCTCTTCCTTTCCCCTTCAATCTTCCTTCCTTCCTTCCAACTCCATCTCCATCCCTTCCTTTTCAATCACTATCTCCTTCCTTCTTTCCTTCCCCTTCAATCTCCTTCCTTGTCCATCTCCTTCAATCCCCTTCAATCTCCTTCCATCTCCATCTCCTTCGTTTGCTCTTCAATCTTCCTTCCTTCCTTTCCCCTTCAATCTTCTTTCCTTCCTTCCATCTCTATCTCCATCCCTTCCCCTTCAATCTCCTTTCCTTCCTTTCTCCCTTCCTTCCATCCTTCCTTTCCCCTTCAATCTTCCATCCTTCCTTCCTTCCCCTTCAATCTCCTTCCATCTCCATCTCCATCTATTCCCCTTCAATTTCTTTCTCCTTCCTTCCTTCCTTTCCCCTTCAATCTCTCCATCCTTCCTTCCTTCCCCTTCAATCTCCTTCCTTGTCCATCTGCTTTATTTCCCCTTCAGTCTTCCTTCCTTCCATCCATTTCCATCTCCGTCCCTTCCTTTTCAATCTCTCTCTCCTTCCTTCCTTCCTTCCTTCCTTCCTTCCTTCCTTCCTTCCTTCCTTCCTTCCTTCCTTCCCCGTCAATCTCCTTCCTTGTCCATCTGCTTCCTTTCTCCTTTAATCTCCTTCCTTCTCCATCTCCTTCTTTTCCCCTTCAATCTCCTTCCTTCTCCATCTCCTTCCTTCCCCTTCAATCTTCCTTCCTTCCTTCCTTCCCCTTCAATCTCCTTCCTTGTCCATCTCCTTCAATTCCCCTTCAATCTCCTTCCTTCTCCGTCTCCTTCCTTTCCCCTTAAATCTTCCTTCATTTCTTCCATCTCCATCCTTTCCCTTTCAATCTCTCTCCTTCCTTCCTTCCTTCCCCTTCAATCTCCTTCCTTTCCCTTCTAATTCTTCCTTCCTTTCCATCTCCATCCCTTCCTTCCTTCAATCTCTCTCCTTCCTTCCTTCCTTCCTTCCTTCTCAACCTTTCAATCTCCTTCCTTGTCCATCTCCTTCCTTTCCCCTTCAATCCTTCCTTCTTCTCCATCTCCATCCCTTCCCAATCCCCAATCTCACTCTCTCTTCAACTTACCTCCTTCCACCTTCCCCCTTCAATCTCCTTCCCTTCATCCATCTCCCTTCCTTTCCCCTTACAACCTCCTTCCTTCCTTCTCCATCTCCATCCTTCCCCTTCAATCTCTCTACCATCCTTCCCTCCCCTTCAATCTCATCCAACTCCATCTCCTTCGTATCCCCTTCCAATCTACCTTCCATTCCTTTCCCCTTCAATCTCCTCCCTTCTCCCATCTCCTTCCTTTCCCCTTCAATCTCCTTCCATCTCCATCTCTATCCCTTCCCTTCAATTTCTTCTCCTTCCTTCCTTCCTATCTTTCCCCTTCAATCTTCCTATCTTCCATCTCCATCACAATCCCCCTTCAATCTCTCTCTCCTTCCTTTCTTCCTTCCCCTTCAATCTCCTCCTCGTCCATCTCCTTCCTTTCCATTCACTCTCCTTCATTCTCCATCTCCTTCGTTTCCCCTTCAATCTTCCTTCCTTCCTTCCATCTCCATCTCTTCCTTTTCAATCACTCCTCCTCCTTCCTTCCTTCCTTCCTCCTTTAAATCTCCTTCCTTCCCCATCTCCTTCCTCTCCCCTTCCAATCTCCTTCCATCTCCATCTCCTTCGTTTCCTCTTCAATCTTCCTTCCTTCCTTTCCCCTTCAATCTCCTTCCTTCTCCCCTCTCCTTCCTTTCCCCTTCAATCTCTTTCCATCTCCATCTCTATCCCTTCCCCTTCAATTTCTTTCTCCTTTCCTTCCTTCCTTCCATCCTTCCTTTCCCCTTCATCTCTCTAATTCCTTCCCTCACCTTCAATCTCCTTCCTTCTCCATCTCCTTCGTTTCCCCTTCAATCTTCCTTCCTTTCTTCCATCTCCATCCCTTCCCTTTCAATCTCTCTCCTTCCTTCCTTCCTTCCTTCCTTCCTTCCTTCCTTCCTTCCTTCCATCCTTCCTTCCTTCCCCTTCAATCTACTTCCATCTCCATCTCCATCCATTCCCCTTCAATTTCTTTCTCCTTCCTTCCTTCCTTTCCCCTTCAATCTTCCATCCTTCCTTCCCCTTCAATCTCCTTCCTTGTCCATCTGCTTTATTTCCCCTTCAGTCTTCCTTCCATCCATCCATTTCCATCTCCGTCCCTTCCCTTTTCAATCTCTCTCTCCTTCCTTCCTTCCTTCCTTCCTTCCTTCCTTCCCCGCAATCTCCTCCTTGTCCATCTGCTTCCTTTCCCTTTAATCTCTTTCCTTCTCCATCTCCTTCTTTTCCCCTTCAATCTCCTTCCTTCTCCATCTCCTTCCTTTCCCCTTCAATCTTCCTTCCTTCCTTCCTTCCTTCCCCTTCAATCTCCTTCCTTGTCCACTCCTTCAATTCCCCTTCAATCTCCTTCCTTCTCCGTCTCCTTCCTTTCCCCTTCAATCTTCCTTCATTTCTTCCATCTCCATCCCTTCCCTTTCAATCTCTCTCCTTCCTTCCTTCCTTCCCCTTCAATCTCCTTCCTTCTCCATCTCCTTCCTTTCCCCTTCAATCTTCCTTCCTTCCTTCCATCTCCATCTCCATTCCTTCCGCTTCAATCTCTCCTTCCTTCTTCCTTCCTTCCTCTCCTTCCTTCCTTCCTTCAATCTCCTTCCTTGTCCATCTCCTTCCTTTCCCCTTCACTCTTCCTTCCTTCCTTCTCCATCTCCATCCCTTCCCCTTCAATCTCTCTCCTTCCTTCCTTCCTTCCTTCCTTCCTTCCTTCCTTCCTTCCCCTTAAATCTCCTTCCTTGTCCATCTCCTTCCTTTCCCCTTCAATCTTCCTTCCTTCCTTCTCCATCTCCATCCCTTCCCCTTCAATCTCTCTCCTTCCTTCCTTCCTTCCTTCCCCCTTCAATCTCCTTCCTTGTCCATCTCCTTCCTTTCCCTTCAATCTTCCTTCCTTCCTTCTCCATCTCCATCCCTTCCCCTTCAATCTCTCTCCTTCCTTCCTTCCTTCTTTCCTTCCTCCTTTAATCTCCTTCCTTCTCCATCTCCTTCCTTTCCCCTTCAATCTTCTTCCTTCCTTCTCCATCTCCATCCCTTCCCCTTCAATCTCTCTAATTCCTTCCCTCCCCTTCAATCTCCTTCCTTCTCCATCTCCTTCGTTTCCCCTTCAATCTTCCTTCCTTCGTTTCCCCTTCAATCTCCTTCCTTCTCCATCTCCTTCCTTTCCCTTCAATCTCCTTCCATCTCCATCTCTATCCCTTCCTTTTCAATTTCTTTCTCCTTCCTTCCTTCCTTTCTTTCCCCTTCAATCTTCCTTCCTTCCATCTCCATCACTTCCCCTTCAATCTCTCTCTCCTTCCTTTCTTCCTTCCCCTTCAATCTCCTTCCTCGTCCATCTCCTTCCTTTCCATTCAATCTCCCTCATTCTCCATCTCCTTCGTTTCCCCTTCAATCTTCCTTCCTTCCTTCCATCTCCATCTCTTCCTTTTCAATCACTCTCTCCTTCCTTCCTTCCTTCCTTCCTCCCTCCTTTAATCTCCTTCCTTCCCCATCTCCTTCCTCTCCCCTTCAATCTCCTTCCATCTCCATCTCCTTCGTTTCCTCTTCAATCTTCCTTCCTTCCTTTCCCCTTCAATCTCCTTCCTTCTCCATCTCCTTCCTTTCCCCTTCAATCTCCTTCCATCTCCATCTCTATCCCTTCCCCTTCAATTTCTTTCTCCTTCCTTCCTTCCTTTCTTTCCCCTTCAATCTTCCTTCCTTCCATCTCCATCACTTCCCCTTCAATCTCTCTCTCCTTCCTTTCTTCCTTCCCCTTCAATCTCCTTCCTCGTCCATCTCCTTCCTTTCCATTCAATCTCCTTCATTCTCCATCTCCTTCGTTTCCCCTTCAATCTTCCTTCCTTCCTTCCATCTCCATCTCTTCCTTTTCAATCACTCTCTCCTTCCTTCCTTCCTTCCTTCCTCCTTTAATCTCCTTCCTTCCCCATCTCCTTCCTCTCCCCTTCAATCTCCTTCCATCTCCATCTCCTTTGTTTCCTCTTCAATCTTCCTTCCTTCCTTTCCCTTCAATCTCCTTCCTTCTCCATCTCCTTCCTTTCCCCTTCAATCTCTTTCCATCTCCATCTCTATCCCTTCCCCTTCAATTTCTTTCTCCTTCCTTCCTTCCTTCCATCCTTCCTTTCCCCTTCAATCTCTCTAATTCCTTCCCTCCCCTTCAATCTCCTTCCTTCTCCATCTCCTTCGTTTCCCCTTCAATCTTCCTTCCTTTCTTCCATCTCCATCCCTTCCCTTTCAATCTCTCTCCTTCCTTCCTTCCTTCCTTCCTTCCTTCCTTCCTTCCTTCCATCCTTCCTTCCTTCCCCTTCAATCTCCTTCCATCTCCATCTCCATCCATTCCCCTTCAATTTCTTTCTCCTTCCTTCCTTCCTTTCCCCTTCAATCTTCCATCCTTCCTTCCCCTTCAATCTCCTTCCTTGTCCATCTGCTTTATTTCCCCTTCAGTCTTCCTTCCATCCATCCATTTCCATCTCCGTCCCTTCCTTTTCAATCTCTCTCTCCTTCCTTCCTTCCTTCCTTCCTTCCTTCCTTCCTTCCTTCCTTCCTTCCTTCCCCGTCAATCTCCTTCCTTGTCCATCTGCTTCCTTTCCCCTTTAATCTCCTTCCTTCTCCATCTCCTTCTTTTCCCCTTCAATCTCCTTCCTTCTCCATCTCCTTCCTTTCCCCTTCAATCTTCCTTCCTTCCTTCCTTCCCCTTCAATCTCCTTCCTTGTCCATCTCCTTCAATTCCCCTTCAATCTCCTTCCTTCTCCGTCTCCTTCCTTTCCCCTTCAATCTTCCTTCATTTCTTCCATCTCCATCCCTTCCCTTTCAATCTCTCTCCTTCCTTCCTTCCTTCCCCTTCAATCTCCTTCCTTCTCCATCTCCTTCCTTTCCCCTTCAATCTTCCTTCCTTCCTTCCATCTCCATCTCCATTCCTTCCCCTTCAATCTCTCCTTCCTTCCTTCCTTCCTTCCTTCCTTCCTTTCTCCTTCAATCTCCTTCCTTGTCCATCTCCTTCCTTTCCCCTTCAATCTTCCTTCCTTCCTTCTCCATCTCCATCCCTTCCCCTTCAATCTCTCTCCTTCCTTCCTTCCTTCCTTCCTTCCTTCCTTCCTTCCTTCCCCCTTAAATCTCCTTCCTTGTCCATCTCCTTCCTTTCCCCTTCAATCTTCCTTCCTTCCTTCTCCATCTCCATCCCTTCCCCTTCAATCTCTCTCCTTCCTTCCTTCCTTCCTTCCCCCTTCAATCTCCTTCCTTGTCCATCTCCTTCCTTTCCCCTTCAATCTTCCTTCCTTCCTTCTCCATCTCCATCCCTTCCCCTTCAATCTCTCTCCTTCCTTCCTTCCTTCTTTCCTTCCTCCTTTAATCTCCTTCCTTGTCCATCTCCTTCCTTTCCCCTTCAATCTTCCTTCCTTCCTTCTCCATCTCCATCCCTTCCCCTTCAATCTCTCTCCTTCCTTCCTTCCTTCCTTCCTTCCCCCTTCAATCTCCTTCCTTCTCCATCTCCTTCCTTTCCCCTTCAATCTTATTTCCTTCCTTCTCCATCTCCATCCCTTCCCCTTCAATCTCTCTAATTCCTTCCCTCCCCTTCAATCTCCTTCCTTCTCCATCTCCTTCGTTTCCCCTTCAATCTTCCTTCCTTCCTTTCCCCTTCAATCTCCTTCCTTCTCCATCTCCTTCCTTTCCCCTTCAATCTCCTTCCATCTCCATCTCTATCCCTTCCTTTTCAATTTCTTTCTCCTTCCTTCCTTCCTTTCTTTCCCCTTCAATCTTCCTTCCTTCCATCTCCATCACTTCCCCTTCAATCTCTCTCTCCTTCCTTTCTTCCTTCCCCTTCAATCTCCTTCCTCGTCCATCTCCTTCCTTTCCATTCAATCTCCCTCATTCTCCATCTCCTTCGTTTCCCCTTCAATCTTCCTTCCTTCCTTCCATCTCCATCTCTTCCTTTTCAATCACTCTCTCCTTCCTTCCTTCCTTCCTTCCTCCTTTAATCTCCTTCCTTCCCCATCTCCTTCCTCTCCCCTTCAATCTCCTTCCATCTCCATCTCCTTCGTTTCCTCTTCAATCTTCCTTCCTTCCTTTCCCCTTCAATCTCCTTCCTTCTCCATCTCCTTCCTTTCCCCTTCAATCTCTTTCCATCTCCATCTCTATCCCTTCCCCTTCAATTTCTTTCTCCTTCCTTCCTTCCTTCCATCCTTCCTTTCCCCTTCAATCTCTCTAATTCCTTCCCTCCCCTTCAATCTCCTTCCTTCTCCATCTCCTTCGTTTCCCCTTCAATCTTCCTTCCTTTCTTCCATCTCCATCCCTTCCCTTTCAATCTCTCTCCTTCCTTCCTTCCTTCCTTCCTTCCTTCCTTCCATCCTTCCTTCCTTCCCCTTCAATCTCCTTCCATCTCCATCTCCATCCATTCCCCTTCAATTTCTTTCTCCTTCCTTCCTTCCTTTCCCCTTCAATCTTCCATCCTTCCTTCCCCTTCAATCTCCTTCCTTGTCCATCTGCTTTATTTCCCCTTCAGTCTTCCTTCCATCCATCCATTTCCATCTCCGTCCCTTCCTTTTCAATATCTCTCTCCTTCCTTCCTTCCTTCCTTCCTTCCTTCCCCGTCAATCTCCTTCCTTGTCCATCTGCTTCCTTTCCCCTTTAATCTCCTTCCTTCTCCATCTCCTTCTTTTCCCCTTCAATCTCCTTCCTTCTCCATCTCCTTCCTTTCCCCTTCAATCTTCCTTCCTTCCTTCCTTCCTTCCCCTTCAATCTCCTTCCTTGTCCATCTCCTTCAATTCCCCTTCAATCTCCTTCCTTCTCCGTCTCCTTCCTTTCCCCTTCAATCTTCCTTCATTTCTTCCATCTCCATCCCTTCCCTTTCAATCTCTCTCCTTCCTTCCTTCCTTCCTTCCTTCCTTCCTTCCTTCCTTCCTTCCTTCCTTCCATCCTTCCTTCCTTCCCCTTCAATCTCCTTCCATCTCCATCTCCATCCATTCCCCTTCAATTTCTTTCTCCTTCCTTCCTTCCTTTCCCCTTCAATCTTCCATCCTTCCTTCCCCTTCAATCTCCTTCCTTGTCCATCTGCTTTATTTCCCCTTCAGTCTTCCTTCCATCCATCCATTTCCATCTCCGTCCCTTCCTTTTCAATCTCTCTCTCCTTCCTTCCTTCCTTCCTTCCTTCCTTCCCCGTCAATCTCCTTCCTTGTCCATCTGCTTCCTTTCCCCTTCAATCTTCCTTCCTTCCTTCCTTCCCCTTCAATCTCCTTCCTTGTCCATCTCCTTCAATTCCCCTTCAATCTCCTTCCTTCTCCGTCTCCTTCCTTTCCCCTTCAATCTTCCTTCATTTCTTCCATCTCCATCCCTTCCCTTTCAATCTCTCTCCTTCCTTCCTTCCTTCCCCTTCAATCTCCTTCCTTCTCCATCTCCTTCCTTTCCCCTTCAATCTTCCTTCCTTCCTTCCATCTCCATCTCCATTCCTTCCCCTTCAATCTCTCCTTCCTTCCTTCCTTCCTTCCTTCCTTCCTCCTTCAATCTCCTTCCTTGTCCATCTCCTTCCTTTCCCCTTCAATCTTCCTTCCTTCCTTCTCCATCTCCATCCCTTCCCCTTCAATCTCTCTCCTTCCTTCCTTCCTTCCTTCCTTCCTTCCTTCCTTCCCCCTTAAATCTCCTTCCTTGTCCATCTCCTTCCTTTCCCCTTCAATCTTCCTTCCTTCCTTCTCCATCTCCATCCCTTCCCCTTCAATCTCTCTCCTTCCTTCCTTCCTTCCTTCCCCCTTCAATCTCCTTCCTTGTCCATCTCCTTCCTTTCCCCTTCAATCTTCCTTCCTTCCTTCTCCATCTCCATCCCTTCCCCTTCAATCTCTCTCCTTCCTTCCTTCCTTCTTTCCTTCCTCCTTTAATCTCCTTCCTTGTCCATCTCCTTCCTTTCCCCTTCAATCTTCCTTCCTTCCTTCTCCATCTCCATCCCTTCCCCTTCAATCTCTCTCCTTCCTTCCTTCCTTCCTTCCTTCCCCCTTCAATCTCCTTCCTTCTCCATCTCCTTCCTTTCCCCTTCAATCTTATTTCCTTCCTTCTCCATCTCCATCCCTTCCCCTTCAATCTCTCTAATTCCTTCCCTCCCCTTCAATCTCCTTCCTTCTCCATCTCCTTCGTTTCCCCTTCAATCTTCCTTCCTTCCTTTCCCCTTCAATCTCCTTCCTTCTCCATCTCCTTCCTTTCCCCTTCAATCTCCTTCCATCTCCATCTCTATCCCTTCCTTTTCAATTTCTTTCTCCTTCCTTCCTTCCTTTCTTTCCCCTTCAATCTTCCTTCCTTCCATCTCCATCACTTCCCCTTCAATCTCTCTCTCCTTCCTTTCTTCCTTCCCCTTCAATCTCCTTCCTCGTCCATCTCCTTCCTTTCCATTCAATCTCCCTCATTCTCCATCTCCTTCGTTTCCCCTTCAATCTTCCTTCCTTCCTTCCATCTCCATCTCTTCCTTTTCAATCACTCTCTCCTTCCTTCCTTCCTTCCTTCCTCCTTTAATCTCCTTCCTTCCCCATCTCCTTCCTCTCCCCTTCAATCTCCTTCCATCTCCATCTCCTTCGTTTCCTCTTCAATCTTCCTTCCTTCCTTTCCCCTTCAATCTCCTTCCTTCTCCATCTCCTTCCTTTCCCCTTCAATCTCTTTCCATCTCCATCTCTATCCCTTCCCCTTCAATTTCTTTCTCCTTCCTTCCTTCCTTCCATCCTTCCTTTCCCCTTCAATCTCTCTAATTCCTTCCCTCCCCTTCAATCTCCTTCCTTCTCCATCTCCTTCGTTTCCCCTTCAATCTTCCTTCCTTTCTTCCATCTCCATCCCTTCCCTTTCAATCTCTCTCCTTCCTTCCTTCCTTCCTTCCTTCCTTCCTTCCTTCCTTCCTTCCTTCCTTCCATCCTTCCTTCCTTCCCCTTCAATCTCCTTCCATCTCCATCTCCATCCATTCCCCTTCAATTTCTTTCTCCTTCCTTCCTTCCTTTCCCCTTCAATCTTCCATCCTTCCTTCCCCTTCAATCTCCTTCCTTGTCCATCTGCTTTATTTCCCCTTCAGTCTTCCTTCCATCCATCCATTTCCATCTCCGTCCCTTCCTTTTCAATATCTCTCTCCTTCCTTCCTTCCTTCCTTCCTTCCTTCCCCGTCAATCTCCTTCCTTGTCCATCTGCTTCCTTTCCCCTTTAATCTCCTTCCTTCTCCATCTCCTTCTTTTCCCCTTCAATCTCCTTCCTTCTCCATCTCCTTCCTTTCCCCTTCAATCTTCCTTCCTTCCTTCCTTCCTTCCCCTTCAATCTCCTTCCTTGTCCATCTCCTTCAATTCCCCTTCAATCTCCTTCCTTCTCCGTCTCCTTCCTTTCCCCTTCAATCTTCCTTCATTTCTTCCATCTCCATCCCTTCCCTTTCAATCTCTCTCCTTCCTTCCTTCCTTCCCCTTCAATCTCCTTCCTTCTCCATCTCCTTCCTTTCCCCTTCAATCTTCCTTCCTTCCTTCCATCTCCATCTCCATTCCTTCCCCTTCAATCTCTCCTTCCTTCCTTCCTTCCTTCCTTCCTTCCTTCCTTCCTTCCTTCCTCCTTCAATCTCCTTCCTTGTCCATCTCCTTCCTTTCCCCTTCAATCTTCCTTCCTTCCTTCTCCATCTCCATCCCTTCCCCTTCAATCTCTCTCTCTCCTTCCTTCCTTCCTTCCTTCCTTCCTTCCTTCCTTCCTTCCTTCCCCCTTAAATCTCCTTCCTTGTCCATCTCCTTCCTTTCCCCTTCAATCTTCCTTCCTTCCTTCTCCATCTCCATCCCTTCCCCTTCAATCTCTCTCCTTCCTTCCTTCCTTCCTTCCCCCTTCAATCTCCTTCCTTGTCCATCTCCTTCCTTTCCCCTTCAATCTTCCTTCCTTCCTTCTCCATCTCCATCCCTTCCCCTTCAATCTCTCTCCTTCCTTCCTTCCTTCTTTCCTTCCTCCTTTAATCTCCTTCCTTGTCCATCTCCTTCCTTTCCCCTTCAATCTTCCTTCCTTCCTTCTCCATCTCCATCCCTTCCCCTTCAATCTCTCTCCTTCCTTCCTTCCTTCCTTCCCCCTTCAATCTCCTTCCTTCTCCATCTCCTTCCTTTCCCCTTCAATCTTCCTTCCTTCCTTCTCCATCTCCATCCCTTCCCCTTCAATCTCTCTAATTCCTTCCCTCCCCTTCAATCTCCTTCCTTCTCCATCTCCTTCCTTTCCCCTTCAATCTCCTTCCATCTCCATCTCTATCCCTTCCTTTTCAATTTCTTTCTCCTTCCTTCCTTCCTTTCTTTCCCCTTCAATCTTCCTTCCTTCCATCTCCATCACTTCCCCTTCAATCTCTCTCTCCTTCCTTTCTTCCTTCCCCTTCAATCTCCTTCCTCGTCCATCTCCTTCCTTTCCATTCAATCTCCCTCATTCTCCATCTCCTTCGTTTCCCCTTCAATCTTCCTTCCTTCCTTCCATCTCCATCTCTTCCTTTTCAATCACTCTCTCCTTCCTTCCTTCCTTCCTTCCTCCTTTAATCTCCTTCCTTCCCCATCTCCTTCCTCTCCCCTTCAATCTCCTTCCATCTCCATCTCCTTCGTTTCCTCTTCAATCTTCCTTCCTTCCTTTCCCCTTCAATCTCCTTCCTTCTCCATCTCCTTCCTTTCCCCTTCAATCTCCTTCCATCTCCATCTCTATCCCTTCCTTTTCAATTTCTTTCTCCTTCCTTCCTTCCTTTCTTTCCCCTTCAATCTTCCTTCCTTCCATCTCCATCACTTCCCCTTCAATCTCTCTCTCCTTCCTTTCTTCCTTCCCCTTCAATCTCCTTCCTCGTCCATCTCCTTCCTTTCCATTCAATCTCCTTCATTCTCCATCTCCTTCGTTTCCCCTTCAATCTTCCTTCCTTCCTTCCATCTCCATCTCTTCCTTTTCAATCACTCTCTCCTTCCTTCCTTCCTTCCTTCCTCCTTTAATCTCCTTCCTTCCCCATCTCCTTCCTCTCCCCTTCAATCTCCTTCCATCTCCATCTCCTTCGTTTCCTCTTCAATCTTCCTTCCTTCCTTTCCCCTTCAATCTCCTTCCTTCTCCATCTCCTTCCTTTCCCCTTCAATCTCTTTCCATCTCCATCTCTATCCCTTCCCCTTCAATTTCTTTCTCCTTCCTTCCTTCCATCCTTCCTTTCCCCTTCAATCTCTCTAATTCCTTCCCTCCCCTTCAATCTCCTTCCTTCTCCATCTCCATCCATTCCCTTTCAATCTCTCTCCTTCCTTCCTTCCTTCCTTCCTTCCTTCCTTCCTTCCTTCCTTCCTTCCTTCCTTCCATCCTTCCTTCCTTCCCCTTCAATCTCCTTCCATCTCCATCTCCATCCATTCCCCTTCAATTTCTTTCTCCTTCCTTCCTTCCTTTCCCCTTCAATCTTCCATCCTTCCTTCCCCTTCAATCTCCTTCCTTGTCCATCTGCTTTATTTCCCCTTCAGTCTTCCTTCCATCCATCCATTTCCATCTCCGTCCCTTCCTTTTCAATCTCTCTCTCCTTCCTTCCTTCCTTCCTTCCTTCCCCTTTAATCTCCTTCCTTCTCCATCTCCTTCTTTTCCCCTTCAATCTCCTTCCTTCTCCATCTCCTTCCTTTCCCCTTCAATCTTCCTTCCTTCCTTCCTTCCCCTTCAATCTCCTTCCTTGTCCATCTCCTTCAATTCCCCTTCAATCTCCTTCCTTCTCCGTCTCCTTCCTTTCCCCTTCAATCTTCCTTCATTTCTTCCATCTCCATCCCTTCCCTTTCAATCTCTCTCCTTCCTTCCTTCCTTCCCCTTCAATCTCCTTCCTTCTCCATCTCCTTCCTTTCCCCTTCAATCTTCCTTCCTTCCTTCCATCTCCATCTCCATTCCTTCCCCTTCAATCTCTCCTTCCTTCCTTCCTTCCTTCCTTCCTTCCTCCTTCAATCTCCTTCCTTGTCCATCTCCTTCCTTTCCCCTTCAATCTTCCTTCCTTCCTTCTCCATCTCCATCCCTTCCCCTTCAATCTCTCTCCTTCCTTCCTTCCTTCCTTCCTTCCTTCCTTCCTTCCTTCCTTCCTTCCTTCCCCCTTAAATCTCCTTCCTTGTCCATCTCCTTCCTTTCCCCTTCAATCTTCCTTCCTTCCTTCTCCATCTCCATCCCTTCCCCTTCAATCTCTCTCCTTCCTTCCTTCCTTCCTTCCCCCTTCAATCTCCTTCCTTGTCCATCTCCTTCCTTTCCCCTTCAATCTTCCTTCCTTCCTTCTCCATCTCCATCCCTTCCCCTTCAATCTCTCTCCTTCCTTCCTTCCTTCCTTCCTTCCCCCTTCAATCTCCTTCCTTCTCCATCTCCTTCCTTTCCCCTTCAATCTTATTTCCTTCCTTCTCCATCTCCATCCCTTCCCCTTCAATCTCTCTAATTCCTTCCCTCCCCTTCAATCTCCTTCCTTCTCCATCTCCTTCGTTTCCCCTTCAATCTTCCTTCCTTCCTTTCCCCTTCAATCTCCTTCCTTCTCCATCTCCTTCCTTTCCCCTTCAATCTCCTTCCATCTCCATCTCTATCCCTTCCTTTTCAATTTCTTTCTCCTTCCTTCCTTCCTTTCTTTCCCCTTCAATCTTCCTCGTCCATCTCCTTCCTTTCCATTCAATCTCCCTCATTCTCCATCTCCTTCGTTTCCCCTTCAATCTTCCTTCCTTCCTTCCATCTCCATCTCTTCCTTTTCAATCACTCTCTCCTTCCTTCCTTCCTTCCTTCCTCCTTCTCCATCTTCTTCCTTTCCCCTTCAATCTCCTTCCTTCCCCATCTCCTTCCTCTCCCCTTCAATCTCCTTCCATCTCCATCTCCTTCGTTTCCTCTTCAATCTTCCTTCCTTCCTTTCCCCTTCAATCTCCTTCCTTCTCCATCTCCTTCCTTTCCCCTTCAATCTCTTTCCATCTCCATCTCTATCCCTTCCCCTTCAATTTCTTTCTCCTTCCTTCCTTCCTTCCATCCTTCCTTTCCCCTTCAATCTCTCTAATTCCTTCCCTCCCCTTCAATCTCCTTCCTTCTCCATCTCCTTCGTTTCCCCTTCAATCTTCCTTCCTTTCTTCCATCTCCATCCCTTCCCTTTCAATCTCTCTCCTTCCTTCCTTCCTTCCTTCCTTCCTTCCTTCCTTCCTTCCTTCCTTCCCCCTTCAATCTCCTTCCTTCTTCATCTCCTTCCTTTCCCCTTCAACCTACCTTCCTTCCTTCCATCTCCATCCCTTCTCCTTCAATCTCTCTAATTCCTTCCTTCCCCTTCAATCTCCTTTCTTCTCCATCTCCTTCCTTCCCCCTTCAATATTCCTTCCTTCGTTCCTTCCTTCCTTCCATCTCCATCCCTTCCCCTTCAATCTCTCTCATTCCTTCCTTCCCCTTCAATCTCCTTTCTTCTCCATCTCCTTCCTTTCCCCTTCAATCTTCCTTACTTCCTTCCTTCCTTCCTGCCTTCCTTCCTTCCTTCATCTCCATCTCCATCCCTTCCCTTTCAATCTCTCTCATTCCTTCCTTCCCCTTCAATCTCCTTTCTTCTCCATCTCCTTCCTTTCCACTTCATTCTCTCTCTCCTTCCTTCCATCCTTCCTTCCCCCTTCAACCTTCCTTCCTTCCGTCTCCATCACTTCCCCTTCAATCTCTCTCTCTCCTTCCTTCCTTCCATCCCCTTCAATCTCCTTCCTTCTCCATCTCCTTCCTTCCCCCTTCAATATTCCTTCCTTCCTTCCTTCCTTCCTTCCCCTTCAATCTCCTTCCTTCTCCATCTCCTTCCTTTCCCCTTCAATTTTCCTTCCTTCTCCATCTCCTTCCTTTCCCCTTCAATCTTCCTTCCTTCCTTCCTTCCTTCCTTCCTTCCTTCCTTCTCCATCTCATTCCTTTCCTCTTCAATCTTCCTTCCTTCCTACCTTCCTTCCTTCCTTCCTTCCTTCCTTCCTTCCTCTCCATCTCCATCTCCATCTCCATCTCCATCTCCATCTCCATCCCTTCCCTTTCAATCTCTCTCCTTCCTTCCTTCCTTCCCTCCCCTTCAATCTCCTTCCTTCTCCATCTTCTTCCTTTCCCCTTCAATCTCCTTCCTTCTCCATCTCCTTCCTTTCCCCTTCAATCTTCCTTCCTTCCTTCCATCTCCATTTCCATCCCTTCCCCTTCAATCTCTCCTTCCTTCCTTCCTTCCTTCCTTCCTTCCTTCCTTCCTTCCTTCCTTCCTTCCTTCCTTCCTTCCTTCATCCTTCAATCTCCTTCCTTATCCATCTCCTTCCTTTCCCCTTCAATCTTCCTTCCTTCTCCATCCCCATCCCTTCCCCTTCAATCTCTCTCTCTCCTTCCTTCCTTCCTTCCTTCCCCTTCAATCTCCTTCCTTCTCCATCTCCTTCCTTTCCACTTCAATCTCCATTTTTCTCCATCTCCTTCTTTTCCCCTTCAATCTTCCTTCCTTCCTTCCATCTCCACCCCTTCCCCTTCAATCTTTGTCCTTCCTTCCTTCCCCTTCAATCTCCTTCCTTCTCCATCTCCTTCCTTTCCCCTTCAATCTTCCTTCCTTCCTTCCTTCCTTCCATCTCCATCTCCATCCCTTCCCCTTCAATCTCTCTCTCCTTCCTTCCTTCCTTCCTTCCTTCCTTCCTTCATTCATTCCTTCCTTCCTTCCTTCCTTCCCCTTCAATCTACTTCCTTCTCCATCTCCTTCCTTTCCCCTTCAATCTCCTTCCTTCTCCATCTCCTTCCTTTCCCGTTCAATCTTTCTTTCTTCCTTCCATCTCCATCCCTTCCCCTTCAATCTTTCTCCTTCCTTCCTTCTCCTTCAATCTCCTTCCTTCTCCATCTCCTTCGTTCCCCCTTCAATCTTCCTTCCTTCCTTCCTTCCTTTCCCCTTCAATCTCCTTCCTTCTCCATCTCCTTCCTTTCCCCTTCAATCTTCTTTCCTTCCGTCCTTCCATCTCCATCTCCATCCCTTCCCCTTCAATCTCTCTCCTTCCTTCCTTCCTTCCTTCCTTCCTTCCCCTTCAATCTCCTTTCTTCTCCATCTCCTTTCTTTCCCCTTCAATCTTCCTTCCTTCTTTCCTTCCTTTCTCTTTCAATCTCCTTCATTCTCCATCTCCTTCCTTTCCCCTTCAATCTTCCTTCCTTCCATCTCCATCACTTCCCCTTCAATCTCTCTCTCCTTCCTTCCTTCCTTCCCCTTCAATCTCCTTCCTTGTCCATATCCTTCCTTTCCCTTCAATCTCCTTCCTTCTCCATCTCCTTCCTTTCCCCTTCAATCTTCCTTCCTTCCTTCCATCTCCATCTCCATCCCTTCCTTTTCAATCACTATCTCCTTCCTTCCTTCCTTCCCCTTCAATCTCCTTCCTTCTCCATCTACATCCCTTCCCCTTCAATCTCTCTCTCCTTCCTTCTTTCCTTCCCCTTCAATTTCCTTCCTTCTCCATCTCCTTCCTTTCCCCTTCAATCTCCTTCCTTCTCCATCTCCTTCCTTTCCCCTTCAATCTTCTTTCCTTCCTTCCATCTCTATCTCCATCCCTTCCCCTTCAATCTCCTTTTCCTTCCTTTCTCCCTTCCTTCCATCCTTCCTTTCCCCTTCAATCTTCCATCCTTCCTTCCTTCCCCTTCAATCTCCTTCCATCTCCATCTCCATCCATTCCCCTTCAATTTCTTTCTCCTTCCTTCCTTCCTTTCCCCTTCAATCTTCCATCCTTCCTTCCCCTTCAATCTCCTTCCTTGTCCATCTGCTTTATTTCCCCTTCAGTCTTCCTTCCATCCATCCATTTCCATCTCCGTCCCTTCCTTTTCAATCTCTCTCTCCTTCCTTCCTTCCTTCCTTCCTTCCTTCCCCGTCAATCTCCTTCATGGTCCATCTGCTTCCTTTCCCCTTTAATCTCCTTCCTTCTCCATCTCCTTCTTTTCCCCTTCAATCTCCTTCCTTCTCCATCTCCTTCCTTTCCCCTTCAATCTTCCTTCCTTCCTTCCTTCCCCTTCAATCTCCTTCCTTGTCCATCTCCTTCAATTCCCCTTCAATCTCCTTCCTTCTCCGTCTCCTTCCTTTCCCCTTCAATCTTCCTTCATTTCTTCCATCTCCATCCCTTCCCTTTCAATCTCTCTCCTTCCTTCCTTCCTTCCCCTTCAATCTCCTTCCTTCTCCATCTCCTTCCTTTCCCCTTCAATCTTCCTTCCTTCCTTCCATCTCCATCTCCATTCCTTCCCCTTCAATCTCTCCTTCCTTCCTTCCTTCCTTCCTTCCCCCTTCAATCTCCTTCCTTGTCCATCTCCTTCCTTTCCCCTTCAATCTTCCTTCCTTCCTTCCTTACATCTCCATCTCCATCCCTTCCCCTTCAATCTTTCTCCTTCGTTCCTGCCTTCCTTCCTTCCTTCCTGCCTTCCTTCCTTCCTTCCCCTTCAATCTCCTTTCTTCTCCATCTCTTTTCTTGCCCCTTCAATCTTCCTTCCTTCTTTCCTTCCTTTCTCTTTCAATCTCCTTCATTCTCCATCTCCTTCCTTTCCCCTTCAATCTTCCTTCCTTCCATCTCCATCACTTCCCCTTCAATCTCTCTCTCCTTCCTTCCTTCCTTCCCCTTCAATCTCCTTCCTTGTCCATATCCTTCCTTTCCCTTCAATCTCCTTCCTTCTCCATCTCCTTCCTTTCCCCTTCAATCTTCCTTCCTTCCTTCCATCTCCATCCCTTCCTTTTCAACCACTCTCTCCTTCCTTCCTTCCTTCCTTCCTTCCTTCCTTCCTTCCTTCCTTCCTTCCTTCCTTCCCCCTTCAATCTCCTTCCTTGTCCATCTCCTTCCTTTCCCCTTCAATCTTCCTTCCTTCCTTCCTTCCCCTTCAATCTCCTTCCTTGTCCATCTCCTTCAATTCCCCTTCAATCTCCTTCCTTCTCCGTCTCCTTCCTTTCCCCTTAAATCTTCCTTCATTTCTTCCATCTCCATCCTTTCCCTTTCAATCTCTCTCCTTCCTTCCTTCCTTCCCCTTCAATCTCCTTCCTTCTCCATCTCCTTCCTTTCCCCTTCAATCTTCCTTCCTTCCATCTCCATCACTTCCCCTTCAATCTCTCACTCCTTCCTTCCTTCCTTCCCCTTCAATCTCCTTCCTTGTCCATATCCTTCCTTTCCCTTCAATCTCCTTCCTTCTCCATCTCCTTCCTTTCCCCTTCAATCTTCCTTCCTTCCTTCCATCTCCATCTCCATCCCTTCCTTTTCAATCACTATCTCCTTCCTTCTTTCCTTCCCCTTCAATCTCCTTCCTTGTCCATCTCCTTCAATTCCCCTTCAATCTCCTTCCATCTCCATCTCCTTCGTTTGCTCTTCAATCTTCCTTCCTTCCTTTCCCCTTCAATCTTCTTTCCTTCCTTCCATCTCTATCTCCATCCCTTCCCCTTCAATCTCCTTTTCCTTCCTTTCTCCCTTCCTTCCATCCTTCCTTTCCCCTTCAATCTTCCATCCTTCCTTCCTTCCCCTTCAATCTCCTTCCATCTCCATCTCCATCCATTCCCCTTCAATTTCTTTCTCCTTCCTTCCTTCCTTTCCCCTTCAATCTTCCATCATTCCTTCCTTCCCCTTCAATCTCCTTCCTTGTCCATCTGCTTTATTTCCCCTTCAGTCTTCCTTCCTTCCATCCATTTCCATCTCCGTCCCTTCCTTTTCAATCTCTCTCTCCTTCCTTCCTTCCTTCCTTCCTTCCTTCCTTCCTTCCTTCCTTCCTTCCTTCCGCGTCAATCTCCTTCCTTGTCCATCTGCTTCCTTTCCCCTTTAATCTCCTTCCTTCTCCATCTCCTTCTTTTCCCCTTCAATCTCCTTCCTTCTCCATCTCCTTCCTTTCCCCTTCAATCTTCCTTCCTTCCTTCCTTCCCCTTCAATCTCCTTCCTTGTCCATCTCCTTCAATTCCCCTTCAATCTCCTTCCTTCTCCGTCTCTTTCCTTTCCCCTTCAATCTTCCTTCATTTCTTCCATCTCCATCCCTTCCCTTTCAATCTCTCTCCTTCCTTCCTTCCTTCCTCCTTCAATCTCCTTCCTTGTCCATCTCCTTCCTTTCCCCTTCAATCTTCCTTCCTTCCTTCTCCATCTCCATTCCTTCCCCTTCAATCTCTCTCCTTCCTTCCTTCCTTCCTTCCTTCCTTCCTTCCTTACTTCCCCCTTCAATCTCCTTCCTTGTCCATCTCCTTCCTTTCCCCTTCAATCTTCCTTCCTTCCTTCCTTCCCCTTCAATCTCCTTCCTTGTCCATCTCCTTCAATTCCCCTTCAATCTCCTTCCTTCTCCGTCTCCTTCCTTTCCCCTTAAATCTTCCTTCATTTCTTCCATCTCCATCCTTTCCCTTTCAATCTCTCTCCTTCCTTCCTTCCTTCCCCTTCAATCTCCTTCCTTCTCCATCTCCTTCCTTTCCCCTTCAATCTTCCTTCCTTCCATCTCCATCACTTCCCCTTCAATCTCTCACTCCTTCCTTCCCCTTCAATCTCCTTCCTTATCCATATCCTTCCTTTCCCTTCAATCTCCTTCCTTCTCCATCTCCTTCCTTTCCCCTTCAATCTTCCTTCCTTCCTTCCATCTCCATCTCCATCCCATCCCTTCCTTTTCAATCACTATCTCCTTCCTTCTTTCCTTCCCCTTCAATCTCCTTCCTTGTCCATCTCCTTCAATTCCCCTTCAATCTCCTTCCATCTCCATCTCCTTCGTTTGCTCTTCAATCTTCCTTCCTTCCTTTCCCCTTCAATCTTCTTTCCTTCCTTTCTCCCTTCCTTCCATCCTTTCCCCTTCAATCTTCCATCCTTCCTTCCTTCCCCTTCAATCTCCTTCCATCTCCATCTCCATCCATTCCCCTTCAATTTCTTTCTCCTTCCTTCCTTCCTTTCCCCTTCAATCTTCCATCATTCCTTCCTTCCCCTTCAATCTCCTTCCTTGTCCATCTGCTTTATTTCCCCTTCAATCTTCCTTCCTTCCTTCCTTACATCTCCATCTCCATCCCTTCCCCTTCAATCTTTCTCCTTCCTTCCTGCCTTCCTTCCTTCCTGCCTGCCTTCCTTCCTTCCTTCCCCTTCAATCTCCTTCCTTCTCCATCTCCTTCCTTTCCCCTTCAATCTTCCTTCCTTCTCCATCTCCTTCCTTTCCCCTTCAATCTTCCTTCCTTCCTTCCTTACATCTCCATCTCCATCCCTTCCCCTTCAATCTTTCTCCTTCCTTCCTGCCTTCCTTCCTTCCTGCCTGCCTTCCTTCCTTCCTTCCCCTTCAATCTCCTTTCTTCTCCATCTCCTTTCTTGCCCCTTCAATCTTCCTTCCTTCTTTCCTTCCTTTCTCTTTCAATCTCCTTCATTCTCCATCTCCTTCCTTTCCCCTTCAATCTTCCTTCCTTCCATCTCCATCACTTCCCCTTCAATCTCTCTCTCCTTCCTTCCTTCCTTCCCCTTCAATCTCCTTCCTTGTCCATATCCTTCCTTTCCCTTCAATCTCCTTCCTTCTCCATCTCCTTCCTTTCCCCTTCAATCTTCCTTCCTTCCTTCCATCTCCATCTCCATTCCTTCCCCTTCAATCTCTCCTTCCTTCCTTCCTTCCTTCCTTCCCCCTTCAATCTCCTTCCTTGTCCATCTCCTTCCTTTCCCCTTCAATCTTCCTTCCTTCCTTCCTTACATCTCCATCTCCATCCCTTCCCCTTCAATCTTTCTCCTTCGTTCCTGCCTTCCTTCCTTCCTGCCTGCCTTCCTTCCTTCCTTCCCCTTCAATCTCCTTTCTTCTCCATCTCTTTTCTTGCCCCTTCAATCTTCCTTCCTTCTTTCCTTCCTTTCTCTTTCAATCTCCTTCATTCTCCATCTCCTTCCTTTCCCCTTCAATCTTCCTTCCTTCCATCTCCATCACTTCCCCTTCAATCTCTCTCTCCTTCCTTCCTTCCTTCCCCTTCAATCTCCTTCCTTGTCCATATCCTTCCTTTCCCTTCAATCTCCTTCCTTCTCCATCTCCTTCCTTTCCCCTTCAATCTTCCTTCCTTCCTTCCATCTCCATCTCCATCCCTTCCTTTTCAATCACTATCTCCTTCCTTCTTTCCTTCCCCTTCAATCTCCTTCCTTCTCCATCTCCATCCCTTCCCCTTCAATCTCTCTCTCCTTCCTTCTTTCCTTCCCCTTCAATCTCCTTCCTTCTCCATCTCCTTCCTTTCCCCTTCAATCTTCTTTCCTTCCTTCCATCTCTATCTCCATCCCTTCCCCTTCAATCTCCTTTTCCTTCCTTTCTCCCTTCCTTCCATCCTTCCTTTCCCCTTCAATCTTCCATCCTTCCTTCCTTCCCCTTCAATCTCCTTCCATCTCCATCTCCATCCATTCCCCTTCAATTTCTTTCTCCTTCCTTCCTTCCTTTCCCCTTCAATCTTCCATCCTTCCTTCCTTCCCCTTCAATCTCCTTCCTTGTCCATCTGCTTTATTTCCCCTTCAGTCTTCCTTACTTCCATCCATTTCCATCTCCGTCCCTTCCTTTTCAATCTCTCTCTCTCTCCTTCCTTCCTTCCTTCCTTCCTTCCTTCCTTCCTTCCTTCCTTCCTTCCCCGTCAATCTCCTTCCTTGTCCATCTGCTTCCTTTCCCCTTTAATCTCCTTCCTTCTCCATCTCCTTCTTTTCCCCTTCAATCTCCTTCCTTCTCCATCTCCTTCCTTTCCCCTTCAATCTTCCTTCCTTCCTTCCTTCCCCTTCAATCTCCTTCCTTGTCCATCTCCTTCAATTCCCCTTCAATCTCCTTCCTTCTCCGTCTCCTTCCTTTCCCCTTAAATCTTCCTTCATTTCTTCCATCTCCATCCTTTCCCTTTCAATCTCTCTCCTTCCTTCCTTCCTTCCCCTTCAATCTCCTTCCTTCTCCATCTCCTTCCTTTCCCCTTCAATCTTCCTTCCTTCCTTCCATCTCCATCTCCATTCCTTCCCCTTCAATCTCTCCTTCCTTCCTTCCTTCCTTCCTCCTTCAATCTCCTTCCTTGTCCATCTCCTTCCTTTCCCCTTCAATCTTCCTTCCTTCCTTCTCCATCTCCATTCCTTCCCCTTCAATCTCTCTCCTTCCTTCCTTCCTTCCTTCCTTCCTTCCTTCCTTCCTTCCTTCCCCCTTCAATCTCCTTCCTTGTCCATCTCCTTCCTTTCCCCTTCAATCTTCCTTCCTTCCTTCCTTCCCCTTCAATCTCCTTCCTTGTCCATCTCCTTCAATTCCCCTTCAATCTCCTTCCTTCTCCGTCTCCTTCCTTTCCCCTTAAATCTTCCTTCATTTCTTCCATCTCCATCCTTTCCCTTTCAATCTCTCTCCTTCCTTCCTTCCTTCCCCTTCAATCTCCTTCCTTCTCCATCTCCTTCCTTTCCCCTTCAATCTTCCTTCCTTCCATCTCCATCACTTCCCCTTCAATCTCTCACTCCTTCCTTCCTTCCTTCCCCTTCAATCTCCTTCCTTGTCCATATCCTTCCTTTCCCTTCAATCTCCTTCCTTCTCCATCTCCTTCCTTTCCCCTTCAATCTTCCTTCCTTCCTTCCATCTCCATCTCCATCCCTTCCTTTTCAATCACTATCTCCTTCCTTCTTTCCTTCCCCTTCAATCTCCTTCCTTGTCCATCTCCTTCGTTTGCTCTTCAATCTTCCTTCCTTCCTTTCCCCTTCAATCTTCTTTCCTTCCTTCCATCTCTATCTCCATCCCTTCCCCTTCAATCTCCTTTTCCTTCCTTTCTCCCTTCCTTCCATCCTTCCTTTCCCCTTCAATCTTCCATCCTTCCTTCCTTCCCCTTCAATCTCCTTCCATCTCCATCTCCATCCATTCCCCTTCAATTTCTTTCCCCTTCCTTCCTTCCTTTCCCCTTCAATCTCTCCATCCTTCCTTCCTTCCCCTTCAATCTCCTTCCTTGTCCATCTGCTTTATTTCCCCTTCAGTCTTCCTTACTTCCATCCATTTCCATCTCCGTCCCTTCCTTTTCAATCTCTCTCTCCTTCCTTCCTTCCTTCCTTCCTTCCTTCCTTCCTTCCTTCCTTCCTTCCCCGTCAATCTCCTTCCTTGTCCATCTGCTTCCTTTCCCCTTTAATCTCCTTCCTTCTCCATCTCCTTCTTTTCCCCTTCAATCTCCTTCCTTCTCCATCTCCTTCCTTTCCCCTTCAATCTTCCTTCCTTCCTTCCTTCCCCTTCAATCTCCTTCCTTGTCCATCTCCTTCAATTCCCCTTCAATCTCCTTCCTTCTCCGTCTCCTTCCTTTCCCCTTCAATCTTCCTTCATTTCTTCCATCTCCATCCCTTCCCTTTCAATCTCTCTCCTTCCTTCCTTCCTTCCCCTTCAATCTCCTTCCTTCTCCATCTCCTTCCTTTCCCCTTCAATCTTCCTTCCTTCCTTCCATCTCCATCTCCATTCCTTCCCCTTCAATCTCTCCTTCCTTCCTTCCTTCCTTCCTCCTTCAATCTCCTTCCTTGTCCATCTCCTTCCTTTCCCCTTCAATCTTCCTTCCTTCCTTCTCCATCTCCATTCCTTCCCCTTCAATCTCTCTCCTTCCTTCCTTCCTTCCTTCCTTCCTTCCTTCCTTCCCCCTTCAATCTCCTTCCTTGTCCATCTCCTTCCTTTCCCCTTCAATCTTCCTTCCTTCCTTCCTTCCCCTTCAATCTCCTTCCTTGTCCATCTCCTTCAATTCCCCTTCAATCTCCTTCCTTATCCGTCTCCTTCCTTTCCCCTTAAATCTTCCTTCATTTCTTCCATCTCCATCCTTTCCCTTTCAATCTCTCTCCTTCCTTCCTTCCTTCCCCTTCAATCTCCTTCCTTCTCCATCTCCTTCCTTTCCCCTTCAATCTTCCTTCCTTCCATCTCCATCACTTCCCCTTCAATCTCTCACTCCTTCCTTCCTTCCTTCCCCTTCAATCTCCTTCCTTGTCCATATCCTTCCTTTCCCTTCAATCTCCTTCCTTCTCCATCTCCTTCCTTTCCCCTTCAATCTTCCTTCCTTCCTTCCATCTCCATCTCCATCCCTTCCTTTTCAATCACTATCTCCTTCCTTCTTTCCTTCCCCTTCAATCTCCTTCCTTGTCCATCTCCTTCAATTCCCCTTCAATCTCCTTCCATCTCCATCTCCTTCGTTTGCTCTTCAATCTTCCTTCCTTCCTTTCCCCTTCAATCTTCTTTCCTTCCTTCCATCTCTATCTCCATCCCTTCCCCTTCAATCTCCTTTTCCTTCCTTTCTCCCTTCCTTCCATCCTTCCTTTCCCCTTCAATCTTCCATCCTTCCTTCCTTCCCCTTCAATCTCCTTCCATCTCCATCTCCATCCATTCCCCTTCAATTTCTTTCTCCTTCCTTCCTTCCTTTCCCCTTCAATCTCTCCATCCTTCCTTCCTTCCCCTTCAATCTCCTTCCTTGTCCATCTGCTTTATTTCCCCTTCAGTCTTCCTTACTTCCATCCATTTCCATCTCCGTCCCTTCCTTTTCAATCTCTCTCTCCTTCCTTCCTTCCTTCCTTCCTTCCTTCCTTCCTTCCTTCCTTCCTTCCCCGTCAATCTCCTTCCTTGTCCATCTGCTTCCTTTCCCCTTTAATCTCCTTCCTTCTCCATCTCCTTCTTTTCCCCTTCAATCTCCTTCCTTCTCCATCTCCTTCCTTTCCCCTTCAATCTTCCTTCCTTCCTTCCTTCCCCTTCAATCTCCTTCCTTGTCCATCTCCTTCAATTCCCCTTCAATCTCCTTCCTTCTCCGTCTCCTTCCTTTCCCCTTCAATCTTCCTTCATTTCTTCCATCTCCATCCCTTCCCTTTCAATCTCTCTCCTTCCTTCCTTCCTTCCCCTTCAATCTCCTTCCTTCTCCATCTCCTTCCTTTCCCCTTCAATCTTCCTTCCTTCCTTCCATCTCCATCTCCATTCCTTCCCCTTCAATCTCTCCTTCCTTCCTTCCTTCCTTCCCCTTCAATCTCCTTCCTTGTCCATCTCCTTCCTTTCCCCTTCAATCTTCCTTCCTTCCTTCCTTCCCCTTCAATCTCCTTCCTTGTCCATCTCCTTCAATTCCCCTTCAATCTCCTTCCTTCTCCGTCTCCTTCCTTTCCCCTTCAATCTTCCTTCATTTCTTCCATCTCCATCCCTTCCCTTTCAATCTCTCTCCTTCCTTCCTTCCTTCCCCTTCAATCTCCTTCCTTCTCCATCTCCTTCCTTTCCCCTTCAATCTTCCTTCCTTCCTTCCATCTCCATCTCCATTCCTTCCCCTTCAATCTCTCCTTCCTTCCTTCCTTCCTTCCTTCCCCCTTCAATCTCCTTCCTTGTCCATCTCCTTCCTTTCCCCTTCAATCTTCCTTCCTTCCTTCCTTACATCTCCATCTCCATCCCTTCCCCTTCAATCTTTCTCCTTCGTTCCTGCCTTCCTTCCTTCCTGCCTGCCTTCCTTCCTTCCTTCCCCTTCAATCTCCTTTCTTCTCCATCTCTTTTCTTGCCCCTTCAATCTTCCTTCCTTCTTTCCTTCCTTTCTCTTTCAATCTCCTTCATTCTCCATCTCCTTCCTTTCCCCTTCAATCTTCCTTCCTTCCATCTCCATCACTTCCCCTTCAATCTCTCTCTCCTTCCTTCCTTCCTTCCCCTTCAATCTCCTTCCTTGTCCATATCCTTCCTTTCCCTTCAATCTCCTTCCTTCTCCATCTCCTTCCTTTCCCCTTCAATCTTCCTTCCTTCCTTCCATCTCCATCTCCATCCCTTCCTTTTCAATCACTATCTCCTTCCTTCTTTCCTTCCCCTTCAATCTCCTTCCTTCTCCATCTCCATCCCTTCCCCTTCAATCTCTCTCTCCTTCCTTCTTTCCTTCCCCTTCAATCTCCTTCCTTCTCCATCTCCTTCCTTTCCCCTTCAATCTTCTTTCCTTCCTTCCATCTCTATCTCCATCCCTTCCCCTTCAATCTCCTTTTCCTTCCTTTCTCCCTTCCTTCCATCCTTCCTTTCCCCTTCAATCTTCCATCCTTCCTTCCTTCCCCTTCAATCTCCTTCCATCTCCATCTCCATCCATTCCCCTTCAATTTCTTTCTCCTTCCTTCCTTCCTTTCCCCTTCAATCTTCCATCCTTCCTTCCTTCCCCTTCAATCTCCTTCCTTGTCCATCTGCTTTATTTCCCCTTCAGTCTTCCTTACTTCCATCCATTTCCATCTCCGTCCCTTCCTTTTCAATCTCTCTCTCTCTCCTTCCTTCCTTCCTTCCTTCCTTCCTTCCTTCCTTCCTTCCCCGTCAATCTCCTTCCTTGTCCATCTGCTTCCTTTCCCCTTTAATCTCCTTCCTTCTCCATCTCCTTCTTTTCCCCTTCAATCTCCTTCCTTCTCCATCTCCTTCCTTTCCCCTTCAATCTTCCTTCCTTCCTTCCTTCCCCTTCAATCTCCTTCCTTGTCCATCTCCTTCAATTCCCCTTCAATCTCCTTCCTTCTCCGTCTCCTTCCTTTCCCCTTAAATCTTCCTTCATTTCTTCCATCTCCATCCTTTCCCTTTCAATCTCTCTCCTTCCTTCCTTCCTTCCCCTTCAATCTCCTTCCTTCTCCATCTCCTTCCTTTCCCCTTCAATCTTCCTTCCTTCCATCTCCATCACTTCCCCTTCAATCTCTCACTCCTTCCTTCCTTCCTTCCCCTTCAATCTCCTTCCTTGTCCATATCCTTCCTTTCCCTTCAATCTCCTTCCTTCTCCATCTCCTTCCTTTCCCCTTCAATCTTCCTTCCTTCCTTCCATCTCCATCTCCATCCCTTCCTTTTCAATCACTATCTCCTTCCTTCTTTCCTTCCCCTTCAATCTCCTTCCTTGTCCATCTCCTTCAATTCCCCTTCAATCTCCTTCCATCTCCATCTCCTTCGTTTGCTCTTCAATCTTCCTTCCTTCCTTTCCCCTTCAATCTTCTTTCCTTCCTTCCATCTCTATCTCCATCCCTTCCCCTTCAATCTCCTTTTCCTTCCTTTCTCCCTTCCTTCCATCCTTCCTTTCCCCTTCAATCTTCCATCCTTCCTTCCTTCCCCTTCAATCTCCTTCCATCTCCATCTCCATCCATTCCCCTTCAATTTCTTTCTCCTTCCTTCCTTCCTTTCCCCTTCAATCTCTCCATCCTTCCTTCCTTCCCCTTCAATCTCCTTCCTTGTCCATCTGCTTTATTTCCCCTTCAGTCTTCCTTACTTCCATCCATTTCCATCTCCGTCCCTTCCTTTTCAATCTCTCTCTCCTTCCTTCCTTCCTTCCTTCCTTCCTTCCTTCCTTCCTTCCTTCCTTCCTTCCTTCCCCGTCAATCTCCTTCCTTGTCCATCTGCTTCCTTTCCCCTTTAATCTCCTTCCTTCTCCATCTCCTTCTTTTCCCCTTCAATCTCCTTCCTTCTCCATCTCCTTCCTTTCCCCTTCAATCTTCCTTCCTTCCTTCCTTCCCCTTCAATCTCCTTCCTTGTCCATCTCCTTCAATTCCCCTTCAATCTCCTTCCTTCTCCGTCTCCTTCCTTTCCCCTTCAATCTTCCTTCATTTCTTCCATCTCCATCCCTTCCCTTTCAATCTCTCTCCTTCCTTCCTTCCTTCCCCTTCAATCTCCTTCCTTCTCCATCTCCTTCCTTTCCCCTTCAATCTTCCTTCCTTCCTTCCATCTCCATCTCCATTCCTTCCCCTTCAATCTCTCCTTCCTTCCTTCCTTCCTTCCTCCTTCAATCTCCTTCCTTGTCCATCTCCTTCCTTTCCCCTTCAATCTTCCTTCCTTCCTTCTCCATCTCCATTCCTTCCCCTTCAATCTCTCTCCTTCCTTCCTTCCTTCCTTCCTTCCTTCCCCCTTCAATCTCCTTCCTTGTCCATCTCCTTCCTTTCCCCTTCAATCTTCCTTCCTTCCTTCCTTCCCCTTCAATCTCCTTCCTTGTCCATCTCCTTCAATTCCCCTTCAATCTCCTTCCTTATCCGTCTCCTTCCTTTCCCCTTAAATCTTCCTTCATTTCTTCCATCTCCATCCTTTCCCTTTCAATCTCTCTCCTTCCTTCCTTCCTTCCCCTTCAATCTCCTTCCTTCTCCATCTCCTTCCTTTCCCCTTCAATCTTCCTTCCTTCCATCTCCATCACTTCCCCTTCAATCTCTCACTCCTTCCTTCCTTCCTTCCCCTTCAATCTCCTTCCTTGTCCATATCCTTCCTTTCCCTTCAATCTCCTTCCTTCTCCATCTCCTTCCTTTCCCCTTCAATCTTCCTTCCTTCCTTCCATCTCCATCTCCATCCCTTCCTTTTCAATCACTATCTCCTTCCTTCTTTCCTTCCCCTTCAATCTCCTTCCTTGTCCATCTCCTTCAATTCCCCTTCAATCTCCTTCCATCTCCATCTCCTTCGTTTGCTCTTCAATCTTCCTTCCTTCCTTTCCCCTTCAATCTTCTTTCCTTCCTTCCATCTCTATCTCCATCCCTTCCCCTTCAATCTCCTTTTCCTTCCTTTCTCCCTTCCTTCCATCCTTCCTTTCCCCTTCAATCTTCCATCCTTCCTTCCTTCCCCTTCAATCTCCTTCCATCTCCATCTCCATCCATTCCCCTTCAATTTCTTTCTCCTTCCTTCCTTCCTTTCCCCTTCAATCTCTCCATCCTTCCTTCCTTCCCCTTCAATCTCCTTCCTTGTCCATCTGCTTTATTTCCCCTTCAGTCTTCCTTACTTCCATCCATTTCCATCTCCGTCCCTTCCTTTTCAATCTCTCTCTCCTTCCTTCCTTCCTTCCTTCCTTCCTTCCTTCCTTCCTTCCTTCCTTCCTTCCTTCCTTCCTTCCTTCCTTCCCCGTCAATCTCCTTCCTTGTCCATCTGCTTCCTTTCCCCTTTAATCTCCTTCCTTCTCCATCTCCTTCTTTTCCCCTTCAATCTCCTTCCTTCTCCATCTCCTTCCTTTCCCCTTCAATCTTCCTTCCTTCCTTCCTTCCCCTTCAATCTCCTTCCTTGTCCATCTCCTTCAATTCCCCTTCAATCTCCTTCCTTCTCCGTCTCCTTCCTTTCCCCTTCAATCTTCCTTCATTTCTTCCATCTCCATCCCTTCCCTTTCAATCTCTCTCCTTCCTTCCTTCCTTCCCCTTCAATCTCCTTCCTTCTCCATCTCCTTCCTTTCCCCTTCAATCTTCCTTCCTTCCTTCCATCTCCATCTCCATTCCTTCCCCTTCAATCTCTCCTTCCTTCCTTCCTTCCTTCCCCCTTCAATCTCCTTCCTTGTCCATCTCCTTCCTTTCCCCTTCAATCTTCCTTCCTTCCCCTTCAATCTCCTTCCTTGTCCATCTCCTTCAATTCCCCTTCAATCTCCTTCCTTCTCCGTCTCCTTCCTTTCCCCTTCAATCTTCCTTCATTTCTTCCATCTCCATCCCTTCCCTTTCAATCTCTCTCCTTCCTTCCTTCCTTCCCCTTCAATCTCCTTCCTTCTCCATCTCCTTCCTTTCCCCTTCAATCTTCCTTCCTTCCTTCCATCTCCATCTCCATTCCTTCCCCTTCAATCTCTCCTTCCTTCCTTCCTTCCTTCCTTCCCCCTTCAATCTCCTTCCTTGTCCATCTCCTTCCTTTCCCCTTCAATCTTCCTTCCTTCCTTCCTTACATCTCCATCTCCATCCCTTCCCCTTCAATCTTTCTCCTTCGTTCCTGCCTTCCTTCCTTCCTGCCTGCCTTCCTTCCTTCCTTCCCCTTCAATCTCCTTTCTTCTCCATCTCTTTTCTTGCCCCTTCAATCTTCCTTCCTTCTTTCCTTCCTTTCTCTTTCAATCTCCTTCATTCTCCATCTCCTTCCTTTCCCCTTCAATCTTCCTTCCTTCCATCTCCATCACTTCCCCTTCAATCTCTCTCTCCTTCCTTCCTTCCTTCCCCTTCAATCTCCTTCCTTGTCCATATCCTTCCTTTCCCTTCAATCTCCTTCCTTCTCCATCTCCTTCCTTTCCCCTTCAATCTTCCTTCCTTCCTTCCATCTCCATCTCCATCCCTTCCTTTTCAATCACTATCTCCTTCCTTCTTTCCTTCCCCTTCAATCTCCTTCCTTCTCCATCTCCATCCCTTCCCCTTCAATCTCTCTCTCCTTCCTTCTTTCCTTCCCCTTCAATCTCCTTCCTTCTCCATCTCCTTCCTTTCCCCTTCAATCTTCTTTCCTTCCTTCCATCTCTATCTCCATCCCTTCCCCTTCAATCTCCTTTTCCTTCCTTTCTCCCTTCCTTCCATCTTTCCTTTCCCCTTCAATCTTCCATCCTTCCTTCCTTCCCCTTCAATCTCCTTCCATCTCCATCTCCATCCATTCCCCTTCAATTTCTTTCTCCTTCCTTCCTTCCTTTCCCCTTCAATCTTCCATCCTTCCTTCCTTCCCCTTCAATCTCCTTCCTTGTCCATCTGCTTTATTTCCCCTTCAGTCTTCCTTACTTCCATCCATTTCCATCTCCGTCCCTTCCTTTTCAATCTCTCTCTCTCTCTCCTTCCTTCCTTCCTTCCTTCCTTCCTTCCTTCCTTCCTTCCTTCCTTCCTTCCTTCCCCGTCAATCTCCTTCCTTGTCCATCTGCTTCCTTTCCCCTTTAATCTCCTTCCTTCTCCATCTCCTTCTTTTCCCCTTCAATCTCCTTCCTTCTCCATCTCCTTCCTTTCCCCTTCAATCTTCCTTCCTTCCTTCCTTCCCCTTCAATCTCCTTCCTTGTCCATCTCCTTCAATTCCCCTTCAATCTCCTTCCTTCTCCGTCTCCTTCCTTTCCCCTTCAATCTTCCTTCATTTCTTCCATCTCCATCCCTTCCCTTTCAATCTCTCTCCTTCCTTCCTTCCTTCCCCTTCAATCTCCTTCCTTCTCCATCTCCTTCCTTTCCCCTTCAATCTTCCTTCCTTCCTTCCATCTCCATCTCCATTCCTTCCCCTTCAATCTCTCCTTCCTTCCTTCCTTCCTTCCTCCTTCAATCTCCTTCCTTGTCCATCTCCTTCCTTTCCCCTTCAATCTTCCTTCCTTCCTTCTCCATCTCCATTCCTTCCCCTTCAATCTCTCTCCTTCCTTCCTTCCTTCCTTCCTTCCTTCCCCCTTCAATCTCCTTCCTTGTCCATCTCCTTCCTTTCCCCTTCAATCTTCCTTCCTTCCTTCCTTCCCCTTCAATCTCCTTCCTTGTCCATCTCCTTCAATTCCCCTTCAATCTCCTTCCTTCTCCGTCTCCTTCCTTTCCCCTTAAATCTTCCTTCATTTCTTCCATCTCCATCCTTTCCCTTTCAATCTCTCTCCTTCCTTCCTTCCTTCCCCTTCAATCTCCTTCCTTGTCCATATCCTTCCTTTCCCTTCAATCTCCTTCCTTCTCCATCTCCTTCCTTTCCCCTTCAATCTTCCTTCCTTCCTTCCATCTCCATCTCCATCCCTTCCTTTTCAATCACTATCTCCTTCCTTCTTTCCTTCCCCTTCAATCTCCTTCCTTGTCCATCTCCTTCAATTCCCCTTCAATCTCCTTCCATCTCCATCTCCTTCGTTTGCTCTTCAATCTTCCTTCCTTCCTTTCCCCTTCAATCTTCTTTCCTTCCTTCCATCTCTATCTCCATCCCTTCCCCTTCAATCTCCTTTTCCTTCCTTTCTCCCTTCCTTCCATCCTTCCTTTCCCCTTCAATCTTCCATCCTTCCTTCCTTCCCCTTCAATCTCCTTCCATCTCCATCTCCATCTATTCCCCTTCAATTTCTTTCTCCTTCCTTCCTTCCTTTCCCCTTCAATCTCTCCATCCTTCCTTCCTTCCCCTTCAATCTCCTTCCTTGTCCATCTGCTTTATTTCCCCTTCAGTCTTCCTTCCTTCCATCCATTTCCATCTCCGTCCCTTCCTTTTCAATCTCTCTCTCCTTCCTTCCTTCCTTCCTTCCTTCCTTCCTTCCTTCCTTCCTTCCTTCCCCGTCAATCTCCTTCCTTGTCCATCTGCTTCCTTTCCCCTTTAATCTCCTTCCTTCTCCATCTCCTTCTTTTCCCCTTCAATCTCCTTCCTTCTCCATCTCCTTCCTTTCCCCTTCAATCTTCCTTCCTTCCTTCCTTCCCCTTCAATCTCCTTCCTTGTCCATCTCCTTCAATTCCCCTTCAATCTCCTTCCTTCTCCGTCTCCTTCCTTTCCCCTTAAATCTTCCTTCATTTCTTCCATCTCCATCCTTTCCCTTTCAATCTCTCTCCTTCCTTCCTTCCTTCCCCTTCAATCTCCTTCCTTCTCCATCTCCTTCCTTTCCCCTTCAATCTTCCTTCCTTCCATCTCCATCACTTCCCCTTCAATCTCTCACTCCTTCCTTCCTTCCTTCCCCTTCAATCTCCTTCCTTGTCCATATCCTTCCTTTCCCTTCAATCTCCTTCCTTCTCCATCTCCTTCCTTTCCCCTTCAATCTTCCTTCCTTCCTTCCATCTCCATCTCCATCCCTTCCTTTTCAATCACTATCTCCTTCCTTCTTTCCTTCCCCTTCAATCTCCTTCCTTGTCCATCTCCTTCAATTCCCCTTCAATCTCCTTCCATCTCCATCTCCTTCGTTTGCTCTTCAATCTTCCTTCCTTCCTTTCCCCTTCAATCTTCTTTCCTTCCTTCCATCTCTATCTCCATCCCTTCCCCTTCAATCTCCTTTTCCTTCCTTTCTCCCTTCCTTCCATCCTTCCTTTCCCCTTCAATCTTCCATCCTTCCTTCCTTCCCCTTCAATCTCCTTCCATCTCCATCTCCATCTATTCCCCTTCAATTTCTTTCTCCTTCCTTCCTTCCTTTCCCCTTCAATCTCTCCATCCTTCCTTCCTTCCCCTTCAATCTCCTTCCTTGTCCATCTGCTTTATTTCCCCTTCAGTCTTCCTTCCTTCCATCCATTTCCATCTCCGTCCCTTCCTTTTCAATCTCTCTCTCCTTCCTTCCTTCCTTCCTTCCTTCCTTCCTTCCTTCCTTCCTTCCTTCCTTCCTTCCCCGTCAATCTCCTTCCTTGTCCATCTGCTTCCTTTCCCCTTTAATCTCCTTCCTTCTCCATCTCCTTCTTTTCCCCTTCAATCTCCTTCCTTCTCCATCTCCTTCCTTTCCCCTTCAATCTTCCTTCCTTCCTTCCTTCCCCTTCAATCTCCTTCCTTGTCCATCTCCTTCAATTCCCCTTCAATCTCCTTCCTTCTCCGTCTCCTTCCTTTCCCCTTAAATCTTCCTTCATTTCTTCCATCTCCATCCTTTCCCTTTCAATCTCTCTCCTTCCTTCCTTCCTTCCCCTTCAATCTCCTTCCTTCTCCATCTCCTTCCTTTCCCCTTCAATCTTCCTTCCTTCCATCTCCATCACTTCCCCTTCAATCTCTCACTCCTTCCTTCCTTCCTTCCCCTTCAATCTCCTTCCTTGTCCATATCCTTCCTTTCCCTTCAATCTCCTTCCTTCTCCATCTCCTTCCTTTCCCCTTCAATCTTCCTTCCTTCCTTCCATCTCCATCTCCATCCCTTCCTTTTCAATCACTATCTCCTTCCTTCTTTCCTTCCCCTTCAATCTCCTTCCTTGTCCATCTCCTTCAATTCCCCTTCAATCTCCTTCCATCTCCATCTCCTTCGTTTGCTCTTCAATCTTCCTTCCTTCCTTTCCCCTTCAATCTTCTTTCCTTCCTTCCATCTCTATCTCCATCCCTTCCCCTTCAATCTCCTTTTCCTTCCTTTCTCCCTTCCTTCCATCCTTCCTTTCCCCTTCAATCTTCCATCCTTCCTTCCTTCCCCTTCAATCTCCTTCCATCTCCATCTCCATCCATTCCCCTTCAATTTCTTTCTCCTTCCTTCCTTCCTTTCCCCTTCAATCTTCCATCATTCCTTCCTTCCCCTTCAATCTCCTTCCTTGTCCATCTGCTTTATTTCCCCTTCAGTCTTCCTTCCTTCCATCCATTTCCATCTCCGTCCCTTCCTTTTCAATCTCTCTCTCCTTCCTTCCTTCCTTCCTTCCTTCCTTCCTTCCTTCCTTCCTTCCGCGTCAATCTCCTTCCTTGTCCATCTGCTTCCTTTCTCCTTTAATCTCCTTCCTTCTCCATCTCCTTCTTTTCCCCTTCAATCTCCTTCCTTCTCCATCTCCTTCCTTTCCCCTTCAATCTTCCTTCCTTCCTTCCTTCCTTCCCCTTCAATCTCCTTCCTTGTCCATCTCCTTCAATTCCCCTTCAATCTCCTTCCTTCTCCGTCTCTTTCCTTTCCCCTTCAATCTTCCTTCATTTCTTCCATCTCCATCCCTTCCCTTTCAATCTCTCTCCTTCCTTCCTTCCTTCCTCCTTCAATCTCCTTCCTTGTCCATCTCCTTCCTTTCCCCTTCAATCTTCCTTCCTTCCTTCTCCATCTCCATTCCTTCCCCTTCAATCTCTCTCTCCTTCCTTCCTTCCTTCCTTCCTTCCTTCCTTCCTTCCTTCCTTCCTTCCCCCTTCAATCTCCTTCCTTGTCCATCTCCTTCCTTTCCCCTTCAATCTTCCTTCCTTCCTTCCTTCCCCTTCAATCTCCTTCCTTGTCCATCTCCTTCAATTCCCCTTCAATCTCCTTCCTTCTCCGTCTCCTTCCTTTCCCCTTAAATCTTCCTTCATTTCTTCCATCTCCATCCTTTCCCTTTCAATCTCTCTCCTTCCTTCCTTCCTTCCCCTTCAATCTCCTTCCTTCTCCATCTCCTTCCTTTCCCCTTCAATCTTCCTTCCTTTCATCTCCATCACTTCCCCTTCAATCTCTCACTCCTTCCTTCCCCTTCAATCTCCTTCCTTGTCCATATCCTTCCTTTCCCTTCAATCTCCTTCCTTCTCCATCTCCTTCCTTTCCCCTTCAATCTTCCTTCCTTCCTTCCATCTCCATCTCCATCCCTTCCTTTTCAATCACTATCTCCTTCCTTCTTTCCTTCCCCTTCAATCTCCTTCCTTGTCCATCTCCTTCAATTCCCCTTCAATCTCCTTCCATCTCCATCTCCTTCGTTTGCTCTTCAATCTTCCTTCCTTCCTTTCCCCTTCAATCTTCTTTCCTTCCTTTCTCCCTTCCTTCCATCCTTTCCCCTTCAATCTTCCATCCTTCCTTCCTTCCCCTTCAATCTCCTTCCATCTCCATCTCCATCCATTCCCCTTCAATTTCTTTCTCCTTCCTTCCTTCCTTTCCCCTTCAATCTTCCATCATTCCTTCCTTCCCCTTCAATCTCCTTCCTTGTCCATCTGCTTTATTTCCCCTTCAATCTTCCTTCCTTCCTTCCTTACATCTCCATCTCCATCCCTTCCCCTTCAATCTTTCTCCTTCCTTCCTGCCTTCCTTCCTTCCTGCCTGCCTTCCTTCCTTCCTTCCCCTTCAATCTCCTTCCTTCTCCATCTCCTTCCTTTCCCCTTCAATCTTCCTTCCTTCTCCATCTCCTTCCTTTCCCCTTCAATCTTCCTTCCTTCCTTCCTTACATCTCCATCTCCATCCCTTCCCCTTCAATCTTTCTCCTACCTTCCTGCCTTCCTTCCTTCCTGCCTGCCTTCCTTCCTTCCTTCCCCTTCAATCTCCTTTCTTCTCCATCTCCTTTCTTGCCCCTTCAATCTTCCTTCCTTCTTTCCTTCCTTTCTCTTTCAATCTCCTTCATTCTCCATCTCCTTCCTTTCCCCTTCAATCTTCCTTCCTTCCATCTCCATCACTTCCCCTTCAATCTCTCTCTCCTTCCTTCCTTCCTTCCCCTTCAATCTCCTTCCTTGTCCATATCCTTCCTTTCCCTTCAATCTCCTTCCTTCTCCATCTCCTTCCTTTCCCCTTCAATCTTCCTTCCTTCCTTCCATCTCCATCTCCATCCCTTCCTTTTCAATCACTATCTCCTTCCTTCTTTCCTTCCCCTTCAATCTCCTTCCTTCTCCATCTCCATCCCTTCCCCTTCAATCTCTCTCTCCTTCCTTCCTTCTTTCCCCTTCAATCTCCTTCCTTCTCCATCTCCTTCCTTTCCCCTTCAATCTTCTTTCCTTCCTTCCATCTCTATCTCCATCCCTTCCCCTTCAATCTCCTTTTCCTTCCTTTCTCCCTTCCTTCCATCCTTCCTTTCCCCTTCAATCTTCCATCCTTCCTTCCTTCCCCTTCAATCTCCTTCCATCTCCATCTCCATCCATTCCCCTTCAATTTCTTTCTCCTTCCTTCCTTCCTTTCCCCTTCAATCTCTCCATCCTTCCTTCCTTCCCCTTCAATCTCCTTCCTTGTCCATCTGCTTTATTTCCCCTTCAGTCTTCCTTACTTCCATCCATTTCCATCTCCGTCCCTTCCTTTTCAATCTCTCTCTCCTTCCTTCCTTCCTTCCTTCCTTCCTTCCTTCCTTCCTTCCTTCCTTCCCCGTCAATCTCCTTCCTTGTCCATCTGCTTCCTTTCTCCTTTAATCTCCTTCCTTCTCCATCTCCTTCTTTTCCCCTTCAATCTCCTTCCTTCTCCATCTCCTTCCTTTCCCCTTCAATCTTCCTTCCTTCCTTCCTTCCCCTTCAATCTCCTTCCTTGTCCATCTCCTTCAATTCCCCTTCAATCTCCTTCCTTCTCCGTCTCCTTCCTTTCCCCTTCAATCTTCCTTCATTTCTTCCATCTCCATCCCTTCCCTTTCAATCTCTCTCCTTCCTTCCTTCCTTCCCCTTCAATCTCCTTCCTTCTCCATCTCCTTCCTTTCCCCTTCAATCTTCCTTCCTTCCTTCCATCTCCATCTCCATTCCTTCCCCTTCAATCTCTCCTTCCTTCCTTCCTTCCTTCCCCATTCAATCTCCTTCCTTGTCCATCTCCTTCCTTTCCCCTTCAATCTTCCTTCCTTCCTTCCTTCCCCTTCAATCTCCTTCCTTGTCCATCTCCTTCAATTCCCCTTCAATCTCCTTCCTTCTCCGTCTCCTTCCTTTCCCCTTCAATCTTCCTTCATTTCTTCCATCTCCATCCCTTCCCTTTCAATCTCTCTCCTTCCTTCCTTCCTTCCCCTTCAATCTCCTTCCTTCTCCATCTCCTTCCTTTCCCCTTCAATCTTCCTTCCTTCCTTCCATCTCCATTCCTTCCCCTTCAATCTCTCCTTCCTTCCTTCCTTCCTTCCTTCCCCCTTCAATCTCCTTCCTTGTCCATCTCCTTCCTTTCCCCTTCAATCTTCCTTCCTTCCTTCCTTCCCCTTCAATCTCCTTCCTTGTCCATCTCCTTCAATTCCCCTTCAATCTCCTTCCTTCTCCGTCTCCTTCCTTTCCCCTTAAATCTTCCTTCATTTCTTCCATCTCCATCCTTTCCCTTTCAATCTCTCTCCTTCCTTCCTTCCTTCCCCTTCAATCTCCTTCCTTCTCCATCTCCTTCCTTTCCCCTTCAATCTTCCTTCCTTCCTTCCATCTCCATCTCCATTCCTTCCCCTTCAATCTCTCCTTCCTTCCTTCCTTCCTTCCTCCTTCAATCTCCTTCCTTGTCCATCTCCTTCTTTTCCCCTTCAATCTTCCTTCCTTCCTTCCTTACATCTCCATCTCCATCCCTTCCCCTTCAATCTTTCTCCTTCCTTCCTGCCTTCCTTCCTTCCTGCCTGCCTTCCTTCCTTCCTTCCCCTTCAATCTCCTTTCTTCTCCATCTCCTTTCTTGCCCCTTCAATCTTCCTTCCTTCTTTCCTTCCTTTCTCTTTCAATCTCCTTCATTCTCCATCTCCTTCCTTTCCCCTTCAATCTTCCTTCCTTCCATCTCCATCACTTCCCCTTCAATCTCTCTCTCCTTCCTTCCTTCCTTCCCCTTCAATCTCCTTCCTTGTCCATATCCTTCCTTTCCCTTCAATCTCCTTCCTTCTCCATCTCCTTCCTTTCCCCTTCAATCTTCCTTCCTTCCTTCCATCTCCATCTCCATCCCTTCCTTTTCAATCACTATCTCCTTCCTTCTTTCCTTCCCCTTCAATCTCCTTCCTTCTCCATCTCCATCCCTTCCCCTTCAATCTCTCTCTCCTTCCTTCTTTCCTTCCCCTTCAATCTCCTTCCTTCTCCATCTCCTTCCTTTCCCCTTCAATCTTCTTTCCTTCCTTCCATCTCTATCTCCATCCCTTCCCCTTCAATCTCCTTTTCCTTCCTTTCTCCCTTCCTTCCATCCTTCCTTTCCCCTTCAATCTTCCATCCTTCCTTCCTTCCCCTTCAATCTCCTTCCATCTCCATCTCCATCCATTCCCCTTCAATTTCTTTCTCCTTCCTTCCTTCCTTTCCCCTTCAATCTTCCATCATTCCTTCCTTCCCCTTCAATCTCCTTCCTTGTCCATCTGCTTTATTTCCCCTTCAGTCTTCCTTCCTTCCATCCATTTCCATCTCCGTCCCTTCCTTTTCAATCTCTCTCTCCTTCCTTCCTTCCTTCCTTCCTTCCTTCCTTCCTTCCTTCCTTCCTTCCGCGTCAATCTCCTTCCTTGTCCATCTGCTTCCTTTCCCCTTTAATCTCCTTCCTTCTCCATCTCCTTCTTTTCCCCTTCAATCTCCTTCCTTCTCCATCTCCTTCCTTTCCCCTTCAATCTTCCTTCCTTCCTTCCTTCCCCTTCAATCTCCTTCCTTGTCCATCTCCTTCAATTCCCCTTCAATCTCCTTCCTTCTCCGTCTCTTTCCTTTCCCCTTCAATCTTCCTTCATTTCTTCCATCTCCATCCCTTCCCTTTCAATCTCTCTCCTTCCTTCCTTCCTTCCTCCTTCAATCTCCTTCCTTGTCCATCTCCTTCCTTTCCCCTTCAATCTTCCTTCCTTCCTTCTCCATCTCCATTCCTTCCCCTTCAATCTCTCTCCTTCCTTCCTTCCTTCCTTCCTTCCTTCCTTCCTTCCTTCCTTCCTTCCCCCTTCAATCTCCTTCCTTGTCCATCTCCTTCCTTTCCCCTTCAATCTTCCTTCCTTCCTTCCTTCCCCGTCAATCTCCTTCCTTGTCCATCTCCTTCAATTCCCCTTCAATCTCCTTCCTTCTCCGTCTCCTTCCTTTCCCCTTAAATCTTCCTTCATTTCTTCCATCTCCATCCTTTCCCTTTCAATCTCTCTCCTTCCTTCCTTCCTTCCCCTTCAATCTCCTTCCTTCTCCATCTCCTTCCTTTCCCCTTCAATCTTCCTTCCTTCCATCTCCATCACTTCCCCTTCAATCTCTCACTCCTTCCTTCCCCTTCAATCTCCTTCCTTGTCCATATCCTTCCTTTCCCTTCAATCTCCTTCCTTCTCCATCTCCTTCCTTTCCCCTTCAATCTTCCTTCCTTCCTTCCATCTCCATCTCCATCCCTTCCTTTTCAATCACTATCTCCTTCCTTCTTTCCTTCCCCTTCAATCTCCTTCCTTGTCCATCTCCTTCAATTCCCCTTCAATCTCCTTCCATCTCCATCTCCTTCGTTTGCTCTTCAATCTTCCTTCCTTCCTTTCCCCTTCAATCTTCTTTCCTTCCTTTCTCCCTTCCTTCCATCCTTCCTTTCCCCTTCAATCTTCCATCCTTCCTTCCTTCCCCTTCAATCTCCTTCCATCTCCATCTCCATCCATTCCCCTTCAATTTCTTTCTCCTTCCTTCCTTCCTTTCCCCTTCAATCTTCCATCATTCCTTCCTTCCCCTTCAATCTCCTTCCTTGTCCATCTGCTTTATTTCCCCTTCAATCTTCCTTCCTTCCTTCCTTACATCTCCATCTCCATCCCTTCCCCTTCAATCTTTCTCCTTCCTTCCTGCCTTCCTTCCTGCCTGCCTGCCTTCCTTCCTTCCTTCCCCTTCAATCTCCTTCCTTCTCCATCTCCTTCCTTTCCCCTTCAATCTTCCTTCCTTCTCCATCTCCTTCCTTTCCCCTTCAATCTTCCTTCCTTCCTTCCTTACATCTCCATCTCAATCCCTTCCCCTTCAATCTTTCTCCTTCCTTCCTGCCTTCCTTCCTTCCTGCCTGCCTTCCTTCCTTCCTTCCCCTTCAATCTCCTTTCTTCTCCATCTCGTTTCTTGCCCCTTCAATCTTCCTTCCTTCTTTCCTTCCTTTCTCTTTCAATCTCCTTCATTCTCCATCTCCTTCCTTTCCCCTTCAATCTTCCTTCCTTCCATCTCCATCACTTCCCCTTCAATCTCTCTCTCCTTCCTTCCTTCCTTCCCCTTCAATCTCCTTCCTTGTCCATATCCTTCCTTTCCCTTCAATCTCCTTCCTTCTCCATCTCCTTCCTTTCCCCTTCAATCTTCCTTCCTTCCTTCCATCTCCATCTCCATCCCTTCCTTTTCAATCACTATCTCCTTCCTTCTTTCCTTCCCCTTCAATCTCCTTCCTTCTCCATCTCCATCCCTTCCCCTTCAATCTCTCTCTCCTTCCTTCCTTCTTTCCCCTTCAATCTCCTTCCTTCTCCATCTCCTTCCTTTCCCCTTCAATCTTCTTTCCTTCCTTCCATCTCTATCTCCATCCCTTCCCCTTCAATCTCCTTTTCCTTCCTTTCTCCCTTCCTTCCATCCTTCCTTTCCCCTTCAATCTTCCATCCTTCCTTCCTTCCCCTTCAATCTCCTTCCATCTCCATCTCCATCCATTCCCCTTCAATTTCTTTCTCCTTCCTTCCTTCCTTTCCCCTTCAATCTCTCCATCCTTCCTTCCTTCCCCTTCAATCTCCTTCCTTGTCCATCTGCTTTATTTCCCCTTCAGTCTTCCTTACTTCCATCCATTTCCATCTCCGTCCCTTCCTTTTCAATCTCTCTCTCCTTCCTTCCTTCCTTCCTTCCTTCCTTCCTTCCTTCCTTCCTTCCCCGTCAATCTCCTTCCTTGTCCATCTGCTTCCTTTCCCCTTTAATCTCCTTCCTTCTCCATCTCCTTCTTTTCCCCTTGAATCTCCTTCCTTCTCCATCTCCTTCCTTTCCCCTTCAATCTTCCTTCCTTCCTTCCTTCCCCTTCAATCTCCTTCCTTGTCCATCTCCTTCAATTCCCCTTCAATCTCATTCCTTCTCCGTGTCCTTCCTTTCCCCTTCAATCTTCCTTCATTTCTTCCATCTCCATCCCTTCCCTTTCAATCTCTCTCCTTCCTTCCTTCCTTCCCCTTCAATCTCCTTCCTTCTCCATCTCCTTCCTTTCCCCTTCAATCTTCCTTCCTTCCTTCCATCTCCATCTCCATTCCTTCCCCTTCAATCTCTCCTTCCTTCCTTCCTTCCTTCCCCGTTCAATCTCCTTCCTTGTCCATCTCCTTCCTTTCCCCTTCAATCTTCCTTCCTTCCTTCCTTCCCCTTCAATCTCCTTCCTTGTCCATCTCCTTCAATTCCCCTTCAATCTCCTTCCTTCTCCGTCTCCTTCCTTTCCCCTTCAATCTTCCTTCATTTCTTCCATCTCCATCCCTTCCCTTTCAATCTCTCTCCTTCCTTCCTTCCTTCCCCTTCAATCTCCTTCCTTCTCCATCTCCTTCCTTTCCCCTTCAATCTTCCTTCCTTCCTTCCATCTCCATCTCCATTCCTTCCCCTTCAATCTCTCCTTCCTTCCTTCCTTCCTTCCCCCTTCAATCTCCTTCCTTGTCCATCTCCTTCCTTTCCCCTTCAATCTTCCTTCCTTCCTTCCTTCCCCTTCAATCTCCTTCCTTGTCCATCTCCTTCAATTCCCCTTCAATCTCCTTCCTTCTCCGTCTCCTTCCTTTCCCCTTCAATCTTCCTTCATTTCTTCCATCTCCATCCCTTCCCTTTCAATCTCTCTCCTTCCTTCCTTCCTTCCCCTTCAATCTCCTTCCTTCTCCATCTCCTTCCTTTCCCCTTCAATCTTCCTTCCTTCCTTCCATCTCCATCTCCATTCCTTCCCCTTCAATCTCTCCTTCCTTCCTTCCTTCCTTCCTTCCTTCCTTCCTTCCCCCTTCAATCTCCTTCCTTGTCCATCTCCTTCCTTTCCCCTTCAATCTTCCTTCCTTCCTTCCTTACATCTCCATCTCCATCCCTTCCCCTTCAATCTTTCTCCTTCGTTCCTGCCTTCCTTCCTTCCTGCCTGCCTTCCTTCCTTCCTTCCCCTTCAATCTCCTTTCTTCTCCATCTCTTTTCTTGCCCCTTCAATCTTCCTTCCTTCTTTCCTTCCTTTCTCTTTCAATCTCCTTCATTCTCCATCTCCTTCCTTTCCCCTTCAATCTTCCTTCCTTCCATCTCCATCACTTCCCCTTCAATCTCTCTCTCCTTCCTTCCTTCCTTCCCCTTCAATCTCCTTCCTTGTCCATATCCTTCCTTTCCCTTCAATCTCCTTCCTTCTCCATCTCCTTCCTTTCCCCTTCAATCTTCCTTCCTTCCTTCCATCTCCATCTCCATCCCTTCCTTTTCAATCACTATCTCCTTCCTTCTTTCCTTCCCCTTCAATCTCCTTCCTTCTCCATCTCCATCCCTTCCCCTTCAATCTCTCTCTCCTTCCTTCTTTCCTTCCCCTTCAATCTCCTTCCTTCTCCATCTCCTTCCTTTCCCCTTCAATCTTCTTTCCTTCCTTCCATCTCTATCTCCATCCCTTCCCCTTCAATCTCCTTTTCCTTCCTTTCTCCCTTCCTTCCATCCTTCCTTTCCCCTTCAATCTTCCATCCTTCCTTCCTTCCCCTTCAATCTCCTTCCATCTCCATCTCCATCCATTCCCCTTCAATTTCTTTCTCCTTCCTTCCTTCCTTTCCCCTTCAATCTTCCATCCTTCCTTCCTTCCCCTTCAATCTCCTTCCTTGTCCATCTGCTTTATTTCCCCTTCAGTCTTCCTTACTTCCATCCATTTCCATCTCCGTCCCTTCCTTTTCAATCTCTCTCTCTCTCCTTCCTTCCTTCCTTCCTTCCTTCCTTCCTTCCTTCCTTCCTTCCTTCCCCGTCAATCTCCTTCCTTGTCCATCTGCTTCCTTTCCCCTTTAATCTCCTTCCTTCTCCATCTCCTTCTTTTCCCCTTCAATCTCCTTCCTTCTCCATCTCCTTCCTTTCCCCTTCAATCTTCCTTCCTTCCTTCCTTCCTTCCCCTTCAATCTCCTTCCTTGTCCATCTCCTTCAATTCCCCTTCAATCTCCTTCCTTCTCCGTCTCCTTCCTTTCCCCTTCAATCTTCCTTCATTTCTTCCATCTCCATCCCTTCCCTTTCAATCTCTCTCCTTCCTTCCTTCCTTCCCCTTCAATCTCCTTCCTTCTCCATCTCCTTCCTTTCCCCTTCAATCTTCCTTCCTTCCTTCCATCTCCATCTCCATTCCTTCCCCTTCAATCTCTCCTTCCTTCCTTCCTTCCTTCCTCCTTCAATCTCCTTCCTTGTCCATCTCCTTCCTTTCCCCTTCAATCTTCCTTCCTTCCTTCTCCATCTCCATTCCTTCCCCTTCAATCTCTCTCCTTCCTTCCTTCCTTCCTTCCTTCCTTCCTTCCTTCCCCCTTCAATCTCCTTCCTTGTCCATCTCCTTCCTTTCCCCTTCAATCTTCCTTCCTTCCTTCCTTCCCCTTCAATCTCCTTCCTTGTCCATCTCCTTCAATTCCCCTTCAATCTCCTTCCTTCTCCGTCTCCTTCCTTTCCCCTTAAATCTTCCTTCATTTCTTCCATCTCCATCCTTTCCCTTTCAATCTCTCTCCTTCCTTCCTTCCTTCCCCTTCAATCTCCTTCCTTGTCCATATCCTTCCTTTCCCTTCAATCTCCTTCCTTCTCCATCTCCTTCCTTTCCCCTTCAATCTTCCTTCCTTCCTTCCATCTCCATCTCCATCCCTTCCTTTTCAATCACTATCTCCTTCCTTCTTTCCTTCCCCTTCAATCTCCTTCCTTGTCCATCTCCTTCAATTCCCCTTCAATCTCCTTCCATCTCCATCTCCTTCGTTTGCTCTTCAATCTTCCTTCCTTCCTTTCCCCTTCAATCTTCTTTCCTTCCTTCCATCTCTATCTCCATCCCTTCCCCTTCAATCTCCTTTTCCTTCCTTTCTCCCTTCCTTCCATCCTTCCTTTCCCCTTCAATCTTCCATCCTTCCTTCCTTCCGCTTCAATCTCCTTCCATTTCCATCTCCATCTATTCCCCTTCAATTTCTTTCTCCTTCCTTCCTTCCTTTCCCCTTCAATCTCTCCATCCTTCCTTCCTTCCCCTTCAATCTCCTTCCTTGTCCATCTGCTTTATTTCCCCTTCAGTCTTCCTTCCTTCCATCCATTTCCATCTCCGTCCCTTCCTTTTCAATCTCTCTCTCCTTCCTTCCTTCCTTCCTTCCTTCCTTCCTTCCTTCCTTCCTTCCTTCCTTCCTTCCTTCCCCGTCAATCTCCTTCCTTGTCCATCTGCTTCCTTTCCCCTTTAATCTCCTTCCTTCTCCATCTCCTTCTTTTCCCCTTCAATCTCCTTCCTTCTCCATCTCCTTCCTTTCCCCTTCAATCTTCCTTCCTTCCTTCCTTCCCCTTCAATCTCCTTCCTTGTCCATCTCCTTCAATTCCCCTTCAATCTCCTTCCTTCTCCGTCTCCTTCCTTTCCCCTTAAATCTTCCTTCATTTCTTCCATCTCCATCCTTTCCCTTTCAATCTCTCTCCTTCCTTCCTTCCTTCCCCTTCAATCTCCTTCCTTCTCCATCTCCTTCCTTTCCCCTTCAATCTTCCTTCCTTCCATCTCCATCACTTCCCCTTCAATCTCTCACTCCTTCCTTCCTTCCTTCCCCTTCAATCTCCTTCCTTGTCCATATCCTTCCTTTCCCTTCAATCTCCTTCCTTCTCCATCTCCTTCCTTTCCCCTTCAATCTTCCTTCCTTCCTTCCATCTCCATCTCCATCCCTTCCTTTTCAATCACTATCTCCTTCCTTCTTTCCTTCCCCTTCAATCTCCTTCCTTGTCCATCTCCTTCAATTCCCCTTCAATCTCCTTCCATCTCCATCTCCTTCGTTTGCTCTTCAATCTTCCTTCCTTCCTTTCCCCTTCAATCTTCTTTCCTTCCTTCCATCTCTATCTCCATCCCTTCCCCTTCAATCTCCTTTTCCTTCCTTTCTCCCTTCCTTCCATCCTTCCTTTCCCCTTCAATCTTCCATCCTTCCTTCCTTCCCCTTCAATCTCCTTCCATCTCCATCTCCATCCATTCCCCTTCAATTTCTTTCTCCTTCCTTCCTTCCTTTCCCCTTCAATCTTCCATCATTCCTTCCTTCCCCTTCAATCTCCTTCCTTGTCCATCTGCTTTATTTCCCCTTCAGTCTTCCTTCCTTCCATCCATTTCCATCTCCGTCCCTTCCTTTTCAATCTCTCTCTCCTTCCTTCCTTCCTTCCTTCCTTCCTTCCTTCCTTCCTTCCTTCCTTCCTTCCTTCCTTCCGCGTCAATCTCCTTCCTTGTCCATCTGCTTCCTTTCCCCTTTAATCTCCTTCCTTCTCCATCTCCTTCTTTTCCCCTTCAATCTCCTTCCTTCTCCATCTCCTTCCTTTCCCCTTCAATCTTCCTTCCTTCCTTCCTTCCCCTTCAATCTCCTTCCTTCTCCATCTCCTTCAATTCCCCTTCAATCTCCTTCCTTCTCCGTCTCTTTCCTTTCCCCTTCAATCTTCCTTCATTTCTTCCATCTCCATCCCTTCCCTTTCAATCTCTCTCCTTCCTTCCTTCCTTCCTCCTTCAATCTCCTTCCTTGTCCATCTCCTTCCTTTCCCCTTCAATCTTCCTTCCTTCCTTCTCCATCTCCATTCCTTCCCCTTCAATCTCTCTCCTTCCTTCCTTCCTTCCTTCCTTCCTTCCTTCCTTCCTTCCTTCCTTCCTTCCCCCTTCAATCTCCTTCCTTGTCCATCTCCTTCCTTTCCCCTTCAATCTTCCTTCCTTCCTTCCTTCCCCTTCAATCTCCTTCCTTGTCCATCTCCTTCCTTTCCCTTCAATCTCCTTCCTTCTCCATCTCCTTCCTTTCCCCTTCAATCTTCCTTCCTTCCTTCCATCTCCATCTCCATCCCTTCCTTTTCAATCACTATCTCCTTCCTTCTTTCCTTCCCCTTCAATCTCCTTCCTTGTCCATCTCCTTCAATTCCCCTTCAATCTCCTTCCATCTCCATCTCCTTCGTTTGCTCTTCAATCTTCCTTCCTTCCTTTCCCCTTCAATCTTCTTTCCTTCCTTTCTCCCTTCCTTCCATCCTTCCTTTCCCCTTCAATCTTCCATCCTTCCTTCCTTCCCCTTCAATCTCCTTCCATCTCCATCTCCATCCATTCCCCTTCAATTTCTTTCTCCTTCCTTCCTTCCTTTCCCCTTCAATCTTCCATCATTCCTTCCTTCCCCTTCAATCTCCTTCCTTGTCCATCTGCTTTATTTCCCCTTCAATCTTCCTTCCTTCCTTCCTTACATCTCCATCTCCATCCCTTCCCCTTCAATCTTTCTCCTTCCTTCCTGCCTTCCTTCCTTCCTGCCTGCCTTCCTTCCTTCCTTCCCCTTCAATCTCCTTCCTTCTCCATCTCCTTCCTTTCCCCTTCAATCTCCTTTCTTCTCCATCTCCTTTCTTGCCCCTTCAATCTTCCTTCCTTCTTTCCTTCCTTTCTCTTTCAATCTCCTTCATTCTCCATCTCCTTCCTTTCCCCTTCAATCTTCCTTCCTTCCATCTCCATCACTTCCCCTTCAATCTCTCTCTCCTTCCTTCCTTCCTTCCCCTTCAATCTCCTTCCTTGTCCATATCCTTCCTTTCCCTTCAATCTCCTTCCTTCTCCATCTCCTTCCTTTCCCCTTCAATCTTCCTTCCTTCCTTCCATCTCCATCTCCATCCCTTCCTTTTCAATCACTATCTCCTTCCTTCTTTCCTTCCCCTTCAATCTCCTTCCTTCTCCATCTCCATCCCTTCCCCTTCAATCTCTCTCTCCTTCCTTCCTTCTTTCCCCTTCAATCTCCTTCCTTCTCCATCTCCTTCCTTTCCCCTTCAATCTTCTTTCCTTCCTTCCATCTCTATCTCCATCCCTTCCCCTTCAATCTCCTTTTCCTTCCTTTCTCCCTTCCTTCCATCCTTCCTTTCCCCTTCAATCTTCCATCCTTCCTTCCTTCCCCTTCAATCTCCTTCCATCTCCATCTCCATCCATTCCCCTTCAATTTCTTTCTCCTTCCTTCCTTCCTTTCCCCTTCAATCTCTCCATCCTTCCTTCCTTCCCCTTCAATCTCCTTCCTTGTCCATCTGCTTTATTTCCCCTTCAGTCTTCCTTACTTCCATCCATTTCCATCTCCGTCCCTTCCTTTTCAATCTCTCTCTCCTTCCTTCCTTCCTTCCTTCCTTCCTTCCTTCCTTCCTTCCTTCCTTCCCCGTCAATCTCCTTCCTTGTCCATCTGCTTCCTTTCCCCTTTAATCTCCTTCCTTCTCCATCTCCTTCTTTTCCCCTTCAATCTCCTTCCTTCTCCATCTCCTTCCTTTCCCCTTCAATCTTCCTTCCTTCCTTCCTTCCCCTTCAATCTCCTTCCTTGTCCATCTCCTTCAATTCCCCTTCAATCTCCTTCCTTCTCCGTCTCCTTCCTTTCCCCTTCAATCTTCCTTCATTTCTTCCATCTCCATCCCTTCCCTTTCAATCTCTCTCCTTCCTTCCTTCCTTCCCCTTCAATCTCCTTCCTTCTCCATCTCCTTCCTTTCCCCTTCAATCTTCCTTCCTTCCTTCCATCTCCATTCCTTCCCCTTCAATCTCTCCTTCCTTCCTTCCTTCCTTCCTTCCCCCTTCAATCTCCTTCCTTGTCCATCTCCTTCCTTTCCCCTTCAATCTTCCTTCCTTCCTTCCTTCCCCTTCAATCTCCTTCCTTGTCCATCTCCTTCAATTCCCCTTCAATCTCCTTCCTTCTCCGTCTCCTTCCTTTCCCCTTAAATCTTCCTTCATTTCTTCCATCTCCATCCTTTCCCTTTCAATCTCTCTCCTTCCTTCCTTCCTTCCCCTTCAATCTCCTTCCTTCTCCATCTCCTTCCTTTCCCCTTCAATCTTCCTTCCTTCCTTCCATCTCCATCTCCATTCCTTCCCCTTCAATCTCTCCTTCCTTCCTTCCTTCCTTCCTCCTTCAATCTCCTTCCTTGTCCATCTCCTTCTTTTCCCCTTCAATCTTCCTTCCTTCCTTCCTTACATCTCCATCTCCATCCCTTCCCCTTCAATCTTTCTCCTTCCTTCCTGCCTTCCTTCCTTCCTGCCTGCCTTCCTTCCTTCCTTCCCCTTCAATCTCCTTTCTTCTCCATCTCCTTTCTTGCCCCTTCAATCTTCCTTCCTTCTTTCCTTCCTTTCTCTTTCAATCTCCTTCATTCTCCATCTCCTTCCTTTCCCCTTCAATCTTCCTTCCTTCCATCTCCATCACTTCCCCTTCAATCTCTCTCTCCTTCCTTCCTTCCTTCCCCTTCAATCTCCTTCCTTGTCCATATCCTTCCTTTCCCTTCAATCTCCTTCCTTCTCCATCTCCTTCCTTTCCCCTTCAATCTTCCTTCCTTCCTTCCATCTCCATCTCCATCCCTTCCTTTTCAATCACTATCTCCTTCCTTCTTTCCTTCCCCTTCAATCTCCTTCCTTCTCCATCTCCATCCCTTCCCCTTCAATCTCTCTCTCCTTCCTTCCTTCTTTCCCCTTCAATCTCCTTCCTTGTCCATCTCCTTCCTTTCCCCTTCAATCTTCCTTCCTTCCTTCTCCATCTCCATCCCTTCCCCTTCAATCTCTCTCCTTCCTTCCTTCCTTCCTTCCCCCTTCAATCTCCTTCCTTGTCCATCTCCTTCCTTTCCCCTTCAATCTTCCTTCCTTCCTTCTCCATCTCCATCCCTTCCCCTTCAATCTCTCTCCTTACTTCCTTCCTTCCTTCCTTCCCCCTTCAATCTCCTTCCTTGTCCATCTCCTTCCTTTCCCCTTCAATCTTCCTTCCTTCCTTCTCCATCTCCATCCCTTCCCCTTCAATCTCTCTCCTTCCTTCCTTCCTTCTTTCCTTCCTCCTTTAATCTCCTTCCTTGTCCATCTCCTTCCTTTCCCCTTCAATCTTCCTTCCTTCCTTCTCCATCTCCATCCCTTCCCCTTCAATCTCTCTCCTTCCTTCCTTCCTTCCTTCCCCCTTCAATCTCCTTCCTTCTCCATCTCCTTCCTTTCCCCTTCAATCTTCCTTCCTTCCTTCTCCATCTCCATCCCTTCCCCTTCAATCTCTCTAATTCCTTCCCTCCCCTTCAATCTCCTTCCTTCTCCATCTCCTTCGTTTCCCCTTCAATCTTCCTTCCTTCCTTTCCCCTTCAATCTCCTTCCTTCTCCATCTCCTTCCTTTCCCCTTCAATCTCCTTCCATCTCCATCTCTATCCCTTCCCCTTCAATTTCTTTCTCCTTCCTTCCTTCCTTTCTTTCCCCTTCAATCTTCCTTCCTTCCATCTCCATCACTTCCCCTTCAATCTCTCTCTCCTTCCTTTCTTCCTTCCCCTTCAATCTCCTTCCTCGTCCATCTCCTTCCTTTCCATTCAATCTCCTTCATTCTCCATCTCCTTCGTTTCCCCTTCAATCTTCCTTCCTTCCTTCCATCTCCATCTCTTCCTTTTCAATCACTCTCTCCTTCCTTCCTTCCTTCCTTCCTCCTTTAATCTCCTTCCTTCCCCATCTCCTTCCTCTCCCCTTCAATCTCCTTCCATCTCCATCTCCTTCGTTTCCTCTTCAATCTTCCTTCCTTCCTTTCCCCTTCAATCTCCTTCCATCTCCATCTCCTTCATTTCCCCTTCAATCTCTTTCCATCTCCATCTCTATCCCTTCCCCTTCAATTTCTTTCTCCTTCCTTCCTTCCTTCCATCCTTCCTTTCCCCTTCAATCTCTCTAATTCCTTCCCTCCCCTTCAATCTCCTTCCTTCTCCATCTCCTTCGTTTCCCCTTCAATCTTCCTTCCTTCCTTTCCCCTTCAATCTCCTTCCTTCTCCATCTCCTTCCTTTCCCCTTCAATCTCCTTCCATCTCCATCTCTATCCCTTCCCCTTCAATTTCTTTCTCCTTCCTTCCTTCCTTTCTTTCCCCTTCAATCTTCCTTCCTTCCATCTCCATCACTTCCCCTTCAATCTCTCTCTCTCCTTCCTTTCTTCCTTCCCCTTCAATCTCCTTCCTCGTCCATTTGTTTCCTTTCCATTCAATCTCCTTCATTCTCCATCTCCTTCCTTTCCCCTTCAATCTTCCTTCCTTCCTTCCATCTCCATCTCTTCCTTTTCAATCACTCTCTCCTTCCTTTCTTCCCTTCCCCTTCAATCTCCTTCCTTCTCCATCTCCTTCGTTTCCACTTCAATCTTCCTTCCTTCCTTCCTTTCCCCTTCAATTTCCTTCCTTCTCCATCTCCTTCCTTTCCCCTTCAATCTTCTTTCCTTCCTTCCATCTGTATCTCCATCCCTTCCCCTTCAATCTCTTTTTCCTTCCTTTCTTCCTTCCTTCCATCCTTCCTTTCCCCTTCAATCTTCCATCCTTCCTTCCTTCCCCTTCAATCTCCTTCCATCTCCATCTCCATCCATTCCCTTTCAATTTCTTTCTCCTTCCTTCCTTCGTTCCTTCCATCCTTCCTTTCCCCTTTAATCTTCCATCCTTACTTCATTCCCCTTCAATCTCCTTCCTTGTCCATCTGCTATATTTCCCCTTCAATCTTCCTTCCTTCCATCCATTTCCATCTCCATCCCTTTCCTTTCAATCATTCTCCTTCCTTCCTTCCTTCCTTCCTTCCTTCCTTCCTTCCTTCCTTCCCCTTCAATCTCCTTCCTTCTCCATCTCCTTCCTTTCCCCTTCAATCTTCCTTCCTTCCTTCCATCTCCATCTCCATTCCTTCCCCTTCAATCTCTCCTTCCGTCCTTCCTTCCCCCTTCAATCTCCTTCCTTCTCCATCTCCTTCCTTTCCCCTTCAATCTTCCTTCCTTCCTTCCATCTCCATCCCTTCCCCTTCAATCTCTCTAATTCCTTCCTTCCCCTTCAATCTCCTTTCTTCTCCATCTCCTTCCTTTCCCCTTCAATCTTCCTTCCTTCCATCTCCATCTCCATCCCTTCCCCTTCAATCTTTCTCCTTCCTTCCTTCCTTCCCCTTCAATCTCCTCCCTTCTCCATCTCCTCCGTTTCCCCTTCAATCTTCCTTCCTTCCTTTCCCCTTCAATCTCCTTCCTTCTCCATCTCCTTCCTTTCCCCTTCAATCTCCTTCCATCTCCATCTCTATCCCTTCCCCTTCAATTTCTTTCTCCTTCCTTCCTTTCTTCCTTCCCCTTCAATTTCCTTCCTCGTCCATCTCCTTCCTTTCCATTCAATCTCCTTCATTCTCCATCTCCTTCCTTTCCCCTTCAATCTTCCTTCCTTCCTTCCATCTCCATCCCTTCCTTTTCAATCACTCTCTCCTTCCTTTCTTCCTTCCTTCCTTCCTCCTTCAATCTCCTTTCTTCTCCATCTCCTTCCTCTCCCCTTCAATCTCCTTCCATCTCCATCTCCTTCGTTTGCTCTTCAATCTTCCTTCCTTCCTTTCCCCTTCAATCTTCTTTCCTTCCTTCCATCTGTATCTTCATCCCTTCCCCTTCAATCTCCTTTTCCTTCCTTTCTCCCTTCCTTCCATCCTTCCTTTCCCCTTCAATCTTCCATCCTTCCTTCCTTCCCCTTCAATCTCCTTCCATCTCCATCTCCATCCATTCCCCTTCAATTTCTTTCTCCTTCCTTCCTTCCTTTCCCCTTCAATCTTCCATCATTCCTTCCTTCCCCTTCAATCTCCTTCCTTGTCCATCTGCTTTATTTCCCCTTCAGTCTTCCTTCCTTCCATCCATTTCCATCTCCGTCCCTTCCTTTTCAATCTCTCTCTCCTTCCTTCCTTCCTTCCTTCCTTCCTTCCTTCCTTCCTTCCTTCCTTCCTTCCTTCCTTCCTTCCCCGTCAATCTCCTTCCTTGTCCATCTCCTTCCTTTCCCCTTTAATCTCCTTCCTTCTCCATCTCCTTCCTTTCCCCTTCAATCTTCCTTCCTTCCTTCCCCTTCAATCTCCTTCCTTGTCCATCTTCTTCAATTCCCCTTCAATCTCCTTCCTTCTCCGTCTCCTTCCTTTCCCCTTCAATCTTCCTTCATTTCTTCCATCTCCATCCCTTCCCTTTCAATCTCTCTCCTTCCTTCCTTCCTTCCTTCCTTCCTTCCTTCCTTCCTTCCTTCCTTCCTTCCCCTTCAATCTCCTTTCTTCTCCATCTCCTTTCTTTCCCCTTCAATCTTCCTTCCTTCTTTCCTTCCTTTCTCTTTCAATCTCCTTCATTCTCCATCTCCTTCCTTTCCCCTTCAATCTTCCTTCCTTCCATCTCCATCACTTCCCCTTCAATCTCTCTCTCCTTCCTTCCTTCCTTCCCCTTCAATCTCCTTCCTTGTCCATATCCTTCCTTTCCCTTCAATCTCCTTCCTTCTCCATCTCCTTCCTTTCCCCTTCAATCTTCCTTCCTTCCTTCCTTACATCTCCATCTCCATCCCTTCCCCTTCAATCTTTCTCCTTCCTTCCTGCCTTCCTTCCTTCCTGCCTGCCTTCCTTCCTTCCTTCCCCTTCAATCTCCTTTCTTCTCCATCTCCTTTCTTGCCCCTTCAATCTTCCTTCCTTCTTTCCTTCCTTTCTCTTTCAATCTCCTTCATTCTCCATCTCCTTCCTTTCCCCTTCAATCTTCCTTCCTTCCATCTCCATCACTTCCCCTTCAATCTCTCACTCCTTCCTTCCTTCCTTCCCCTTCAATCTCCTTCCTTGTCCATATCCTTCCTTTCCCTTCAATCTCCTTCCTTCTCCATCTCCTTCCTTTCCCCTTCAATCTTCCTTCCTTCCTTCCATCTCCATCTCCATCCCTTCCTTTTCAATCACTATCTCCTTCCTTCTTTCCTTCCCCTTCAATCTCCTTCCTTGTCCATCTCCTTCAATTCCCCTTCAATCTCCTTCCATCTCCATCTCCTTCGTTTGCTCTTCAATCTTCCTTCCTTCCTTTCCCCTTCAATCTTCTTTCCTTCCTTCCATCTCTATCTCCATCCCTTCCCCTTCAATCTCCTTTTCCTTCCTTTCTCCCTTCCTTCCATCCTTCCTTTCCCCTTCAATCTTCCATCCTTCCTTCCTTCCCCTTCAATCTCCTTCCATCTCCATCTCCATCCATTCCCCTTCAATTTCTTTCTCCTTCCTTCCTTCCTTTCCCCTTCAATCTTCCATCATTCCTTCCTTCCCCTTCAATCTCCTTCCTTGTCCATCTGCTTTATTTCCCCATCAGTCTTCCTTCCTTCCATCCATTTCCATCTCCGTCCCTTCCTTTTCAATCTCTCTCTCCTTCCTTCCTTCCTTCCTTCCTTCCTTCCTTCCTTCCTTCCTTCCTTCCTTCCTTCCTTCCCCGTCAATCTCCTTCCTTGTCCATCTCCTTCCTTTCCCCTTTAATCTCCTTCCTTCTCCATCTCCTTCTTTTCCCCTTCAATCTCCTTCCTTTTCCATCTCCTTCCTTTCCCCTTCAATCTTCCTTCTTTCCTTCCCCTTCAATCTCCTTCCTTGTCCATCTTCTTCAATTCCCCTTCAATCTCCTTCCTTCTCCGTCTCCTTCCTTTCCCCTTCAATCTTCCTTCATTTCTTCCATCTCCATCCCTTCCCTTTCAATCTCTCTCCTTCCTTCCTTCCTTCTTCCTTCCTGCCTTCCTTCCTTCCTTCCTTCCCCTTCAATCTCCTTTCTTCTCCATCTCCTTCCTTTCCCCTTCAATCTTCCATCATTCCTTCCTTCCCCTTCAATCTCCTTCCTTGTCCATCTGCTTTATTTCCCCTTCAGTCTTCCTTCCTTCCATCCATTTCCATCTCCGTCCCTTCCTTTTCAATCTCTCTCTCCTTCCTTCCTTCCTTCCTTCCTTCCTTCCTTCCTTCCTTCCTTCCTTCCTTCCTTCCTTCCCCGTCAATCTCCTTCCTTGTCCATCTCCTTCCTTTCCCCTTTAATCTCCTTCCTTCTCCATCTCCTACTTTTCCCCTTCAATCTCCTTCCTTTTCCATCTCCTTCCTTTCCCCTTCAATCTTCCTTCCTTCCTTCCCCTTCAATCTCCTTCCTTGTCCATCTTCTTCAATTCCCCTTCAATCTCCTTCCTTCTCCGTCTCCTTCCTTTCCCCTTCAATCTTCCTTCATTTCTTCCATCTCCATCCCTTCCCTTTCAATCTCTCTCCTTCCTTCCTTCCTTCCTTCCTTCCTTCCTTCCTTCCTTCCTTCCTTCCTTCCCCTTCAATCTCCTTTCTTCTCCATCTCCTTTCTTTCCCCTTCAATCTTCCTTCCTTCTTTCCTTCCTTTCTCTTTCAATCTCCTTCATTCTCCATCTCCTTCCTTTCCCCTTCAATCTTCCTTCCTTCCATCTCCATCACTTCCCCTTCAATCTCTCTCTCCTTCCTTCCTTCCTTCCCCTTCAATCTCCTTCCTTGTCCATATCCTTCCTTTCCCTTCAATCTCCTTCCTTCTCCATCTCCTTCCTTTCCCCTTCAATCTTCCTTCCTTCCTTTCTTACATCTCCATCTCCATCCCTTCCCCTTCAATCTTTCTCCTTCCTTCCTGCCTTCCTTCCTTCCTGCCTGCCTTCCTTCCTTCCTTCCCCTTCAATCTCCTTTCTTCTCCATCTCCTTTCTTGCCCCTTCAATCTTCCTTCCTTCTTTCCTTCCTTTCTCTTTCAATCTCCTTCATTCTCCATCTCCATCCATTCCCCTTCAATTTCTTTCTCCTTCCTTCCTTCCTTTCCCCTTCAATCTTCCATCATTCCTTCCTTCCCCTTCAATCTCCTTCCTTGTCCATCTGCTTTATTTCCCCATCAGTCTTCCTTCCTTCCATCCATTTCCATCTCCGTCCCTTCCTTTTCAATCTCTCTCTCCTTCCTTCCTTCCTTCCTTCCTTCCTTCCTTCCTTCCTTCCTTCCTTCCCCGTCAATCTCCTTCCTTGTCCATCTCCTTCCTTTCCCCTTTAATCTCCTTCCTTCTCCATCTCCTTCTTTTCCCCTTCAATCTCCTTCCTTTTCCATCTCCTTCCTTTCCCCTTCAATCTTCCTTCTTTCCTTCCCCTTCAATCTCCTTCCTTGTCCATCTTCTTCAATTCCCCTTCAATCTCCTTCCTTCTCCGTCTCCTTCCTTTCCCCTTCAATCTTCCTTCATTTCTTCCATCTCCATCCCTTCCCTTTCAATCTCTCTCCTTCCTTCCTTCCTTCTTCCTTCCTGCCTTCCTTCCTTCCTTCCTTCCCCTTCAATCTCCTTTCTTCTCCATCTCCTTCCTTTCCCCTTCAATCTTCCATCATTCCTTCCTTCCCCTTCAATCTCCTTCCTTGTCCATCTGCTTTATTTCCCCTTCAGTCTTCCTTCCTTCCATCCATTTCCATCTCCGTCCCTTCCTTTTCAATCTCTCTCTCCTTCCTTCCTTCCTTCCTTCCTTCCTTCCTTCCTTCCTTCCTTCCTTCCTTCCTTCCTTCCTTCCTTCCCCGTCAATCTCCTTCCTTGTCCATCTCCTTCCTTTCCCCTTTAATCTCCTTCCTTCTCCATCTCCTACTTTTCCCCTTCAATCTCCTTCCTTTTCCATCTCCTTCCTTTCCCCTTCAATCTTCCTTCCTTCCTTCCCCTTCAATCTCCTTCCTTGTCCATCTTCTTCAATTCCCCTTCAATCTCCTTCCTTCTCCGTCTCCTTCCTTTCCCCTTCAATCTTCCTTCATTTCTTCCATCTCCATCCCTTCCCTTTCAATCTCTCTCCTTCCTTCCTTCCTTCCTTCCTTCCTTCCTTCCTTCCTTCCTTCCCCTTCAATCTCCTTTCTTCTCCATCTCCTTTCTTTCCCCTTCAATCTTCCTTCCTTCTTTCCTTCCTTTCTCTTTCAATCTCCTTCATTCTCCATCTCCTTCCTTTCCCCTTCAATCTTCCTTCCTTCCATCTCCATCACTTCCCCTTCAATCTCTCTCTCCTTCCTTCCTTCCTTCCCCTTCAATCTCCTTCCTTGTCCATATCCTTCCTTTCCCTTCAATCTCCTTCCTTCTCCATCTCCTTCCTTTCCCCTTCAATCTTCCTTCCTTCCTTCCTTACATCTCCATCTCCATCCCTTCCCCTTCAATCTTTCTCCTTCCTTCCTGCCTTCCTTCCTTCCTGCCTGCCTTCCTTCCTTCCTTCCCCTTCAATCTCCTTTCTTCTCCATCTCCTTTCTTGCCCCTTCAATCTTCCTTCCTTCTTTCCTTCCTTTCTCTTTCAATCTCCTTCATTCTCCATCTCCTTCCTTTCCCCTTCAATCTTCCTTCCTTCCATCTCCATCACTTCCCCTTCAATCTCTCACTCCTTCCTTCCTTCCTTCCCCTTCAATCTCCTTCCTTGTCCATATCCTTCCTTTCCCTTCAATCTCCTTCCTTCTCCATCTCCTTCCTTTCCCCTTCAATCTTCCTTCCTTCCTTCCATCTCCATCTCCATCCCTTCCTTTTCAATCACTATCTCCTTCCTTCTTTCCTTCCCCTTCAATCTCCTTCCTTGTCCATCTCCTTCAATTCCCCTTCAATCTCCTTCCATCTCCATCTCCTTCGTTTGCTCTTCAATCTTCCTTCCTTCCTTTCCCCTTCAATCTTCTTTCCTTCCTTCCATCTCTATCTCCATCCCTTCCCCTTCAATCTCCTTTTCCTTCCTTTCTCCCTTCCTTCCATCCTTCCTTTCCCCTTCAATCTTCCATCCTTCCTTCCTTCCCCTTCAATCTCCTTCCATCTCCATCTCCATCCATTCCCCTTCAATTTCTTTCTCCTTCCTTCCTTCCTTTCCCCTTCAATCTTCCATCATTCCTTCCTTCCCCTTCAATCTCCTTCCTTGTCCATCTGCTTTATTTCCCCATCAGTCTTCCTTCCTTCCATCCATTTCCATCTCCGTCCCTTCCTTTTCAATCTCTCTCTCCTTCCTTCCTTCCTTCCTTCCTTCCTTCCTTCCTTCCTTCCTTCCTTCCTTCCCCGTCAATCTCCTTCCTTGTCCATCTCCTTCCTTTCCCCTTTAATCTCCTTCCTTCTCCATCTCCTTCTTTTCCCCTTCAATCTCCTTCCTTTTCCATCTTCTTCAATTCCCCTTCAATCTCCTTCCTTCTCCGTCTCCTTCCTTTCCCCTTCAATCTTCCTTCATTTCTTCCATCTCCATCCCTTCCCTTTCAATCTCTCTCCTTCCTTCCTTCCTTCTTCCTTCCTGCCTTCCTTCCTTCCTTCCTTCCCCTTCAATCTCCTTTCTTCTCCATCTCCTTCCTTTCCCCTTCAATCTTCCTTCTTTCCTTCCCCTTCAATCTCCTTCCTTGTCCATCTTCTTCAATTCCCCTTCAATCTCCTTCCTTCTCCGTCTCCTTCCTTTCCCCTTCAATCTTCCTTCATTTCTTCCATCTCCATCCCTTCCCTTTCAATCTCTCTCCTTCCTTCCTTCCTTCTTCCTTCCTGCCTTCCTTCCTTCCTTCCTTCCCCTTCAATCTCCTTTCTTCTCCATCTCCTTCCTTTCCCCTTCAATCTTCCATCATTCCTTCCTTCCCCTTCAATCTCCTTCCTTGTCCATCTGCTTTATTTCCCCTTCAGTCTTCCTTCCTTCCATCCATTTCCATCTCCGTCCCTTCCTTTTCAATCTCTCTCTCCTTCCTTCCTTCCTTCCTTCCTTCCTTCCTTCCTTCCTTCCTTCCCCGTCAATCTCCTTCCTTGTCCATCTCCTTCCTTTCCCCTTTAATCTCCTTCCTTCTCCATCTCCTACTTTTCCCCTTCAATCTCCTTCCTTTTCCATCTCCTTCCTTTCCCCTTCAATCTTCCTTCCTTCCTTCCCCTTCAATCTCCTTCCTTGTCCATCTTCTTCAATTCCCCTTCAATCTCCTTCCTTCTCCGTCTCCTTCCTTTCCCCTTCAATCTTCCTTCATTTCTTCCATCTCCATCCCTTCCCTTTCAATCTCTCTCCTTCCTTCCTTCCTTCCTTCCTTCCTTCCTTCCTTCCTTCCTTCCCCTTCAATCTCCTTTCTTCTCCATCTCCTTTCTTTCCCCTTCAATCTTCCTTCCTTCTTTCCTTCCTTTCTCTTTCAATCTCCTTCATTCTCCATCTCCTTCCTTTCCCCTTCAATCTTCCTTCCTTCCATCTCCATCACTTCCCCTTCAATCTCTCTCTCCTTCCTTCCTTCCTTCCCCTTCAATCTCCTTCCTTGTCCATATCCTTCCTTTCCCTTCAATCTCCTTCCTTCTCCATCTCCTTCCTTTCCCCTTCAATCTTCCTTCCTTCCTTTCTTACATCTCCATCTCCATCCCTTCCCCTTCAATCTTTCTCCTTCCTTCCTGCCTTCCTTCCTTCCTGCCTGCCTTCCTTCCTTCCTTCCCCTTCAATCTCCTTTCTTCTCCATCTCCTTTCTTGCCCCTTCAATCTTCCTTCCTTCTTTCCTTCCTTTCTCTTTCAATCTCCTTCATTCTCCATCTCCATCCATTCCCCTTCAATTTCTTTCTCCTTCCTTCCTTCCTTTCCCCTTCAATCTTCCATCATTCCTTCCTTCCCCTTCAATCTCCTTCCTTGTCCATCTGCTTTATTTCCCCATCAGTCTTCCTTCCTTCCATCCATTTCCATCTCCGTCCCTTCCTTTTCAATCTCTCTCTCCTTCCTTCCTTCCTTCCTTCCTTCCTTCCTTCCTTCCTTCCTTCCTTCCCCGTCAATCTCCTTCCTTGTCCATCTCCTTCCTTTCCCCTTTAATCTCCTTCCTTCTCCATCTCCTTCTTTTCCCCTTCAATCTCCTTCCTTTTCCATCTCCTTCCTTTCCCCTTCAATCTTCCTTCTTTCCTTCCCCTTCAATCTCCTTCCTTGTCCATCTTCTTCAATTCCCCTTCAATCTCCTTCCTTCTCCGTCTCCTTCCTTTCCCCTTCAATCTTCCTTCATTTCTTCCATCTCCATCCCTTCCCTTTCAATCTCTCTCCTTCCTTCCTTCCTTCTTCCTTCCTGCCTTCCTTCCTTCCTTCCTTCCCCTTCAATCTCCTTTCTTCTCCATCTCCTTCCTTTCCCCTTCAATCTTCCATCATTCCTTCCTTCCCCTTCAATCTCCTTCCTTGTCCATCTGCTTTATTTCCCCTTCAGTCTTCCTTGCTTCCATCCATTTCCATCTCCGTCCCTTCCTTTTCAATCTCTCTCTCCTTCCTTCCTTCCTTCCTTCCTTCCTTCCTTCCTTCCTTCCTTCCTTCCTTCCTTCCTTCCCCGTCAATCTCCTTCCTTGTCCATCTCCTTCCTTTCCCCTTTAATCTCCTTCCTTCTCCATCTCCTACTTTTCCCCTTCAATCTCCTTCCTTTTCCATCTCCTTCCTTTCCCCTTCAATCTTCCTTCCTTCCTTCCCCTTCAATCTCCTTCCTTGTCCATCTTCTTCAATTCCCCTTCAATCTCCTTCCTTCTCCGTCTCCTTCCTTTCCCCTTCAATCTTCCTTCATTTCTTCCATCTCCATCCCTTCCCTTTCAATCTCTCTCCTTCCTTCCTTCCTTCCTTCCTTCCTTCCTTCCTTCCTTCCTTCCCCTTCAATCTCCTTTCTTCTCCATCTCCTTTCTTTCCCCTTCAATCTTCCTTCCTTCTTTCCTTCCTTTCTCTTTCAATCTCCTTCATTCTCCATCTCCTTCCTTTCCCCTTCAATCTTCCTTCCTTCCATCTCCATCACTTCCCCTTCAATCTCTCTCTCCTTCCTTCCTTCCTTCCCCTTCAATCTCCTTCCTTGTCCATATCCTTCCTTTCCCTTCAATCTCCTTCCTTCTCCATCTCCTTCCTTTCCCCTTCAATCTTCCTTCCTTCCTTCCTTACATCTCCATCTCCATCCCTTCCCCTTCAATCTTTCTCCTTCCTTCCTGCCTTCCTTCCTTCCTGCCTGCCTTCCTTCCTTCCTTCCCCTTCAATCTCCTTTCTTCTCCATCTCCTTTCTTGCCCCTTCAATCTTCCTTCCTTCTTTCCTTCCTTTCTCTTTCAATCTCCTTCATTCTCCATCTCCTTCCTTTCCCCTTCAATCTTCCTTCCTTCCATCTCCATCACTTCCCCTTCAATCTCTCACTCCTTCCTTCCTTCCTTCCCCTTCAATCTCCTTCCTTGTCCATATCCTTCCTTTCCCTTCAATCTCCTTCCTTCTCCATCTCCTTCCTTTCCCCTTCAATCTTCCTTCCTTCCTTCCATCTCCATCTCCATCCCTTCCTTTTCAATCACTATCTCCTTCCTTCTTTCCTTCCCCTTCAATCTCCTTCCTTGTCCATCTCCTTCAATTCCCCTTCAATCTCCTTCCATCTCCATCTCCTTCGTTTGCTCTTCAATCTTCCTTCCTTCCTTTCCCCTTCAATCTTCTTTCCTTCCTTCCATCTCTATCTCCATCCCTTCCCCTTCAATCTCCTTTTCCTTCCTTTCTCCCTTCCTTCCATCCTTCCTTTCCCCTTCAATCTTCCATCCTTCCTTCCTTCCCCTTCAATCTCCTTCCATCTCCATCTCCATCCATTCCCCTTCAATTTCTTTCTCCTTCCTTCCTTCCTTTCCCCTTCAATCTTCCATCATTCCTTCCTTCCCCTTCAATCTCCTTCCTTGTCCATCTGCTTTATTTCCCCATCAGTCTTCCTTCCTTCCATCCATTTCCATCTCCGTCCCTTCCTTTTCAATCTCTCTCTCCTTCCTTCCTTCCTTCCTTCCTTCCTTCCTTCCTTCCTTCCTTCCTTCCTTCCCCGTCAATCTCCTTCCTTGTCCATCTCCTTCCTTTCCCCTTTAATCTCCTTCCTTCTCCATCTCCTTCTTTTCCCCTTCAATCTCCTTCCTTTTCCATCTTCTTCAATTCCCCTTCAATCTCCTTCCTTCTCCGTCTCCTTCCTTTCCCCTTCAATCTTCCTTCATTTCTTCCATCTCCATCCCTTCCCTTTCAATCTCTCTCCTTCCTTCCTTCCTTCTTCCTTCCTGCCTTCCTTCCTTCCTTCCTTCCCCTTCAATCTCCTTTCTTCTCCATCTCCTTCCTTTCCCCTTCAATCTTCCTTCTTTCCTTCCCCTTCAATCTCCTTCCTTGTCCATCTTCTTCAATTCCCCTTCAATCTCCTTCCTTCTCCGTCTCCTTCCTTTCCCCTTCAATCTTCCTTCATTTCTTCCATCTCCATCCCTTCCCTTTCAATCTCTCTCCTTCCTTCCTTCCTTCTTCCTTCCTGCCTTCCTTCCTTCCTTCCTTCCCCTTCAATCTCCTTTCTTCTCCATCTCCTTCCTTTCCCCTTCAATCTTCCATCATTCCTTCCTTCCCCTTCAATCTCCTTCCTTGTCCATCTGCTTTATTTCCCCTTCAGTCTTCCTTCCTTCCATCCATTTCCATCTCCGTCCCTTCCTTTTCAATCTCTCTCTCCTTCCTTCCTTCCTTCCTTCCTTCCTTCCTTCCTTCCTTCCTTCCTTCCTTCCCCGTCAATCTCCTTCCTTGTCCATCTCCTTCCTTTCCCCTTTAATCTCCTTCCTTCTCCATCTCCTACTTTTCCCCTTCAATCTCCTTCCTTTTCCATCTCCTTCCTTTCCCCTTCAATCTTCCTTCCTTCCTTCCCCTTCAATCTCCTTCCTTGTCCATCTTCTTCAATTCCCCTTCAATCTCCTTCCTTCTCCGTCTCCTTCCTTTCCCCTTCAATCTTCCTTCATTTATTCCATCTCCATCCCTTCCCTTTCAATCTCTCTCCTTCCTTCCTTCCTTCCTTCCTTCCTTCCTTCCTTCCTTCCTTCCCCTTCAATCTCCTTTCTTCTCCATCTCCTTTCTTTCCCCTTCAATCTTCCTTCCTTCTTTCCTTCCTTTCTCTTTCAATCTCCTTCATTCTCCATCTCCTTCCTTTCCCCTTCAATCTTCCTTCCTTCCATCTCCATCACTTCCCCTTCAATCTCTCTCTCCTTCCTTCCTTCCTTCCCCTTCAATCTCCTTCCTTGTCCATATCCTTCCTTTCCCTTCAATCTCCTTCCTTCTCCATCTCCTTCCTTTCCCCTTCAATCTTCCTTCCTTCCTTCCTTACATCTCCATCTCCATCCCTTCCCCTTCAATCTTTCTCCTTCCTTCCTGCCTTCCTTCCTTCCTGCCTGCCTTCCTTCCTTCCTTCCCCTTCAATCTCCTTTCTTCTCCATCTCCTTTCTTGCCCCTTCAATCTTCCTTCCTTCTTTCCTTCCTTTCTCTTTCAATCTCCTTCATTCTCCATCTCCTTCCTTTCCCCTTCAATCTTCCTTCCTTCCATCTCCATCACTTCCCCTTCAATCTCTCACTCCTTCCTTCCTTCCTTCCCCTTCAATCTCCTTCCTTGTCCATATCCTTCCTTTCCCTTCAATCTCCTTCCTTCTCCATCTCCTTCCTTTCCCCTTCAATCTTCCTTCCTTCCTTCCATCTCCATCTCCATCCCTTCCTTTTCAATCACTATCTCCTTCCTTCTTTCCTTCCCCTTCAATCTCCTTCCTTGTCCATCTCCTTCAATTCCCCTTCAATCTCCTTCCATCTCCATCTCCTTCGTTTGCTCTTCAATCTTCCTTCCTTCCTTTCCCCTTCAATCTTCTTTCCTTCCTTCCATCTCTATCTCCATCCCTTCCCCTTCAATCTCCTTTTCCTTCCTTTCTCCCTTCCTTCCATCCTTCCTTTCCCCTTCAATCTTCCATCCTTCCTTCCTTCCCCTTCAATCTCCTTCCATCTCCATCTCCATCCATTCCCCTTCAATTTCTTTCTCCTTCCTTCCTTCCTTTCCCCTTCAATCTTCCATCATTCCTTCCTTCCCCTTCAATCTCCTTCCTTGTCCATCTGCTTTATTTCCCCATCAGTCTTCCTTCCTTCCATCCATTTCCATCTCCGTCCCTTCCTTTTCAATCTCTCTCTCCTTCCTTCCTTCCTTCCTTCCTTCCTTCCTTCCTTCCTTCCTTCCTTCCTTCCTTCCCCGTCAATCTCCTTCCTTGTCCATCTCCTTCCTTTCCCCTTTAATCTCCTTCCTTCTCCATCTCCTTCTTTTCCCCTTCAATCTCCTTCCTTTTCCATCTCCTTCCTTTCCCCTTCAATCTTCCTTCTTTCCTTCCCCTTCAATCTCCTTCCTTGTCCATCTTCTTCAATTCCCCTTCAATCTCCTTCCTTCTCCGTCTCCTTCCTTTCCCCTTCAATCTTCCTTCATTTCTTCCATCTCCATCCCTTCCCTTTCAATCTCTCTCCTTCCTTCCTTCCTTCTTCCTTCCTGCCTTCCTTCCTTCCTTCCCCTTCAATCTCCTTTCTTCTCCATCTCCTTTCTTTCCCCTTCAATCTTCCTTCCTTCTTTCCTTCCTTTCTCTTTCAATCTCCTTCATTCTCCATCTCCTTCCTTTCCCCTTCAATCTTCCTTCGTTCCATCTCCATCACTTCCCCTTCAATCTCTCTCTCCTTCCTTTCTTCCCTTCCCCTTCAATCTCCTTCCTTCTCCATCTCCTTCCTTTCCCCTTCAATCTTCCTTCCTTCTCCATCTCCTTCCTTTCCCCTTCAATCTTCCTTCCTTCCTTCCTTACATCTCCATCTCCATCCCTTCCCCTTCAATCTTTCTCCTTCCTTCCTGCCTTCCTTCCTTCCTTCCTGCCTTCCTTCCTTCCTTCCCCTTCAATCTCCTTTCTTCTCCATCTCCTTTCTTGCCCCTTCAATCTTCCTTCCTTCTTTCCTTCCTTTCTCTTTCAATCTCCTTCATTCTCCATCTCCTTCCTTTCCCCTTCAATCTTCCTTCCTTCCATCTCCATCACTTCCCCTTCAATCTCTCTCTCCTTCCTTCCTTCCTTCCCCTTCAATCTCCTTCCTTGTCCATATCCTTCCTTTCCCTTCAATCTCCTTCCTTCTCCATCTCCTTCCTTTCCCCTTCAATCTTCCTTCCTTCCTTCCATCTCCATCTCCATCCCTTCCTTTTCAATCACTATCTCCTTCCTTCTTTCCTTCCCCTTCAATCTCCTTCCTTCTCCATCTCCATCCCTTCCCCTTCAATCTCTCTCTCCTTCCTTCTTTCCTTCCCTTTCAATCTCCTTCCTTCTCCATCTCCTTCCTTTCCCCTTCAATCTTCTTTCCTTCCTTCCATCTCTATCTCCATCCCTTCCCCTTCAATCTCCTTTTCCTTCCTTTCTCCCTTCCTTCCATCCTTCCTTCCTTCCTGCCTTCCTTCCTTCCTTCCCCTTCAATCTCCTTTCTTCTCCATCTCCTTTCTTTCCCCTTCAATCTTCCTTCCTTCCTTTCCCCTTCAATCTTCTTTCCTTCCTTCCATTTGTATCTTCATCCCTTCCCCTTCAATCTCCTTTTCCTTCCTTTCTCCGTTCCTTCCATCCTTCCTTTCCCCTTCAATCTTCCATCCTTCCTTCCTTCCCCTTCAATCTCCTTCCATCTCCATCTCCATCCATTCCCCTTCAATTTCTTTCTCCTTCCTTCCTTCCTTTCCCCTTCAATCTTCCATCATTCCTTCCTTCCCCTTCAATCTCCTTCCTTGTCCATCTGCTTTATTTCCCCTTCAGTCTTCCTTCCTTCCATCCATTTCCATCTCCGTCCCTTCCTTTTCAATCTCTCTCTCCTTCCTTCCTTCCTTCCTTCCTTCCTTCCTTCCTTCCTTCCTTCCTTCCTTCCTTCCCCGTCAATCTCCTTCCTTGTCCATCTCCTTCCTTTCCCCTTTAATCTCCTTCCTTCTCCATCTCCTACTTTTCCCCTTCAATCTCCTTCCTTTTCCATCTCCTTCCTTTCCCCTTCAATCTTCCTTCCTTCCTTCCCATTCAATCTCCTTCCTTGTCCATCTTCTTCAATTCCCCTTCAATCTCCTTCCTTCTCCGTCTCCTTCCTTTCCCCTTCAATCTTCCTTCATTTCTTCCATCTCCATCCCTTCCCTTTCAATCTCTCTCCTTCCTTCCTTCCTTCCTTCCTTCCTTCCTTCCTTCCTTCCTTCCTTCCCCTTCAATCTCCTTTCTTCTCCATCTCCTTTCTTTCCCCTTCAATCTTCCTTCCTTCTTTCCTTCCTTTCTCTTTCAATCTCCTTCATTCTCCATCTCCTTCCTTTCCCCTTCAATCTTCCTTCGTTCCATCTCCATCACTTCCCCTTCAATCTCTCTCTCCTTCCTTTCTTCCCTTCCCCTTCAATCTCCTTCCTTCTCCATCTCCTTCCTTTCCCCTTCAATCTTCCTTCCTTCTCCATCTCCTTCCTTTCCCCTTCAATCTTCCTTCCTTCCTTCCTTACATCTCCATCTCCATCCCCTCCCCTTCAATCTTTCTCCTTCCTTCCTGCCTTCCTTCCTTCCTTCCTGCCTTCCTTCCTTCCTTCCCCTTCAATCTCCTTTCTTCTCCATCTCCTTTCTTGCCCCTTCAATCTTCCTTCCTTCTTTCCTTCCTTTCTCTTTCAATCTCCTTCATTCTCCATCTCCTTCCTTTCCCCTTCAATCTTCCTTCCTTCCATCTCCATCACTTCCCCTTCAATCTCTCTCTCCTTCCTTCCTTCCTTCCCCTTCAATCTCCTTCCTTGTCCATATCCTTCCTTTCCCTTCAATCTCCTTCCTTCTCCATCTCCTTCCTTTCCCCTTCAATCTTCCTTCCTTCCTTCCATCTCCATCTCCATCCCTTCCTTTTCAATCACTATCTCCTTCCTTCTTTCCTTCCCCTTCAATCTCCTTCCTTCTCCATCTCCATCCCTTCCCCTTCAATCTCTCTCTCCTTCCTTCTTTCCTTCCCTTTCAATCTCCTTCCTTCTCCATCTCCTTCCTTTCCCCTTCAATCTTCTTTCCTTCCTTCCATCTCTATCTCCATCCCTTCCCCTTCAATCTCCTTTTCCTTCCTTTCTCCCTTCCTTCCATCCTTCCTTCCTTCCTGCCTTCCTTCCTTCCTTCCCCTTCAATCTCCTTTCTTCTCCATCTCCTTTCTTTCCCCTTCAATCTTCCTTCCTTCCTTTCCCCTTCAATCTTCTTTCCTTCCTTCCATTTGTATCTTCATCCCTTCCCCTTCAATCTCCTTTTCCTTCCTTTCTCCGTTCCTTCCATCCTTCCTTTCCCCTTCAATCTTCCATCCTTCCTTCCTTCCCCTTCAATCTCCTTCCATCTCCATCTCCATCCATTCCCCTTCAATTTCTTTCTCCTTCCTTCCTTCCTTTCCCCTTCAATCTTCCATCATTCCTTCCTTCCCCTTCAATCTCCTTCCTTGTCCATCTGCTTTATTTCCCCTTCAGTCTTCCTTCCTTCCATCCATTTCCATCTCCGTCCCTTCCTTTTCAATCTCTCTCTCCTTCCTTCCTTCCTTCCTTCCTTCCTTCCTTCCTTCCTTCCTTCCTTCCTTCCCCGTCAATCTCCTTCCTTGTCCATCTCCTTCCTTTCCCCTTTAATCTCCTTCCTTCTCCATCTCCTACTTTTCCCCTTCAATCTCCTTCCTTTTCCATCTCCTTCCTTTCCCCTTCAATCTTCCTTCCTTCCTTCCCATTCAATCTCCTTCCTTGTCCATCTTCTTCAATTCCCCTTCAATCTCCTTCCTTCTCCGTCTCCTTCCTTTCCCCTTCAATCTTCCTTCATTTCTTCCATCTCCATCCCTTCCCTTTCAATCTCTCTCCTTCCTTCCTTCCTTCCTTCCTTCCTTCCTTCCTTCCTTCCTTCCTTCCCCTTCAATCTCCTTTCTTCTCCATCTCCTTTCTTTCCCCTTCAATCTTCCTTCCTTCTTTCCTTCCTTTCTCTTTCAATCTCCTTCATTCTCCATCTCCTTCCTTTCCCCTTCAATCTTCCTTCCTTCCATCTCCATCACTTCCCCTTCAATCTCTCTCTCCTTCCTTCCTTCCTTCCCCTTCAATCTCCTTCCTTGTCCATATCCTTCCTTTCCCTTCAATCTCCTTCCTTCTCCATCTCCTTCCTTTCCCCTTCAATCTTCCTTCCTTCCTTCCATCTCCATCTCCATCCCTTCCTTTTCAATCACTATCTCCTTCCTTCTTTCCTTCCCCTTCAATCTCCTTCCTTCTCCATCTCCATCCCTTCCCCTTCAATCTCTCTCTCCTTCCTTCTTTCCTTCCCTTTCAATCTCCTTCCTTCTCCATTTCCTTCCTTTCCCCTTCAATCTTCTTTCCTTCCTTCCATCTCTATCTCCATCCCTTCCCCTTCAATCTCCTTTTCCTTCCTTTCTCCCTTCCTTCCTTCCATCCTTCCTTCCTTCCTGCCTTTCTTCCTTCCTTCCCCTTCAATCTCCTTTCTTCTCCATCTCCTTTCTTTCCCCTTCAATCTTCCTTCCTTCCTTTCCCCTTCAATCTTCTTTCCTTCCTTCCATCTGTATCTTCATCCCTTCCCCTTCAATCTCCTTTTCCTTCCTTTCTCCCTTCCTTCATCCTTCCTTTCCCCTTCAATCTTCCATCCTTCCTTCCTTCCCCTTCAATCTCCTTCCATCTCCATCTCCATCCATTCCCCTTCAATTTCTTTCTCCTTCCTTCCTTCCTTTCCCCTTCAATCTTCCATCATTCCTTCCTTCCCCTTCAATCTCCTTCCTTGTCCATCTGCTTTATTTCCCCTTCAGTCTTCCTTCCTTCCATCCATTTCCATCTCCGTCCCTTCCTTTTCAATCTCTCTCTCCTTCCTTCCTTCCTTCCTTCCTTCCTTCCTTCCTTCCTTCCTTCCTTCCTTCCCCGTCAATCTCCTTCCTTGTCCATCTCCTTCCTTTCCCCTTTAATCTCCTTCCTTCTCCATCTCCTACTTTTCCCCTTCAATCTCCTTCCTTCTCCGTCTCCTTCCTTTCCCCTTCAATCTTCCTTCATTTCTTCCATCTCCATCCCTTCCCTTTCAATCTCTCTCCTTCCTTCCTTCCTTCCTTCCTTCCTTCCTTCCTTCCTTCCTTCCTGCCTTCCTTCCTTCCTTCCCCTTCAATCTCCTTTCTTCTCCATCTCCTTTCTTTCCCCTTCAATCTTCCTTCCTTCTTTCCTTCCTTTCTCTTTCAATCTCCTTCATTCTCCATCTCCTTCCTTTCCCCTTCAATCTTCCTTCCTTCCATCTCCATCACTTCCCCTTCAATCTCTCTCTCTCCTTCCTTTCTTCCCTTCCCCTTCAATCTCCTTCCTTCTCCATCTCCTTCCTTTCCCCTTCAATCTTCCTTCCTTCTCCATCTCCTTCCTTTCCCCTTCAATCTTCCTTCCTTCCTTCCTTACATCTCCATCTCCATCCCTTCCCCTTCAATCTTTCTCCTTCCTTCCTGCCTTCCTTCCTTCCTTCCTGCCTTCCTTCCTTCCTTCCCCTTCAATCTCCTTTCTTCTCCATCTCCTTTCTTGCCCCTTCAATCTTCCTTCCTTCTTTCCTTCCTTTCTCTTTCAATCTCCTTCATTCTCCATCTCCTTCCTTTCCCCTTCAATCTTCCTTCCTTCCATCTCCATCACTTCCCCTTCAATCTCTCTCTCCTTCCTTCCTTCCTTCCCCTTCAATCTCCTTCCTTGTCCATATCCTTCCTTTCCCTTCAATCTCCTTCCTTCTCCATCTCCTTCCTTTCCCCTTCAATCTTCCTTCCTTCCTTCCATCTCCATCTCCATCCCTTCCTTTTCAATCACTATCTCCTTCCTTCTTTCCTTCCCCTTCAATCTCCTTCCTTCTCCATCTCCATCCCTTCCCGTTCAATCTCTCTCTCCTTCCTTCTTTCCTTCCCCTTCAATCTCCTTCCTTGTCCATCTCCTTCAATTCCCCTTCAATCTCCTTCCATCTCCATCTCCTTCGTTTGCTCTTCAATCTTCCTTCCTTCCTTTCCCCTTCAATCTTCTTTCCTTCCTTCCATCTCTATCTCCATCCCTTCCCCTTCAATCTCCTTTTCCTTCCTTTCTCCCTTCCTTCCATCCTTCCTTTCCCCTTCAATCTTCATTCCTTCCTTCCTTCCCCTTCAATCTCCTTCCATCTCCATCTCCATCCATTCCCCTTCAATTTCTTTCTCCTTCCTTCCTTCCTTTCCCCTTCAATCTTCCATCATTCCTTCCTTCCCCTTCAATCTCCTTCCTTGTCCATCTGCTTTATTTCCCCTTCAGTCTTCCTTCCTTCCATCCATTTCCATCTCCGTCCCTTCCTTTTCAATCTCTCTCTCCTTCCTTCCTTCCTTCCTTCCTTCCTTCCTTCCTTCCTTCCTTCCTTCCTTCCTTCCTTCCTTCCCCGTCAATCTCCTTCCTTGTCCATCTGCTTCCTTTCTCCTTTAATCTCCTTCCTTCTCCATCTCCTTCTTTTCCCCTTCAATCTCCTTCCTTTTCCATCTCCTTCCTTTCCCCTTCAATCTTCCTTCCTTCCTTCCCCTTCAATCTCCTTCCTTGTCCATCTTCTTCAATTCCCCTTCAATCTCCTTCCTTCTCCGTCTCCTTCCTTTCCCCTTCAATCTTCCTTCATTTCTTCCATCTCCATCCCTTCCCTTTCAATCTCTCTCCTTCCTTCCTTCCTTCCTTCCTTCCTTCCTTCCTTCCTTCCTTCCTTCCTTCCTTCCTGCCTTCCTTCCTTCCTTCCCCTTCAATCTCCTTTCTTCTCCATCTCCTTTCTTTCCCCTTCAATCTTCCTTCCTTCTTTCCTTCCTTTCTCTTTCAATCTCCTTCATTCTCCATCTCCTTCCTTTCCCCTTCAATCTTCCTTCCTTCCATCTCCATCACTTCCCCTTCAATCTCTCTCTCTCCTTCCTTTCTTCCCTTCCCCTTCAATCTCCTTCCTTCTCCATCTCCTTCCTTTCCCCTTCAATCTTCCTTCCTTCTCCATCTCCTTCCTTTCCCCTTCAATCTTCCTTCCTTCCTTCCTTACATCTCCATCTCCATCCCTTCCCCTTCAATCTTTCTCCTTCCTTCCTGCCTTCCTTCCTTCCTGCCTGCCTTCCTTCCTTCCTTCCCCTTCAATCTCCTTTCTTCTCCATCTCCTTTCTTGCCCCTTCAATCTTCCTTCCTTCTTTCCTTCCTTTCTCTTTCAATCTCCTTCATTCTCCATCTCCTTCCTTTCCCCTTCAATCTTCCTTCCTTCCATCTCCATCACTTCCCCTTCAATCTCTCACTCCTTCCTTCCTTCCTTTCCCTTCAATCTCCTTCCTTCTCAATCTCCTTCCTTTCCCCTTCAATCTTCCTTCCTTCCATCCATCTCCATCTCCATCCCTTCCCCTTCAATCTCTCTCTCCTTCCTTCTTTCCTTCCCCTTCAATCTCCTTCCTTGTCCATCTCCTTCAATTCCCCTTCAATCTCCTTCCATCTCCATCTCCTTCGTTTGCTCTTCAATCTTCCTTCCTTCCTTTCCCCTTCAATCTTCTTTCCTTCCTTCCATCTCTATCTCCATCCCTTCCCCTTCAATCTCCTTTTCCTTCCTTTCTCCCTTCCTTCCATCCTTCCTTTCCCCTTCAATCTTCATTCCTTCCTTCCTTCCCCTTCAATCTCCTTCCATCTCCATCTCCATCCATTCCCCTTCAATTTCTTTCTCCTTCCTTCCTTCCTTTCCCCTTCAATCTTCCATCATTCCTTCCTTCCCCTTCAATCTCCTTCCTTGTCCATCTGCTTTATTTCCCCTTCAGTCTTCCTTCCTTCCATCCATTTCCATCTCCGTCCCTTCCTTTTCAATCTCTCTCTCCTTCCTTCCTTCCTTCCTTCCTTCCTTCCTTCCTTCCTTCCTTCCCCGTCAATCTCCTTCCTTGTCCATCTCCTTCCTTTCCCCTTTAATCTCCTTCCTTCTCCATCTCCTTCTTTTCCCCTTCAATCTCCTTCCTTTTCCATCTCCTTCCTTTCCCCTTCAATCTTCCTTCCTTCCTTCCCCTTCAATCTCCTTCCTTGTCCATCTTCTTCAATTCCCCTTCAATCTCCTTCCTTCTCCGTCTCCTTCCTTTCCCCTTCAATCTTCCTTCATTTCTTCCATCTCCATCCCTTCCCTTTCAATCTCTCTCCTTCCTTCCTTCCTTCTTCCTTCCTGCCTTCCTTCCTTCCTTCCCCTTCAATCTCCTTTCTTCTCCATCTCCTTTCTTTCCCCTTCAATCTTCCTTCCTTCTTTCCTTCCTTTCTCTTTCAATCTCCTTCATTCTCCATCTCCTTCCTTTCCCCTTCAATCTTCCTTCGTTCCATCTCCATCACTTCCCCTTCAATCTCTCTCTCCTTCCTTTCTTCCCTTCCCCTTCAATCTCCTTCCTTCTCCATCTCCTTCCTTTCCCCTTCAATCTTCCTTCCTTCTCCATCTCCTTCCTTTCCCCTTCAATCTTCCTTCCTTCCTTCCTTACATCTCCATCTCCATCCCTTCCCCTTCAATCTTTCTCCTTCCTTCCTGCCTTCCTTCCTTCCTTCCTGCCTTCCTTCCTTCCTTCCCCTTCAATCTCCTTTCTTCTCCATCTCCTTTCTTGCCCCTTCAATCTTCCTTCCTTCTTTCCTTCCTTTCTCTTTCAATCTCCTTCATTCTCCATCTCCTTCCTTTCCCCTTCAATCTTCCTTCCTTCCATCTCCATCACTTCCCCTTCAATCTCTCTCTCCTTCCTTCCTTCCTTCCCCTTCAATCTCCTTCCTTGTCCATATCCTTCCTTTCCCTTCAATCTCCTTCCTTCTCCATCTCCTTCCTTTCCCCTTCAATCTTCCTTCCTTCCTTCCATCTCCATCTCCATCCCTTCCTTTTCAATCACTATCTCCTTCCTTCTTTCCTTCCCCTTCAATCTCCTTCCTTCTCCATCTCCATCCCTTCCCCTTCAATCTCTCTCTCCTTCCTTCTTTCCTTCCCTTTCAATCTCCTTCCTTCTCCATCTCCTTCCTTTCCCCTTCAATCTTCTTTCCTTCCTTCCATCTCTATCTCCATCCCTTCCCCTTCAATCTCCTTTTCCTTCCTTTCTCCCTTCCTTCCATCCTTCCTTCCTTCCTGCCTTCCTTCCTTCCTTCCCCTTCAATCTCCTTTCTTCTCCATCTCCTTTCTTTCCCCTTCAATCTTCCTTCCTTCCTTTCCCCTTCAATCTTCTTTCCTTCCTTCCATCTGTATCTTCATCCCTTCCCCTTCAATCTCCTTTTCCTTCCTTTCTCCCTTCCTTCCATCCTTCCTTTCCCCTTCAATCTTCCATCCTTCCTTCCTTCCCCTTCAATCTCCTTCCATCTCCATCTCCATCCATTCCCCTTCAATTTCTTTCTCCTTCCTTCCTTCCTTTCCCCTTCAATCTTCCATCATTCCTTCCTTCCCCTTCAATCTCCTTCCTTGTCCATCTGCTTTATTTCCCCTTCAGTCTTCCTTCCTTCCATCCATTTCCATCTCCGTCCCTTCCTTTTCAATCTCTCTCTCCTTCTTTCCTTCCTTCCTTCCTTTCTTCCTTCCTTCCTTCCTTCCTTCCCCGTCAATCTCCTTCCTTGTCCATCTCCTTCCTTTCCCCTTTAATCTCCTTCCTTCTCCATCTCCTACTTTTCCCCTTCAATCTCCTTCCTTTTCCATCTCCTTCCTTTCCCCTTCAATCTTCCTTCCTTCCTTCCCCTTCAATCTCCTTCCTTGTCCATCTTCTTCAATTCCCCTTCAATCTCCTTCCTTCTCCGTCTCCTTCCTTTCCCCTTCAATCTTCCTTCATTTCTTCCATCTCCATCCCTTCCCTTTCAATCTCTCTCCTTCCTTCCTTCCTTCCTTCCTTCCTTCCTTCCTTCCTGCCTTCCTTCCTTCCTTCCCCTTCAATCTCCTTTCTTCTCCATCTCCTTTCTTTCCCCTTCAATCTTCCTTCCTTCTTTCCTTCCTTTCTCTTTCAATCTCCTTCATTCTCCATCTCCTTCCTTTCCCCTTCAATCTTCCTTCCTTCCATCTCCATCACTTCCCCTTCAATCTCTCTCTCTCCTTCCTTTCTTCCCTTCCCCTTCAATCTCCTTCCTTCTCCATCTCCTTCCTTTCCCCTTCAATCTTCCTTCCTTCTCCATCTCCTTCCTTTCCCCTTCAATCTTCCTTCCTTCCTTCCTTACATCTCCATCTCCATCCCTTCCCCTTCAATCTTTCTCCTTCCTGCCTGCCTTCCTTCCTTCCTGCCTGCCTTCCTTCCTTCCTTCCCCTTCAATCTCCTTTCTTCTCCATCTCCTTTCTTGCCCCTTCAATCTTCCTTCCTTCTTTCCTTCCTTTCTCTTTCAATCTCCTTCATTCTCCATCTCCTTCCTTTCCCCTTCAATCTTCCTTCCTTCCATCTCCATCACTTCCCCTTCAATCTCTCTCTCCTTCCTTCCTTCCTTCCCCTTCAATCTCCTTCCTTGTCCATATCCTTCCTTTCCCTTCAATCTCCTTCCTTCTCCATCTCCTTCCTTTCCCCTTCAATCTTCCTTCCTTCCTTCCATCTCCATCTCCATCCCTTCCTTTTCAATCACTATCTCCTTCCTTCTTTCCTTCCCCTTCAATCTCCTTCCTTGTCCATCTCCTTCAATTCCCCTTCAATCTCCTTCCATCTCCATCTCCTTCGTTTGCTCTTCAATCTTCCTTCCTTCCTTTCCCCTTCAATCTTCTTTCCTTCCTTCCATCTCTATCTCCATCCCTTCCCCTTCAATCTCCTTTTCCTTCCTTTCTCCCTTCCTTCCATCCTTCCTTTCCCCTTCAATCTTCCATCCTTCCTTCCTTCCCCTTCAATCTCCTTCCATCTCCATCTCCATCCATTCCCCTTCAATTTCTTTCTCCTTCCTTCCTTCCTTTCCCCTTCAATCTTCCATCATTCCTTCCTTCCCCTTCAATCTCCTTCCTTGTCCATCTGCTTTATTTCCCCTTCAGTCTTCCTTCCTTCCATCCATTTCCATCTCCGTCCCTTCCTTTTCAATCTCTCTCTCCTTCCTTCCTTCCTTCCTTCCTTCCTTCCTTCCTTCCTTCCTTCCTTCCTTCCTTCCTTCCCCGTCAATCTCCTTCCTTGTCCATCTGCTTCCTTTCTCCTTTAATCTCCTTCCTTCTCCATCTCCTTCTTTTCCCCTTCAATCTCCTTCCTTCTCCATCTCCTTCCTTTCCCCTTCAATCTTCCTTCCTTCCTTCCTTCCCCTTCAATCTCCTTCCTTGTCCATCTCCTTAAATTCCCCTTCAATCTCCTTCCTTCTCCGTCTCCTTCCTTTCCCCTTCAATCTTCCTTCATTTCTTCCATCTCCATCCCTTCCCTTTCAATCTCTCTCCTTCCTTCCTTCCTTCCCCTTCAATCTCCTTCCTTCTCCATCTCCTTCCTTTCCCCTTCAATCTTCCTTCCTTCCTTCCATCTCCATCTCCATTCCTTCCCCTTCAATCTCTCCTTCCTTCCTTCCTTCCTCCTTCAATCTCCTTCCTTGTCCATCTCCTTCCTTTCCCCTTCAATCTTCCTTCCTTCCTTCTCCATCTCCATTCCTTCCCCTTCAATCTCTCTCCTTCCTTCCTTCCTTCCTTCCTTCCTTCCTTCCTTCCTTCCTTCCCCCTTCAATCTCCTTCCTTGTCCATCTCCTTCCTTTCCCCTTCAATCTTCCTTCCTTCCTTCCTTCCCCTTCAATCTCCTTCCTTGTCCATCTCCTTCAATTCCCCTTCAATCTCCTTCCTTCTCCGTCTCCTTCCTTTCCCCTTAAATCTTCCTTCATTTCTTCCATCTCCATCCTTTCCCTTTCAATCTCTCTCCTTCCTTCCTTCCTTCCCCTTCAATCTCCTTCCTTCTCCATCTCCTTCCTTTCCCCTTCAATCTTCCTTCCTTCCATCTCCATCACTTCCCCTTCAATCTCTCACTCCTTCCTTCCTTCCTTCCCCTTCAATCTCCTTCCTTGTCCATATCCTTCCTTTCCCTTCAATCTCCTTCCTTCTCCATCTCCTTCCTTTCCCCTTCAATCTTCCTTCCTTCCTTCCATCTCCATCTCCATCCCTTCCTTTTCAATCACTATCTCCTTCCTTCTTTCCTTCCCCTTCAATCTCCTTCCTTGTCCATCTCCTTCAATTCCCCTTCAATCTCCTTCCATCTCCATCTCCTTCGTTTGCTCTTCAATCTTCCTTCCTTCCTTTCCCCTTCAATCTTCTTTCCTTCCTTCCATCTCTATCTCCATCCCTTCCCCTTCAATCTCCTTTTCCTTCCTTTCTCCCTTCCTTCCATCCTTCCTTTCCCCTTCAATCTTCCATCCTTCCTTCCTTCCCCTTCAATCTCCTTCCTTCTCCATCTCCTTCCTTTCCCCTTCAATCTTCCTTCCTTCCTTCCTTCCCCTTCAATCTCCTTCCTTGTCCATCTCCTTCAATTCCCCTTCAATCTCCTTCCTTCTCCGTCTCCTTCCTTTCCCCTTCAATCTTCCTTCATTTCTTCCATCTCCATCCCTTCCCTTTCAATCTCTCTCCTTCCTTCCTTCCTTCCCCTTCAATCTCCTTCCTTCTCCATCTCCTTCCTTTCCCCTTCAATCTTCCTTCCTTCCTTCCATCTCCATCTCCATTCCTTCCCCTTCAATCTCTCCTTCCTTCCTTCCTTCCTTCCTCCTTCAATCTCCTTCCTTGTCCATCTCCTTCCTTTCCCCTTCAATCTTCCTTCCTTCCTTCTCCATCTCCATTCCTTCCCCTTCAATCTCTCTCCTTCCTTCCTTCCTTCCTTCCTTCCTTCCCCCTTCAATCTCCTTCCTTGTCCATCTCCTTCCTTTCCCCTTCAATCTTCCTTCCTTCCTTCCTTCCCCTTCAATCTCCTTCCTTGTCCATCTCCTTCAATTCCCCTTCAATCTCCTTCCTTATCCGTCTCCTTCCTTTCCCCTTAAATCTTCCTTCATTTCTTCCATCTCCATCCTTTCCCTTTCAATCTCTCTCCTTCCTTCCTTCCTTCCCCTTCAATCTCCTTCCTTCTCCATCTCCTTCCTTTCCCCTTCAATCTTCCTTCCTTCCATCTCCATCACTTCCCCTTCAATCTCTCACTCCTTCCTTCCTTCCTTCCCCTTCAATCTCCTTCCTTGTCCATATCCTTCCTTTCCCTTCAATCTCCTTCCTTCTCCATCTCCTTCCTTTCCCCTTCAATCTTCCTTCCTTCCTTCCATCTCCATCTCCATCCCTTCCTTTTCAATCACTATCTCCTTCCTTCTTTCCTTCCCCTTCAATCTCCTTCCTTGTCCATCTCCTTCAATTCCCCTTCAATCTCCTTCCATCTCCATCTCCTTCGTTTGCTCTTCAATCTTCCTTCCTTCCTTTCCCCTTCAATCTTCTTTCCTTCCTTCCATCTCTATCTCCATCCCTTCCCCTTCAATCTCCTTTTCCTTCCTTTCTCCCTTCCTTCCATCCTTCCTTTCCCCTTCAATCTTCCATCCTTCCTTCCTTCCCCTTCAATCTCCTTCCATCTCCATCTCCATCCATTCCCCTTCAATTTCTTTCTCCTTCCTTCCTTCCTTTCCCCTTCAATCTCTCCATCCTTCCTTCCTTCCCCTTCAATCTCCTTCCTTGTCCATCTGCTTTATTTCCCCTTCAGTCTTCCTTACTTCCATCCATTTCCATCTCCGTCCCTTCCTTTTCAATCTCTCTCTCCTTCCTTCCTTCCTTCCTTCCTTCCTTCCTTCCTTCCTTCCTTCCTTCCTTCCTTCCTTCCTTCCTTCCTTCCTTCCTTCCCCGTCAATCTCCTTCCTTGTCCATCTGCTTCCTTTCCCCTTTAATCTCCTTCCTTCTCCATCTCCTTCTTTTCCCCTTCAATCTCCTTCCTTCTCCATCTCCTTCCTTTCCCCTTCAATCTTCCTTCCTTCCTTCCTTCCCCTTCAATCTCCTTCCTTGTCCATCTCCTTCAATTCCCCTTCAATGTCCTTCCTTCTCCATCTCCTTTTTTTCCCCTTCAATCTTCCTTCATTTCTTCCATCTGCATCCCTTCCCTTTCAATCTCTCTCCTTCCTTCCTTCCTTCCCCTTCAATCTCCTTCCTTCTCCATCTCCTTCCTTTCCCCTTCAATCTTCCTTCCTTCCTTCCATCTCCATCTCCATTCCTTCCCCTTCACTCTCTCCTTCCTTCCTTCCTTCCTTCCCCCTTCAATCTCCTTCCTTGTCCATCTCCTTCCTTTCCCCTTCAATCTTCCTTCCTTCCTTCCTTCCCCTTCAATCTCCTTCCTTGTCCATCTCCTTCAATTCCCCTTCAATCTCCTTCCTTCTCCGTCTCCTTCCTTTCCCCTTCAATCTTCCTTCATTTCTTCCATCTCCATCCCTTCCCTTTCAATCTCTCTCCTTCCTTCCTTCCTTCCCCTTCAATCTCCTTCCTTCTCCATCTCCTTCCTTTCCCCTTCAATCTTCCTTCCTTCCTTCCATCTCCATCTCCATTCCTTCCCCTTCAATCTCTCCTTCCTTCCTTCCTTCCTTCCTTCCCCCTTCAATCTCCTTCCTTGTCCATCTCCTTCCTTTCCCCTTCAATCTTCCTTCCTTCCTTCCTTACATCTCCATCTCCATCCCTTCCCCTTCAATCTTTCTCCTTCCTTCCTGCCTTCCTTCCTTCCTGCCTGCCTTCCTTCCTTCCTTCCCCTTCAATCTCCTTTCTTCTCCATCTCTTTTCTTGCCCCTTCAATCTTCCTTCCTTCTTTCCTTCCTTTCTCTTTCAATCTCCTTCATTCTCCATCTCCTTCCTTTCCCCTTCAATCTTCCTTCCTTCCATCTCCATCACTTCCCCTTCAATCTCTCTCTCCTTCCTTCCTTCCTTCCCCTTCAATCTCCTTCCTTGTCCATATCCTTCCTTTCCCTTCAATCTCCTTCCTTCTCCATCTCCTTCCTTTCCCCTTCAATCTTCCTTCCTTCCTTCCATCTCCATCTCCATCCCTTCCTTTTCAATCACTATCTCCTTCCTTCTTTCCTTCCCCTTCAATCTCCTTCCTTCTCCATCTCCATCCCTTCCCCTTCAATCTCTCTCTCCTTCCTTCTTTCCTTCCCCTTCAATCTCCTTCCTTCTCCATCTCCTTCCTTTCCCCTTCAATCTTCTTTCCTTCCTTCCATCTCTATCTCCATCCCTTCCCCTTCAATCTCCTTTTCCTTCCTTTCTCCCTTCCTTCCATCCTTCCTTTCCCCTTCAATCTTCCATCCTTCCTTCCTTCCCCTTCAATCTCCTTCCATCTCCATCTCCATCCATTCCCCTTCAATTTCTTTCTCCTTCCTTCCTTCCTTTCCCCTTCAATCTTCCATCCTTCCTTCCTTCCCCTTCAATCTCCTTCCTTGTCCATCTGCTTTATTTCCCCTTCAGTCTTCCTTACTTCCATCCATTTCCATCTCCGTCCCTTCCTTTTCAATCTCTCTCTCTCTCCTTCCTTCCTTCCTTCCTTCCTTCCTTCCTTCCTTCCTTCCCCGTCAATCTCCTTCCTTGTCCATCTGCTTCCTTTCCCCTTTAATCTCCTTCCTTCTCCATCTCCTTCTTTTCCCCTTCAATCTCCTTCCTTCTCCATCTCCTTCCTTTCCCCTTCAATCTTCCTTCCTTCCTTCCTTCCCCTTCAATCTCCTTCCTTGTCCATCTCCTTCAATTCCCCTTCAATCTCCTTCCTTCTCCGTCTCCTTCCTTTCCCCTTCAATCTTCCTTCATTTCTTCCATCTCCATCCCTTCCCTTTCAATCTCTCTCCTTCCTTCCTTCCTTCCCCTTCAATCTCCTTCCTTCTCCATCTCCTTCCTTTCCCCTTCAATCTTCCTTCCTTCCTTCCATCTCCATCTCCATTCCTTCCCCTTCAATCTCTCCTTCCTTCCTTCCTTCCTTCCTCCTTCAATCTCCTTCCTTGTCCATCTCCTTCCTTTCCCCTTCAATCTTCCTTCCTTCCTTCTCCATCTCCATTCCTTCCCCTTCAATCTCTCTCCTTCCTTCCTTCCTTCCTTCCTTCCTTCCTTCCTTCCCCCTTCAATCTCCTTCCTTGTCCATCTCCTTCCTTTCCCCTTCAATCTTCCTTCCTTCCTTCCTTCACCTTCAATCTCCTTCCTTGTCCATCTCCTTCAATTCCCCTTCAATCTCCTTCCTTCTCCGTCTCCTTCCTTTCCCCTTAAATCTTCCTTCATTTCTTCCATCTCCATCCTTTCCCTTTCAATCTCTCTCCTTCCTTCCTTCCTTCCCCTTCAATCTCCTTCCTTGTCCATATCCTTCCTTTCCCTTCAATCTCCTTCCTTCTCCATCTCCTTCCTTTCCCCTTCAATCTTCCTTCCTTCCTTCCATCTCCATCTCCATCCCTTCCTTTTCAATCACTATCTCCTTCCTTCTTTCCTTCCCCTTCAATCTCCTTCCTTGTCCATCTCCTTCAATTCCCCTTCAATCTCCTTCCATCTCCATCTCCTTCGTTTGCTCTTCAATCTTCCTTCCTTCCTTTCCCCTTCAATCTTCTTTCCTTCCTTCCATCTCTATCTCCATCCCTTCCCCTTCAATCTCCTTTTCCTTCCTTTCTCCCTTCCTTCCATCCTTCCTTTCCCCTTCAATCTTCCATCCTTCCTTCCTTCCCCTTCAATCTCCTTCCATCTCCATCTCCATCTATTCCCCTTCAATTTCTTTCTCCTTCCTTCCTTCCTTTCCCCTTCAATCTCTCCATCCTTCCTTCCTTCCCCTTCAATCTCCTTCCTTGTCCATCTGCTTTATTTCCCCTTCAGTCTTCCTTACTTCCATCCATTTCCATCTCCGTCCCTTCCTTTTCAATCTCTCTCTCCTTCCTTCCTTCCTTCCTTCCTTCCTTCCTTCCTTCCTTCCTTCCTTCCTTCCTTCCTTCCTTCCTTCCTTCCTTCCCCGTCAATCTCCTTCCTTGTCCATCTGCTTCCTTTCTCCTTTAATCTCCTTCCTTCTCCATCTCCTTCTTTTCCCCTTCAATCTCCTTCCTTCTCCATCTCCTTCCTTTCCCCTTCAATCTTCCTTCATTTCTTCCATCTCCATCCTTTCCCTTTCAATCTCTCTCCTTCCTTCCTTCCTTCCCCTTCAATCTCCTTCCTTCTCCATCTCCTTCCTTTCCCCTTCAATCTTCCTTCCTTCCATCTCCATCACTTCCCCTTCAATCTCTCACTCCTTCCTTCCTTCCTTCCCCTTCAATCTCCTTCCTTGTCCATATCCTTCCTTTCCCTTCAATCTCCTTCCTTCTCCATCTCCTTCCTTTCCCCTTCAATCTTCCTTCCTTCCATCTCCATCACTTCCCCTTCAATCTCTCACTCCTTCCTTCCTTCCTTCCCCTTCAATCTCCTTCCTTGTCCATATCCTTCCTTTCCCTTCAATCTCCTTCCTTCTCCATCTCCTTCCTTTCCCCTTCAATCTTCCTTCCTTCCTTCCATCTCCATCTCCATCCCTTCCTTTTCAATCACTATCTCCTTCCTTCTTTCCTTCCCCTTCAATCTCCTTCCTTGTCCATCTCCTTCAATTCCCCTTCAATCTCCTTCCATCTCCATCTCCTTCGTTTGCTCTTCAATCTTCCTTCCTTCCTTTCCCCTTCAATCTTCTTTCCTTCCTTCCATCTCTATCTCCATCCCTTCCCCTTCAATCTCCTTTTCCTTCCTTTCTCCCTTCCTTCCATCCTTCCTTTCCCCTTCAATCTTCCATCCTTCCTTCCTTCCCCTTCAATCTCCTTCCATCTCCATCTCCATCCATTGCCCTTCAATTTCTTTCTCCTTCCTTCCTTCCTTTCCCCTTCAATCTTCCTTCCTTCCTTCCATCTCCATCTCCATCCCTTCCTTTTCAATCACTATCTCCTTCCTTCTTTCCTTCCCCTTCAATCTCCTTCCTTCTCCATCTCCATCCCTTCCCCTTCAATCTCTCTCTCCTTCCTTCTTTCCTTCCCCTTCAATCTCCTTCCTTCTCCATCTCCTTCCTTTCCCCTTCAATCTTCTTTCCTTCCTTCCATCTCTATCTCCATCCCTTCCCCTTCAATCTCCTTTTCCTTCCTTTCTCCCTTCCTTCCATCCTTCCTTTCCCCTTCAATCTTCCATCCTTCCTTCCTTCCCCTTCAATCTCCTTCCATCTCCATCTCCATCCATTCCCCTTCAATTTCTTTCTCCTTCCTTCCTTCCTTTCCCCTTCAATCTTCCATCCTTCCTTCCTTCCCCTTCAATCTCCTTCCTTGTCCATCTGCTTTATTTCCCCTTCAGTCTTCCTTACTTCCATCCATTTCCATCTCCGTCCCTTCCTTTTCAATCTCTCTCTCTCTCCTTCCTTCCTTCCTTCCTTCCTTCCTTCCTTCCTTCCTTCCCCGTCAATCTCCTTCCTTGTCCATCTGCTTCCTTTCCCCTTTAATCTCCTTCCTTCTCCATCTCCTTCTTTTCCCCTTCAATCTCCTTCCTTCTCCATCTCCTTCCTTTCCCCTTCAATCTTCCTTCCTTCCTTCCTTCCCCTTCAATCTCCTTCCTTGTCCATCTCCTTCAATTCCCCTTCAATCTCCTTCCTTCTCCGTCTCCTTCCTTTCCCCTTCAATCTTCCTTCATTTCTTCCATCTCCATCCCTTCCCTTTCAATCTCTCTCCTTCCTTCCTTCCTTCCCCTTCAATCTCCTTCCTTCTCCATCTCCTTCCTTTCCCCTTCAATCTTCCTTCCTTCCTTCCATCTCCATCTCCATTCCTTCCCCTTCAATCTCTCCTTCCTTCCTTCCTTCCTTCCTCCTTCAATCTCCTTCCTTGTCCATCTCCTTCCTTTCCCCTTCAATCTTCCTTCCTTCCTTCTCCATCTCCATTCCTTCCCCTTCAATCTCTCTCCTTCCTTCCTTCCTTCCTTCCTTCCTTCCTTCCCCCTTCAATCTCCTTCCTTGTCCATCTCCTTCCTTTCCCCTTCAATCTTCCTTCCTTCCTTCCTTCACCTTCAATCTCCTTCCTTGTCCATCTCCTTCAATTCCCCTTCAATCTCCTTCCTTCTCCGTCTCCTTCCTTTCCCCTTAAATCTTCCTTCATTTCTTCCATCTCCATCCTTTCCCTTTCAATCTCTCTCCTTCCTTCCTTCCTTCCCCTTCAATCTCCTTCCTTGTCCATATCCTTCCTTTCCCTTCAATCTCCTTCCTTCTCCATCTCCTTCCTTTCCCCTTCAATCTTCCTTCCTTCCTTCCATCTCCATCTCCATCCCTTCCTTTTCAATCACTATCTCCTTCCTTCTTTCCTTCCCCTTCAATCTCCTTCCTTGTCCATCTCCTTCAATTCCCCTTCAATCTCCTTCCATCTCCATCTCCTTCGTTTGCTCTTCAATCTTCCTTCCTTCCTTTCCCCTTCAATCTTCTTTCCTTCCTTCCATCTCTATCTCCATCCCTTCCCCTTCAATCTCCTTTTCCTTCCTTTCTCCCTTCCTTCCATCCTTCCTTTCCCCTTCAATCTTCCATCCTTCCTTCCTTCCCCTTCAATCTCCTTCCATCTCCATCTCCATCTATTCCCCTTCAATTTCTTTCTCCTTCCTTCCTTCCTTTCCCCTTCAATCTCTCCATCCTTCCTTCCTTCCCCTTCAATCTCCTTCCTTGTCCATCTGCTTTATTTCCCCTTCAGTCTTCCTTACTTCCATCCATTTCCATCTCCGTCCCTTCCTTTTCAATCTCTCTCTCCTTCCTTCCTTCCTTCCTTCCTTCCTTCCTTCCTTCCTTCCTTCCTTCCTTCCTTCCTTCCTTCCTTCCTTCCTTCCCCGTCAATCTCCTTCCTTGTCCATCTGCTTCCTTTCTCCTTTAATCTCCTTCCTTCTCCATCTCCTTCTTTTCCCCTTCAATCTCCTTCCTTCTCCATCTCCTTCCTTTCCCCTTCAATCTTCCTTCATTTCTTCCATCTCCATCCTTTCCCTTTCAATCTCTCTCCTTCCTTCCTTCCTTCCCCTTCAATCTCCTTCCTTCTCCATCTCCTTCCTTTCCCCTTCAATCTTCCTTCCTTCCATCTCCATCACTTCCCCTTCAATCTCTCACTCCTTCCTTCCTTCCTTCCCCTTCAATCTCCTTCCTTGTCCATATCCTTCCTTTCCCTTCAATCTCCTTCCTTCTCCATCTCCTTCCTTTCCCCTTCAATCTTCCTTCCTTCCATCTCCATCACTTCCCCTTCAATCTCTCACTCCTTCCTTCCTTCCTTCCCCTTCAATCTCCTTCCTTGTCCATATCCTTCCTTTCCCTTCAATCTCCTTCCTTCTCCATCTCCTTCCTTTCCCCTTCAATCTTCCTTCCTTCCTTCCATCTCCATCTCCATCCCTTCCTTTTCAATCACTATCTCCTTCCTTCTTTCCTTCCCCTTCAATCTCCTTCCTTGTCCATCTCCTTCAATTCCCCTTCAATCTCCTTCCATCTCCATCTCCTTCGTTTGCTCTTCAATCTTCCTTCCTTCCTTTCCCCTTCAATCTTCTTTCCTTCCTTCCATCTCTATCTCCATCCCTTCCCCTTCAATCTCCTTTTCCTTCCTTTCTCCCTTCCTTCCATCCTTCCTTTCCCCTTCAATCTTCCATCCTTCCTTCCTTCCCCTTCAATCTCCTTCCATCTCCATCTCCATCCATTGCCCTTCAATTTCTTTCTCCTTCCTTCCTTCCTTTCCCCTTCAATCTTCCATCATTCCTTCCTTCCCCTTCAATCTCCTTCCTTGTCCATCTGCTTTATTTCCCCTTCAGTCTTCCTTCCTTCCATCCATTTCCATCTCCGTCCCTTCCTTTTCAATCTCTCTCTCCTTCCTTCCTTCCTTCCTTCCTTCCTTCCTTCCTTCCTTCCCCGTCAATCTCCTTCCTTCTCCATCCCCATCCCTTCCCCTTCAATCTCTCTCTCTCCTTCCTTCCTTCCTTCCTTCCCCTTCAATCTCCTTCCTTCTCCATCTCCTTCCTTTCCACTTCAATCTCCATTTTTCTCCATCTCCTTCTTTTCCCCTTCAATCTTCCTTCCTTCCTTCCATCTCCACCCCTTCCCCTTCAATCTTTGTCCTTCCTTCCTTCCCCTTCAATCTCCTTCCTTCTCCATCTCCTTCCTTTCCCCTTCAATCTTCCTTCCTTCCTTCCTTTTTTTCCATCTCCATCTCCATCCCTTCCCCTTCAATCTCTCTCTCCTTCCTTCCTTCCTTCCTTCCTTCCTTCCTTCCTTCCTTCCTTCCTTCCTTCCTTCCTTCCCCTTCAATCTACTTCCTTCTCCATCTCCTTCCTTTCCCCTTCAATCTCCTTCCTTCTCCATCTCCTTCCTTTCCCGTTCAATCTTTCTTTCTTCCTTCCATCTCCATCCCTTCCCCTTCAATCTTTCTCCTTCCTTCCTTGTCCTTCAATCTCCTTCCTTCTCCATCTCCTTCGTTCCCCCTTCAATCTTCCTTCCTTCCTTCCTTCCTTTCCCCTTCAATCTCCTTCCTTCTCCATCTCCTTCCTTTCCCCTTCAATCTTTTTCCTTCCGTCCTTCCATCTCCATCTCCATCCCTTCCCCTTCAATCTCTCTCCTTCCTTCCTTCCTTCCTTCCTTCCCCTTCAATCTCCTTTCTTCTCCATCTCCTTTCTTTCCCCTTCAATCTTCCTTCCTTCTTTCCTTCCTTTCTCTTTCAATCTCCTTCATTCTCCATCTCCTTCCTTTCCCCTTCAATCTTCCTTCCTTCCATCTCCATCACTTCCCCTTCAATCTCTCTCTCCTTCCTTCCTTCCTTCCCCTTCAATCTCCTTCCTTGTCCATATCCTTCCTTTCCCTTCAATCTCCTTCCTTCTCCATCTCCTTCCTTTCCCCTTCAATCTTCCTTCCTTCCTTCCATCTCCATCTCCATCCCTTCCTTTTCAATCACTATCTCCTTCCTTCCTTCCTTCCCCTCCAATCTCCTTCCTTCTCCATCTACATCCCTTCCCCTTCAATCTCTCTCTCCTTCCTTCTTTCCTTCCCCTTCAATTTCCTTCCTTCTCCATCTCCTTCCTTTCCCCTTCAATCTCCTTCCTTCTCCATCTCCTTCCTTTCCCCTTCAATCTTCTTTCCTTCCTTCCATCTCTATCTCCATCCCTTCCCCTTCAATCTCCTTTTCCTTCCTTTCTCCCTTCCTTCCATCCTTCCTTTCCCCTTCAATCTTCCATCCTTCCTTCCTTCCCCTTCAATCTCCTTCCATCTCCATCTCCATCCATTCCCCTTCAATTTCTTTCTCCTTCCTTCCATCCTTTCCCCTTCAATCTTCCATCCTTCCTTCCCCTTCAATCTCCTTCCTTGTCCATCTGCTTTATTTCCCCTTCAGTCTTCCTTCCATCCATCCATTTCCATCTCCGTCCCTTCCTTTTCAATCTCTCTCTCCTTCCTTCCTTCCTTCCTTCCTTCCTTCCCCGTCAATCTCCTTCCTTGTCCATCTGCTTCCTTTCCCCTTTAATCTCCTTCCTTCTCCATCTCCTTCTTTTCCCCTTCAATCTCCTTCCTTCTCCATCTCCTTCCTTTCCCCTTCAATCTTCCTTCCTTCCTTCCTTCCCCTTCAATCTCCTTCCTTGTCCATCTCCTTCAATTCCCCTTCAATCTCCTTCCTTCTCCGTCTCCTTCCTTTCCCCTTCAATCTTCCTTCATTTCTTCCATCTCCATCCCTTCCCTTTCAATCTCTCTCCTTCCTTCCTTCCTTCCCCTTCAATCTCCTTCCTTCTCCATCTCCTTCCTTTCCCCTTCAATCTTCCTTCCTTCCTTCCATCTCCATCTCCATTCCTTACCCTTCAATCTCTCCTTCCTTCCTTCCTTCCTTCCTTCCCCCTTCAATCTCCTTCCTTGTCCATCTCCTTCCTTTCCCCTTCAATCTTCCTTCCTTCCTTCTCCATCTCCATCCCTTCCCCTTCAATCTCTCTCCTTCCTTCCTTCCTTCCTTCCTTCCCCCTTCAATCTCCTTCCTTGTCCATCTCCTTCCTTTCCCCTTCAATCTTCCTTCCTTCCTTCTCCATCTCCATCCCTTCCCCTTCAATCTCTCTCCTTCCTTCCTTCCTTCCTTCCTTCTTTCCTTCCTCCTTTAATCTCCTTCCTTGTCCATCTCCTTCCTTTCCCCTTCAATCTTCCTTCCTTCCTTCTCCATCTCCATCCCTTCCCCTTCAATCTCTCTCCTTCCTTCCTTCCTTCCTTCCCCCTTCAATCTCCTTCCTTCTCCATCTCCTTCGTTTCCCCTTCAATCTTCCTTCCTTCCTTTCCCCTTCAATCTCCTTCCTTCTCCATCTCCTTCCTTTCCCCTTCAATCTCCTTCCATCTCCATCTCTATCCCTTCCCCTTCAATTTCTTTCTCCTTCCTTCCTTCCTTTCTTTCCCCTTCAATCTTCCTTCCTTCCATCTCCATCACTTCCCCTTCAATCTCTCTCTCCTTCCTTTCTTCCTTCCCCTTCAATCTCCTTCCTCGTCCATCTCCTTCCTTTCCATTCAATCTCCTTCATTCTCCATCTCCTTCGTTTCCCCTTCAATCTTCCTTCCTTCCTTCCATCTCCATCTCTTCCTTTTCAATCACTCTCTCCTTCCTTCCTTCCTTCCTTCCTCCTTTAATCTCCTTCCTTCCCCATCTCCTTCCTCTCCCCTTCAATCTCCTTCCATCTCCATCTCCTTCGTTTCCTCTTCAATCTTCCTTCCTTCCTTTCCCCTTCAATCTCCTTCCATCTCCATCTCCTTCATTTCCCCTTCAATCTCTTTCCATCTCCATCTCTATCCCTTCCCCTTCAATTTCTTTCTCCTTCCTTCCTTCCTTCCATCCTTCCTTTCCCCTTCAATCTCTCTAATTCCTTCCCTCCCCTTCAATCTCCTTCCTTCTCCATCTCCTTCGTTTCCCCTTCAATCTTCCTTCCTTCCTTTCCCCTTCAATCTCCTTCCTTCTCCATCTCCTTCCTTTCCCCTTCAATCTCCTTCCATCTCCATCTCTATCCCTTCCCCTTCAATTTCTTTCTCCTTCCTTCCTTCCTTTCTTTCCCCTTCAATCTTCCTTCCTTCCATCTCCATCACTTCCCCTTCAATCTCTCTCTCTCCTTCCTTTCTTCCTTCCCCTTCAATCTCCTTCCTCGTCCATTTGTTTCCTTTCCATTCAATCTCCTTCATTCTCCATCTCCTTCCTTTCCCCTTCAATCTTCCTTCCTTCCTTCCATCTCCATCTCTTCCTTTTCAATCACTCTCTCCTTCCTTTCTTCCCTTCCCCTTCAATCTCCTTCCTTCTCCATCTCCTTCGTTTCCACTTCAATCTTCCTTCCTTCCTTCCTTTCCCCTTCAATTTCCTTCCTTCTCCATCTCCTTCCTTTCCCCTTCAATCTTCTTTCCTTCCTTCCATCTGTATCTCCATCCCTTCCCCTTCAATCTCTTTTTCCTTCCTTTCTTCCTTCCTTCCATCCTTCCTTTCCCCTTCAATCTTCCATCCTTCCTTCCTTCCCCTTCAATCTCCTTCCATCTCCATCTCCATCCATTCCCTTTCAATTTCTTTCTCCTTCCTTCCTTCGTTCCTTCCATCCTTCCTTTCCCCTTTAATCTTCCATCCTTACTTCATTCCCCTTCAATCTCCTTCCTTGTCCATCTGCTATATTTCCCCTTCAATCTTCCTTCCTTCCATCCATTTCCATCTCCATCCCTTTCCTTTCAATCATTCTCCTTCCTTCCTTCCTTCCTTCCTTCCTTCCTTCCTTCCTTCCTTCCTTCCTTCCCCTTCAATCTCCTTCCTTCTCCATCTCCTTCCTTTCCCCTTCAATCTTCCTTCCTTCCTTCCATCTCCATCTCCATTCCTTCCCCTTCAATCTCTCCTTCCGTCCTTCCTTCCCCCTTCAATCTCCTTCCTTCTCCATCTCCTTCCTTTCCCCTTCAATCTTCCTTCCTTCCTTCCATCTCCATCCCTTCCCCTTCAATCTCTCTAATTCCTTCCTTCCCCTTCAATCTCCTTTCTTCTCCATCTCCTTCCTTTCCCCTTCAATCTTCCTTCCTTCCATCTCCATCTCCATCCCTTCCCCTTCAATCTTTCTCCTTCCTTCCTTCCTTCCCCTTCAATCTCCTCCCTTCTCCATCTCCTCCGTTTCCCCTTCAATCTTCCTTCCTTCCTTTCCCCTTCAATCTCCTTCCTTCTCCATCTCCTTCCTTTCCCCTTCAATCTCCTTCCATCTCCATCTCTATCCCTTCCCCTTCAATTTCTTTCTCCTTCCTTCCTTTCTTCCTTCCCCTTCAATTTCCTTCCTCGTCCATCTCCTTCCTTTCCATTCAATCTCCTTCATTCTCCATCTCCTTCCTTTCCCCTTCAATCTTCCTTCCTTCCTTCCATCTCCATCCCTTCCTTTTCAATCACTCTCTCCTTCCTTCCTTTCTTCCTTCCTTCCTTCCTCCTTCAATCTCCTTTCTTCTCCATCTCCTTCCTCTCCCCTTCAATCTCCTTCCATCTCCATCTCCTTCGTTTGCTCTTCAATCTTCCTTCCTTCCTTTCCCCTTCAATCTTCTTTCCTTCCTTCCATCTGTATCTTCATCCCTTCCCCTTCAATCTCCTTTTCCTTCCTTTCTCCCTTCCTTCCATCCTTCCTTTCCCCTTCAATCTTCCATCCTTCCTTCCTTCCCCTTCAATCTCCTTCCATCTCCATCTCCATCCATTCCCCTTCAATTTCTTTCTCCTTCCTTCCTTCCTTTCCCCTTCAATCTTCCATCATTCCTTCCTTCCCCTTCAATCTCCTTCCTTGTCCATCTGCTTTATTTCCCCTTCAGTCTTCCTTCCTTCCATCCATTTCCATCTCCGTCCCTTCCTTTTCAATCTCTCTCTCCTTCCTTCCTTCCTTCCTTCCTTCCTTCCTTCCCCGTCAATCTCCTTCCTTCTCCATCTCCTTCTTTTCCCCTTCAATCTCCTTCCTTTTCCATCTCCTTCCTTTCCCCTTCAATCTTCCTTCCTTCCTTCCCCTTCAATCTCCTTCCTTGTCCATCTTCTTCAATTCCCCTTCAATCTCCTTCCTTCTCCGTCTCCTTCCTTTCCCCTTCAATCTTCCTTCATTTCTTCCATCTCCATCCCTTCCCTTTCAATCTCTCTCCTTCCTTCCTTCCTTCCTTCCTTCCTTCCTTCCTTCCTTCCTTCCTTCCTTCCTGCCTTCCTTCCTTCCTTACCCTTCAATTTCCTTTCTTCTCCATCTCCTTTCTTTCCCCTTCAACCTTCCTTCCTTCTTTCCTTCCTTTCTCTTTCAATCTCCTTCATTCTCCATCTCCTTCCTTTCCCCTTCAATCTTCCTTCCTTCCTTCCTTACATCTCCATCTCCATCCCTTCCCCTTCAATCTTTCTCCTTCCTTCCTGCCTTCCTTCCTTCCTGCCTGCCTTCCTTCCTTCCTTCCCCTTCAATCTCCTTTCTTCTCCATCTCCTTTCTTGCCCCTTCAATCTTCCTTCCTTCTTTCCTTCCTTTCTCTTTCAATCTCCTTCATTCTCCATCTCCTTCCTTTCCCCTTCAATCTTCCTTCCTTCCATCTCCATCACTTCCCCTTCAATCTCTCACTCCTTCCTTCCTTCCTTCCCCTTCAATCTCCTTCCTTGTCCATATCCTTCCTTTCCCTTCAATCTCCTTCCTTCTCCATCTCCTTCCTTTCCCCTTCAATCTTCCTTCCTTCCTTCCATCTCCATCTCCATCCCTTCCTTTTCAATCACTATCTCCTTCCTTCTTTCCTTCCCCTTCAATCTCCTTCCTTGTCCATCTCCTTCAATTCCCCTTCAATCTCCTTCCATCTCCATCTCCTTCGTTTGCTCTTCAATCTTCCTTCCTTCCTTTCCCCTTCAATCTTCTTTCCTTCCTTCCATCTCTATCTCCATCCCTTCCCCTTCAATCTCCTTTTCCTTCCTTTCTCCCTTCCTTCCATCCTTCCTTTCCCCTTCAATCTTCCATCCTTCCTTCCTTCCCCTTCAATCTCCTTCCATCTCCATCTCCATCCATTCCCCTTCAATTTCTTTCTCCTTCCTTCCTTCCTTTCCCCTTCAATCTTCCCTCATTCCTTCCTTCCCCTTCAATCTCCTTCCTTGTCCATCTGCTTTATTTCCCCTTCAGTCTTCCTTCCTTCCATCCATTTCCATCTCCGTCCCTTCCTTTTCAATCTCTCTCTCCTTCCTTCCTTCCTTCCTTCCTTCCTTCCCCGTCAATCTCCTTCCTTGTCCATCTCCTTCCTTTCCCCTTTAATCTCCTTCCTTCTCCATCTCCTTCTTTTCCCCTTCAATCTCCTTCCTTTTCCATCTCCTTCCTTTCCCCTTCAATCTTCCTTCCTTCCTTCCCCTTCAATCTCCTTCCTTGTCCATCTTCTTCAATTCCCCTTCAATCTCCTTCCTTCTCCGTCTCCTTCCTTTCCCCTTCAATCTTCCTTCATTTCTTCCATCTCCATCCCTTCCCTTTCAATCTCTCTCCTTCCTTCCTTCCTTCTTCCTTCCTGCCTTCCTTCCTTCCTTCCCCTTCAATCTCCTTTCTTCTCCATCTCCTTTCTTTCCCCTTCAATCTTCCTTCCTTCTTTCCTTCCTTTCTCTTTCAATCTCCTTCATTCTCCATCTCCTTCCTTTCCCCTTCAATCTTCCTTCGTTCCATCTCCATCACTTCCCCTTCAATCTCTCTCTCCTTCCTTTCTTCCCTTCCCCTTCAATCTCCTTCCTTCTCCATCTCCTTCCTTTCCCCTTCAATCTTCCTTCCTTCTCCATCTCCTTCCTTTCCCCTTCAATCTTCCTTCCTTCCTTCCTTACATCTCCATCTCCATCCCTTCCCCTTCAATCTTTCTCCTTCCTTCCTGCCTTCCTTCCTTCCTTCCTGCCTTCCTTCCTTCCTTCCCCTTCAATCTCCTTTCTTCTCCATCTCCTTTCTTGCCCCTTCAATCTTCCTTCCTTCTTTCCTTCCTTTCTCTTTCAATCTCCTTCATTCTCCATCTCCTTCCTTTCCCCTTCAATCTTCCTTCCTTCCATCTCCATCACTTCCCCTTCAATCTCTCTCTCCTTCCTTCCTTCCTTCCCCTTCAATCTCCTTCCTTGTCCATATCCTTCCTTTCCCTTCAATCTCCTTCCTTCTCCATCTCCTTCCTTTCCCCTTCAATCTTCCTTCCTTCCTTCCATCTCCATCTCCATCCCTTCCTTTTCAATCACTATCTCCTTCCTTCTTTCCTTCCCTTTCAATCTCCTTCCTTCTCCATCTCCTTCCTTTCCCCTTCAATCTTCTTTCCTTCCTTCCATCTCTATCTCCATCCCTTCCCCTTCAATCTCCTTTTCCTTCCTTTCTCCCTTCCTTCCATCCTTCCTTCCTTCCTGCCTTCCTTCCTTTTTTCCCCTTCAATCTCCTTTCTTCTCCATCTCCTTTCTTTCCCCTTCAATCTTCCTTCCTTCCTTTCCCCTTCAATCTTCTTTCCTTCCTTCCATTTGTATCTTCATCCCTTCCCCTTCAATCTCCTTTTCCTTCCTTTCTCCGTTCCTTCCATCCTTCCTTTCCCCTTCAATCTTCCATCCTTCCTTCCTTCCCCTTCAATCTCCTTCCATCTCCATCTCCATCCATTCCCCTTCAATTTCTTTCTCCTTCCTTCCTTCCTTTCCCCTTCAATCTTCCATCATTCCTTCCTTCCCCTTCAATCTCCTTCCTTGTCCATCTGCTTTATTTCCCCTTCAGTCTTCCTTCCTTCCATCCATTTCCATCTCCGTCCCTTCCTTTTCAATCTCTCTCTCCTTCCTTCCTTCCTTCCTTCCTTCCTTCCTTCCTTCCTTCCTTCCTTCCTTCCCCGTCAATCTCCTTCCTTGTCCATCTCCTTCCTTTCCCCTTTAATCTCCTTCCTTCTCCATCTCCTACTTTTCCCCTTCAATCTCCTTCCTTTTCCATCTCCTTCCTTTCCCCTTCAATCTTCCTTCCTTCCTTCCCCTTCAATCTCCTTCCTTGTCCATCTTCTTCAATTCCCCTTCAATCTCCTTCCTTCTCCGTCTCCTTCCTTTCCCCTTCAATCTTCCTTCATTTCTTCCATCTCCATCCCTTCCCTTGCAATCTCTCTCCTTCCTTCCTTCCTTCCTTCCTTCCTTCCTTCCTTCCTTCCTTCCTTCCTTCCTTCCTTCCTTCCCCTTCAATCTCCTTTCTTCTCCATCTCCTTTCTTTCCCCTTCAATCTTCCTTCCTTCTTTCCTTCCTTTCTCTTTCAATCTCCTTCATTCTCCATCTCCTTCCTTTCCCCTTCAATCTTCCTTCCTTCCATCTCCATCACTTCCCCTTCAATCTCTCTCTCCTTCCTTCCTTCCTTCCCCTTCAATCTCCTTCCTTGTCCATATCCTTCCTTTCCCTTCAATCTCCTTCCTTCTCCATCTCCTTCCTTTCCCCTTCAATCTTCCTTCCTTCCTTCCATCTCCATCTCCATCCCTTCCTTTTCAATCACTATCTCCTTCCTTCTTTCCTTCCCCTTCAATCTCCTTCCTTCTCCATCTCCATCCCTTCCCCTTCAATCTCTCTCTCCTTCCTTCTTTCCTTCCCTTTCAATCTCCTTCCTTCTCCATCTCCTTCCTTTCCCCTTCAATCTTCTTTCCTTCCTTCCATCTCTATCTCCATCCCTTCCCCTTCAATCTCCTTTTCCTTCCTTTCTCCCTTCCTTCCATCCTTCCTTCCTTCCTGCCTTCCTTCCTTCCTTCCCCTTCAATCTCCTTTCTTCTCCATCTCCTTTCTTTCCCCTTCAATCTTCCTTCCTTCCTTTCCCCTTCAATCTTCTTTCCTTCCTTCCATCTGTATCTTCATCCCTTCCCCTTCAATCTCCTTTTCCTTCCTTTCTCCCTTCCTTCCATCCTTCCTTTCCCCTTCAATCTTCCATCCTTCCTTCCTTCCCCTTCAATCTCCTTCCATCTCCATCTCCATCCATTCCCCTTCAATTTCTTTCACCTTCCTTCCTTCCTTTCCCCTTCAATCTTCCATCATTCCTTCCTTCCCCTTCAATCTCCTTCCTTGTCCATCTGCTTTATTTCCCCTTCAGTCTTCCTTCCTTCCATCCATTTCCATCTCCGTCCCTTCCTTTTCAATCTCTCTCTCCTTCCTTCCTTCCTTCCTTCCTTCCTTCCTTCCTTCCTTCCTTCCTTCCTTCCTTCCCCGTCAATCTCCTTCCTTGTCCATCTCCTTCCTTTCCCCTTTAATCTCCTTCCTTCTCCATCTCCTACTTTTCCCCTTCAATCTCCTTCCTTTTCCATCTCCTTCCTTTCCCCTTCAATCTTCCTTCCTTCCTTCCCCTTCAATCTCCTTCCTTGTCCATCTTCTTCAATTCCCCTTCAATCTCCTTCCTTCTCCGTCTCCTTCCTTTCCCCTTCAATCTTCCTTCATTTCTTCCATCTCCATCCCTTCCCTTTCAATCTCTCTCCTTCCTTCCTTCCTTCCTTCCTTCCTGCCTTCCTGCCTTCCTTCCTTCCTTCCCCTTCAATCTCCTTTCTTCTCCATCTCCTTTCTTTCCCCTTCAATCTTCCTTCCTTCTTTCCTTCCTTTCTCTTTCAATCTCCTTCATTCTCCATCTCCTTCCTTTCCCCTTCAATCTTCCTTCCTTCCATCTCCATCACTTCCCCTTCAATCTCTCTCTCTCCTTCCTTTCTTCCCTTCCCCTTCAATCTCCTTCCTTCTCCATCTCCTTCCTTTCCCCTTCAATCTTCCTTCCTTCTCCATCTCCTTCCTTTCCCCTTCAATCTTCCTTCCTTCCTTCCTTACATCTCCATCTCCATCCCTTCCCCTTCAATCTTTCTCCTTCCTTCCTGCCTTCCTTCCTTCCTGCCTGCCTTCCTTCCTTCCTTCCCCTTCAATCTCCTTTCTTCTCCATCTCCTTTCTTGCCCTTTCAATCTTCCTTCCTTCTTTCCTTCCTTTCTCTTTCAATCTCCTTCATTCTCCATCTCCTTCCTTTCCCCTTCAATCTTCCTTCCTTCCATCTCCATCACTTCCCCTTCAATCTCTCACTCCTTCCTTCCTTCCTTTCCCTTCAATCTCCTTCCTTCTCAATCTCCTTCCTTTCCCCTTCAATCTTCCTTCCTTCCATCCATCTCCATCTCCATCCCTTCCTTTTCAATCACTATCTCCTTCCTTCTTTCCTTCCCCTTCAATCTCCTTCCTTGTCCATCTCCTTCAATTCCCCTTCAATCTCCTTCCATCTCCATCTCCTTCGTTTGCTCTTCAATCTTCCTTCCTTCCTTTCCCCTTCAATCTTCTTTCCTTCCTTCCATCTCTATCTCCATCCCTTCCCCTTCAATCTCCTTTTCCTTCCTTTCTCCCTTCCTTCCATCCTTCCTTTCCCCTTCAATCTTCATTCCTTCCTTCCTTCCCCTTCAATCTCCTTCCATCTCCATCTCCATCCATTCCCCTTCAATTTCTTTCTCCTTCCTTCCTTCCTTTCCCCTTCAATCTTCCATCATTCCTTCCTTCCCCTTCAATCTCCTTCCTTGTCCATCTGCTTTATTTCCCCTTCAGTTTTCCTTCCTTCCATCCATTTCCATCTCCGTCCCTTCCTTTTCAATCTCTCTCTCCTTCCTTCCTTCCTTCCTTCCTTCCTTCCTTCCTTCCTTCCTTCCTTCCTTCCTTCCTTCCTTCCCCGTCAATCTCCTTCCTTGTCCATCTCCTTCCTTTCCCCTTTAATCTCCTTCCTTCTCCATCTCCTTCTTTTCCCCTTCAATCTCCTTCCTTTTCCATCTCCTTCCTTTCCCCTTCAATCTTCCTTCCTTCCTTCCCCTTCAATCTCCTTCCTTGTCCATCTTCTTCAATTCCCCTTCAATCTCCTTCCTTCTCCGTCTCCTTCCTTTCCCCTTCAATCTTCCTTCATTTCTTCCATCTCCATCCCTTCCCTTTCAATCTCTCTCCTTCCTTCCTTCCTTCTTCCTTCCTGCCTTCCTTCCTTCCTTCCCCTTCAATCTCCTTTCTTCTCCATCTCCTTTCTTTCCCCTTCAATCTTCCTTCCTTCTTTCCTTCCTTTCTCTTTCAATCTCCTTCATTCTCCATCTCCTTCCTTTCCCCTTCAATCTTCCTTCGTTCCATCTCCATCACTTCCCCTTCAATCTCTCTCTCCTTCCTTTCTTCCCTTCCCCTTCAATCTCCTTCCTTCTCCATCTCCTTCCTTTCCCCTTCAATCTTCCTTCCTTCCTTCCTTACATCTCCATCTCCATCCCTTCCCCTTCAATCTTTCTCCTTCCTTCCTGCCTTCCTTCCTTCCTTCCTGCCTTCCTTCCTTCCCCTTCAATCTCCTTTCTTCTCCATCTCCTTTCTTGCCCCTTCAATCTTCCTTCCTTCTTTCCTTCCTTTCTCTTTCAATCTCCTTCATTCTCCATCTCCTTCCTTTCCCCTTCAATCTTCCTTCCTTCCATCTCCATCACTTCCCCTTCAATCTCTCTCTCCTTCCTTCCTTCCTTCCCCTTCAATCTCCTTCCTTGTCCATATCCTTCCTTTCCCTTCAATCTCCTTCCTTCTCCATCTCCTTCCTTTCCCCTTCAATCTTCCTTCCTTCCTTCCATCTCCATCTCCATCCCTTCCTTTTCAATCACTATCTCCTTCCTTCTTTCCTTCCCCTTCAATCTCCTTCCTTCTCCATCTCCATCCCTTCCCCTTCAATCTCTCTCTCCTTCCTTCTTTCCTTCCCTTTCAATCTCCTTCCTTCTCCATCTCCTTCCTTTCCCCTTCAATCTTCTTTCCTTCCTTCCATCTCTATCTCCATCCCTTCCCCTTCAATCTCCTTTTCCTTCCTTTCTCCCTTCCTTCCATCCTTCCTTCCTTCCTGCCTTCCTTCCTTCCTTCCCCTTCAATCTCCTTTCTTCTCCATCTCCTTTCTTTCCCCTTCAATCTTCCTTCCTTCCTTTCCCCTTCAATCTTCTTTCCTTCCTTCCATCTGTATCTTCATCCCTTCCCCTTCAATCTCCTTTTCCTTCCTTTCTCCCTTCCTTCCATCCTTCCTTTCCCCTTCAATCTTCCATCCTTCCTTCCTTCCCCTTCAATCTCCTTCCATCTCCATCTCCATCCATTCCCCTTCAATTTCTTTCTCCTTCCTTCCTTCCTTTCCCCTTCAATCTTCCATCATTCCTTCCTTCCCCTTCAATCTCCTTCCTTGTCCATCTGCTTTATTTCCCCTTCAGTCTTCCTTCCTTCCATCCATTTCCATCTCCGTCCCTTCCTTTTCAATCTCTCTCTCCTTCCTTCCTTCCTTCCTTCCTTCCTTCCTTCCTTCCTTCCTTCCTTCCTTCCCCGTCAATCTCCTTCCTTGTCCATCTCCTTCCTTTCCCCTTTAATCTCCTTCCTTCTCCATCTCCTACTTTTCCCCTTCAATCTCCTTCCTTTTCCATCTCCTTCCTTTCCCCTTCAATCTTCCTTCCTTCCTTCCCCTTCAATCTCCTTCCTTGTCCATCTTCTTCAATTCTCCTTCAATCTCCTTCCTTCTCCGTCTCCTTCCTTTCCCCTTCAATCTTCCTTCATTTCTTCCATCTCCATCCCTTCCCTTTCAATCTCTCTCCTTCCTTCCTTCCTTCCTTCCTTCCTTCCTTCCTTCCTTCCTTCCTTCCTTCCTTCCTGCCTTCCTTCCTTCCTTCCCCTTCAATCTCCTTTCTTCTCCATCTCCTTTCTTTCCCCTTCAATCTTCCTTCCTTCTTTCCTTCCTTTCTCTTTCAATCTCCTTCATTCTCCATCTCCTTCCTTTCCCCTTCAATCTTCCTTCCTTCCATCTCCATCACTTCCCCTTCAATCTCTCTCTCTCTCCTTCCTTTCTTCCCTTCCCCTTCAATCTCCTTCCTTCTCCATCTCCTTCCTTTCCCCTTCAATCTTCCTTCCTTCTCCATCTCCTTCCTTTCCCCTTCAATCTTCCTTCCTTCCTTCCTTACATCTCCATCTCCATCCCTTCCCCTTCAATCTTTCTCCTTCCTTCCTGCCTTCCTTCCTTCCTGCCTGCCTTCCTTCCTTCCTTCCCCTTCTATCTCCTTTCTTCTCCATCTCCTTTCTTGCCCCTTCAATCTTCCTTCCTTCTTTCCTTCCTTTCTCTTTCAATCTCCTTCATTCTCCATCTCCTTCCTTTCCCCTTCAATCTTCCTTCCTTCCATCCATCTCCATCTCCATCCCTTCCTTTTCAATCACTATCTCCTTCCTTCTTTCCTTCCCCTTCAATCTCCTTCCTTGTCCATCTCCTTCAATTCCCCTTCAATCTCCTTCCATCTCCATCTCCTTCGTTTGCTCTTCAATCTTCCTTCCTTCCTTTCCCCTTCAATCTTCTTTCCTTCCTTCCATCTCTATCTCCATCCCTTCCCCTTCAATCTCCTTTTCCTTCCTTTCTCCCTTCCTTCCATCCTTCCTTTCCCCTTCAATCTTCATTCCTTCCTTCCTTCCCCTTCAATCTCCTTCCATCTCCATCTCCATCCATTCCCCTTCAATTTCTTTCCACTTCCTTCCTTCCTTTCCCCTTCAATCTTCCATCATTCCTTCCTTCCCCTTCAATCTCCTTCCTTGTCCATCTGCTTTATTTCCCCTTCAGTCTTCCTTCCTTCCATCCATTTCCATCTCCGTCCCTTCCTTTTCAATCTCTCTCTCCTTCCTTCCTTCCTTCCTTCCTTCCTTCCTTCCTTCCTTCCTTCCTTCCTTCCTTCCTTCCCCGTCAATCTCCTTCCTTGTCCATCTGCTTCCTTTCTCCTTTAATCTCCTTCCTTCTCCATCTCCTTCTTTTCCCCTTCAATCTCCTTCCTTCTCCATCTCCTTCCTTTCCCCTTCAATCTTCCTTCCTTCCTTCCTTCCCCTTCAATCTCCTTCCTTGTCCATCTCCTTCAATTCCCCTTCAATCTCCTTCCTTCTCCGTCTCCTTCCTTTCCCCTTCAATCTTCCTTCATTTCTTCCATCTCCATCCCTTCCCTTTCAATCTCTCTCCTTCCTTCCTTCCTTCCCCTTCAATCTCCTTCCTTGTCCATCTCCTTCCTTTCCCCTTCAATCTTCCTTCCTTCCTTCTCCATCTCCATTCCTTCCCCTTCAATCTCTCTCCTTCCTTCCTTCCTTCCTTCCTTCCTTCCTTCCTTCCTTCCTTCCTTCCTTCCCCCTTCAATCTCCTTCCTTGTCCATCTCCTTCCTTTCCCCTTCAATCTTCCTTTCTTCCTTCCTTCCCCTTCAATCTCCTTCCTTGTCCATCTCCTTCAATTCCCCTTCAATCTCCTTCCTTCTCCGTCTCCTTCCTTTCCCCTTAAATCTTCCTTCATTTCTTCCATCTCCATCCTTTCCCTTTCAATCTCTCTCCTTCCTTCCTTCCTTCCCCTTCAATCTCCTTCCTTCTCCATCTCCTTCCTTTCCCCTTCAATCTTCCTTCCTTCCATCTCCATCACTTCCCCTTCAATCTCTCACTCCTTCCTTCCTTCCTTCCCCTTCAATCTCCTTCCTTGTCCATATCCTTCCTTTCCCTTCAATCTCCTTCCTTCTCCATCTCCTTCCTTTCCCCTTCAATCTTCCTTCCTTCCTTCCATCTCCATCTCCATCCCTTCCTTTTCAATCACTATCTCCTTCCTTCTTTCCTTCCCCTTCAATCTCCTTCCTTGTCCATCTCCTTCAATTCCCCTTCAATCTCCTTCCATCTCCATCTCCTTCGTTTGCTCTTCAATCTTCCTTCCTTCCTTTCCCCTTCAATCTTCTTTCCTTCCTTCCATCTCTATCTCCATCCCTTCCCCTTCAATCTCCTTTTCCTTCCTTTCTCCCTTCCTTCCATCCTTCCTTTCCCCTTCAATCTTCATTCCTTCCTTCCTTCCCCTTCAATCTCCTTCCATCTCCATCTCCATCCATTCCCCTTCAATTTCTTTCCACTTCCTTCCTTCCTTTCCCCTTCAATCTTCCATCATTCCTTCCTTCCCCTTCAATCTCCTTCCTTGTCCATCTGCTTTATTTCCCCTTCAGTCTTCCTTACTTCCATCCATTTCCATCTCCGTCCCTTCCTTTTCAATCTCTCTCTCCTTCCTTCCTTCCTTCCTTCCTTCCTTCCTTCCTTCCTTCCTTCCTTCCTTCCCCGTCAATCTCCTTCCTTGTCCATCTGCTTCCTTTCCCCTTTAATCTCCTTCCTTCTCCATCTCCTTCTTTTCCCCTTCAATCTCCTTCCTTCTCCATCTCCTTCCTTTCCCCTTCAATCTTCCTTCCTTCCTTCCTTCCCCTTCAATCTCCTTCCTTGTCCATCTCCTTCAATTCCCCTTCAATCTCCTTCCTTCTCCGTCTCCTTCCTTTCCCCTTCAATCTTCCTTCATTTCTTCCATCTCCATCCCTTCCCTTTCAATCTCTCTCCTTCCTTCCTTCCTTCCCCTTCAATCTCCTTCCTTCTCCATCTCCTTCCTTTCCCCTTCAATCTTCCTTCCTTCCTTCCATCTCCATCTCCATTCCTTCCCCTTCAATCTCTCCTTCCTTCCTTCCTTCCTTCCTCCTTCAATCTCCTTCCTTGTCCATCTCCTTCCTTTCCCCTTCAATCTTCCTTCCTTCCTTCTCCATCTCCATTCCTTCCCCTTCAATCTCTCTCCTTCCTTCCTTCCTTCCTTCCTTCCTTCCTTCCTTCCTTCCTTCCCCCTTCAATCTCCTTCCTTGTCCATCTCCTTCCTTTCCCCTTCAATCTTCCTTCCTTCCTTCCTTCCCCTTCAATCTCCTTCCTTGTCCATCTCCTTCAATTCCCCTTCAATCTCCTTCCTTATCCGTCTCCTTCCTTTCCCCTTAAATCTTCCTTCATTTCTTCCATCTCCATCCTTTCCCTTTCAATCTCTCTCCTTCCTTCCTTCCTTCCCCTTCAATCTCCTTCCTTCTCCATCTCCTTCCTTTCCCCTTCAATCTTCCTTCCTTCCATCTCCATCACTTCCCCTTCAATCTCTCACTCCTTCCTTCCTTCCTTCCCCTTCAATCTCCTTCCTTGTCCATATCCTTCCTTTCCCTTCAATCTCCTTCCTTCTCCATCTCCTTCCTTTCCCCTTCAATCTTCCTTCCTTCCTTCCATCTCCATCTCCATCCCTTCCTTTTCAATCACTATCTCCTTCCTTCTTTCCTTCCCCTTCAATCTCCTTCCTTGTCCATCTCCTTCAATTCCCCTTCAATCTCCTTCCATCTCCATCTCCTTCGTTTGCTCTTCAATCTTCCTTCCTTCCTTTCCCCTTCAATCTTCTTTCCTTCCTTCCATCTCTATCTCCATCCCTTCCCCTTCAATCTCCTTTTCCTTCCTTTCTCCCTTCCTTCCATCCTTCCTTTCCCCTTCAATCTTCCATCCTTCCTTCCTTCCCCTTCAATCTCCTTCCATCTCCATCTCCATCCATTCCCCTTCAATTTCTTTCTCCTTCCTTCCTTCCTTTCCCCTTCAATCTCTCCATCCTTCCTTCCTTCCCCTTCAATCTCCTTCCTTGTCCATCTGCTTTATTTCCCCTTCAGTCTTCCTTACTTCCATCCATTTCCATCTCCGTCCCTTCCTTTTCAATCTCTCTCTCCTTCCTTCCTTCCTTCCTTCCTTCCTTCCTTCCTTCCTTCCTTCCTTCCTTCCTTCCTTCCTTCCTTCCTTCCTTCCTTCCCCGTCAATCTCCTTCCTTGTCCATCTGCTTCCTTTCCCCTTTAATCTCCTTCCTTCTCCATCTCCTTCTTTTCCCCTTCAATCTCCTTCCTTCTCCATCTCCTTCCTTTCCCCTTCAATCTTCCTTCCTTCCTTCCTTCCCCTTCAATCTCCTTCCTTGTCCATCTCCTTCAATTCCCCTTCAATCTCCTTCCTTCTCCGTCTCCTTCCTTTCCCCTTCAATCTTCCTTCATTTCTTCCATCTCCATCCCTTCCCTTTCAATCTCTCTCCTTCCTTCCTTCCTTCCCCTTCAATCTCCTTCCTTCTCCATCTCCTTCCTTTCCCCTTCAATCTTCCTTCCTTCCTTCCATCTCCATCTCCATTCCTTCCCCTTCAATCTCTCCTTCCTTCCTTCCTTCCTTCCTCCTTCAATCTCCTTCCTTGTCCATCTCCTTCCTTTCCCCTTCAATCTTCCTTCCTTCCTTCTCCATCTCCATTCCTTCCCCTTCAATCTCTCTCCTTCCTTCCTTCCTTCCTTCCTTCCTTCCTTCCCCCTTCAATCTCCTTCCTTGTCCATCTCCTTCCTTTCCCCTTCAATCTTCCTTCCTTCCTTCCTTCCCCTTCAATCTCCTTCCTTGTCCATCTCCTTCAATTCCCCTTCAATCTCCTTCCTTATCCGTCTCCTTCCTTTCCCCTTAAATCTTCCTTCATTTCTTCCATCTCCATCCTTTCCCTTTCAATCTCTCTCCTTCCTTCCTTCCTTCCCCTTCAATCTCCTTCCTTCTCCATCTCCTTCCTTTCCCCTTCAATCTTCCTTCCTTCCATCTCCATCACTTCCCCTTCAATCTCTCACTCCTTCCTTCCTTCCTTCCCCGTCAATCTCCTTCCTTGTCCATATCCTTCCTTTCCCTTCAATCTCCTTCCTTCTCCATCTCCTTCCTTTCCCCTTCAATCTTCCTTCCTTCCTTCCATCTCCATCTCCATCCCTTCCTTTTCAATCACTATCTCCTTCCTTCTTTCCTTCCCCTTCAATCTCCTTCCTTGTCCATCTCCTTCAATTCCCCTTCAATCTCCTTCCATCTCCATCTCCTTCGTTTGCTCTTCAATCTTCCTTCCTTCCTTTCCCCTTCAATCTTCTTTCCTTCCTTCCATCTCTATCTCCATCCCTTCCCCTTCAATCTCCTTTTCCTTCCTTTCTCCCTTCCTTCCATCCTTCCTTTCCCCTTCAATCTTCCATCCTTCCTTCCTTCCCCTTCAATCTCCTTCCATCTCCATCTCCATCCATTCCCCTTCAATTTCTTTCTCCTTCCTTCCTTCCTTTCCCCTTCAATCTCTCCATCCTTCCTTCCTTCCCCTTCAATCTCCTTCCTTGTCCATCTGCTTTATTTCCCCTTCAGTCTTCCTTACTTCCATCCATTTCCATCTCCGTCCCTTCCTTTTCAATCTCTCTCTCCTTCCTTCCTTCCTTCCTTCCTTCCTTCCTTCCTTCCTTCCTTCCTTCCTTCCTTCCTTCCCCGTCAATCTCCTTCCTTGTCCATCTGCTTCCTTTCCCCTTTAATCTCCTTCCTTCTCCATCTCCTTCTTTTCCCCTTCAATCTCCTTCCTTCTCCATCTCCTTCCTTTCCCCTTCAATCTTCCTTCCTTCCTTCCTTCCCCTTCAATCTCCTTCCTTGTCCATCTCCTTCAATTCCCCTTCAATCTCCTTCCTTCTCCGTCTCCTTCCTTTCCCCTTCAATCTTCCTTCATTTCTTCCATCTCCATCCCTTCCCTTTCAATCTCTCTCCTTCCTTCCTTCCTTCCCCTTCAATCTCCTTCCTTCTCCATCTCCTTCCTTTCCCCTTCAATCTTCCTTCCTTCCTTCCATCTCCATCTCCATTCCTTCCCCTTCAATCTCTCCTTCCTTCCTTCCTTCCTTCCCCCTTCAATCTCCTTCCTTGTCCATCTCCTTCCTTTCCCCTTCAATCTTCCTTCCTTCCTTCCTTCCCCTTCAATCTCCTTCCTTGTCCATCTCCTTCAATTCCCCTTCAATCTCCTTCCTTCTCCGTCTCCTTCCTTTCCCCTTCAATCTTCCTTCATTTCTTCCATCTCCATCCCTTCCCTTTCAATCTCTCTCCTTCCTTCCTTCCTTCCCCTTCAATCTCCTTCCTTCTCCATCTCCTTCCTTTCCCCTTCAATCTTCCTTCCTTCCTTCCATCTCCATCTCCATTCCTTCCCCTTCAATCTCTCCTTCCTTCCTTCCTTCCTTCCTTCCCCCTTCAATCTCCTTCCTTGTCCATCTCCTTCCTTTCCCCTTCAATCTTCCTTCCTTCCTTCCTTACATCTCCATCTCCATCCCTTCCCCTTCAATCTTTCTCCTTCGTTCCTGCCTTCCTTCCTTCCTGCCTGCCTTCCTTCCTTCCTTCCCCTTCAATCTCCTTTCTTCTCCATCTCTTTTCTTGCCCCTTCAATCTTCCTTCCTTCTTTCCTTCCTTTCTCTTTCAATCTCCTTCATTCTCCATCTCCTTCCTTTCCCCTTCAATCTTCCTTCCTTCCATCTCCATCACTTCCCCTTCAATCTCTCTCTCCTTCCTTCCTTCCTTCCCCTTCAATCTCCTTCCTTGTCCATATCCTTCCTTTCCCTTCAATCTCCTTCCTTCTCCATCTCCTTCCTTTCCCCTTCAATCTTCCTTCCTTCCTTCCATCTCCATCTCCATCCCTTCCTTTTCAATCACTATCTCCTTCCTTCTTTCCTTCCCCTTCAATCTCCTTCCTTCTCCATCTCCATCCCTTCCCCTTCAATCTCTCTCTCCTTCCTTCTTTCCTTCCCCTTCAATCTCCTTCCTTCTCCATCTCCTTCCTTTCCCCTTCAATCTTCTTTCCTTCCTTCCATCTCTATCTCCATCCCTTCCCCTTCAATCTCCTTTTCCTTCCTTTCTCCCTTCCTTCCATCCTTCCTTTCCCCTTCAATCTTCCATCCTTCCTTCCTTCCCCTTCAATCTCCTTCCATCTCCATCTCCATCCATTCCCCTTCAATTTCTTTCTCCTTCCTTCCTTCCTTTCCCCTTCAATCTTCCATCCTTCCTTCCTTCCCCTTCAATCTCCTTCCTTGTCCATCTGCTTTATTTCCCCTTCAGTCTTCCTTACTTCCATCCATTTCCATCTCCGTCCCTTCCTTTTCAATCTCTCTCTCTCTCCTTCCTTCCTTCCTTCCTTCCTTCCTTCCTTCCTTCCTTCCCCGTCAATCTCCTTCCTTGTCCATCTGCTTCCTTTCCCCTTTAATCTCCTTCCTTCTCCATCTCCTTCTTTTCCCCTTCAATCTCCTTCCTTCTCCATCTCCTTCCTTTCCCCTTCAATCTTCCTTCCTTCCTTCCTTCCCCTTCAATCTCCTTCCTTGTCCATCTCCTTCAATTCCCCTTCAATCTCCTTCCTTCTCCGTCTCCTTCCTTTCCCCTTAAATCTTCCTTCATTTCTTCCATCTCCATCCTTTCCCTTTCAATCTCTCTCCTTCCTTCCTTCCTTCCCCTTCAATCTCCTTCCTTCTCCATCTCCTTCCTTTCCCCTTCAATCTTCCTTCCTTCCTTCCATCTCCATCTCCATTCCTTCCCCTTCAATCTCTCCTTCCTTCCTTCCTTCCTTCCTCCTTCAATCTCCTTCCTTGTCCATCTCCTTCCTTTCCCCTTCAATCTTCCTTCCTTCCTTCTCCATCTCCATTCCTTCCCCTTCAATCTCTCTCCTTCCTTCCTTCCTTCCTTCCTTCCTTCCTTCCTTCCCCCTTCAATCTCCTTCCTTGTCCATCTCCTTCCTTTCCCTTCAATCTCCTTCCTTCTCCATCTCCTTCCTTTCCCCTTCAATCTTCCTTCCTTCCTTCCATCTCCATCTCCATCCCTTCCTTTTCAATCACTATCTCCTTCCTTCTTTCCTTCCCCTTCAATCTCCTTCCTTGTCCATCTCCTTCAATTCCCCTTCAATCTCCTTCCATCTCCATCTCCTTCGTTTGCTCTTCAATCTTCCTTCCTTCCTTTCCCCTTCAATCTTCTTTCCTTCCTTCCATCTCTATCTCCATCCCTTCCCCTTCAATCTCCTTTTCCTTCCTTTCTCCCTTCCTTCCATCCTTCCTTTCCCCTTCAATCTTCCATCCTTCCTTCCTTCCCCTTCAATCTCCTTCCATCTCCATCTCCATCCATTCCCCTTCAATTTCTTTCTCCTTCCTTCCTTCCTTTCCCCTTCAATCTCTCCATCCTTCCTTCCTTCCCCTTCAATCTCCTTCCTTGTCCATCTGCTTTATTTCCCCTTCAGTCTTCCTTACTTCCATCCATTTCCATCTCCGTCCCTTCCTTTTCAATCTCTCTCTCCTTCCTTCCTTCCTTCCTTCCTTCCTTCCTTCCTTCCTTCCTTCCTTCCTTCCTTCCCCGTCAATCTCCTTCCTTGTCCATCTGCTTCCTTTCCCCTTTAATCTCCTTCCTTCCTTCCTTCCCCTTCAATCTCCTTCCTTGTCCATCTCCTTCAATTCCCCTTCAATCTCCTTCCTTCTCCGTCTCCTTCCTTTCCCCTTCAATCTTCCTTCATTTCTTCCATCTCCATCCCTTCCCTTTCAATCTCTCTCCTTCCTTCCTTCCTTCCCCTTCAATCTCCTTCCTTCTCCATCTCCTTCCTTTCCCCTTCAATCTTCCTTCCTTCCTTCCATCTCCATCTCCATTCCTTCCCCTTCAATCTCTCCTTCCTTCCTTCCTTCCTTCCTCCTTCAATCTCCTTCCTTGTCCATCTCCTTCCTTTCCCCTTCAATCTTCCTTCCTTCCTTCTCCATCTCCATTCCTTCCCCTTCAATCTCTCTCCTTCCTTCCTTCCTTCCTTCCTTCCTTCCTTCCCCCTTCAATCTCCTTCCTTGTCCATCTCCTTCCTTTCCCCTTCAATCTTCCTTCCTTCCTTCCTTCCCCTTCAATCTCCTTCCTTGTCCATCTCCTTCAATTCCCCTTCAATCTCCTTCCTTATCCGTCTCCTTCCTTTCCCCTTAAATCTTCCTTCATTTCTTCCATCTCCATCCTTTCCCTTTCAATCTCTCTCCTTCCTTCCTTCCTTCCTTCCCCTTCAATCTCCTTCCTTCTCCATCTCCTTCCTTTCCCCTTCAATCTTCCTTCCTTCCATCTCCATCACTTCCCCTTCAATCTCTCACTCCTTCCTTCCTTCCTTCCCCTTCAATCTCCTTCCTTGTCCATATCCTTCCTTTCCCTTCAATCTCCTTCCTTCTCCATCTCCTTCCTTTCCCCTTCAATCTTCCTTCCTTCCTTCCATCTCCATCTCCATCCCTTCCTTTTCAATCACTATCTCCTTCCTTCTTTCCTTCCCCTTCAATCTCCTTCCTTGTCCATCTCCTTCAATTCCCCTTCAATCTCCTTCCATCTCCATCTCCTTCGTTTGCTCTTCAATCTTCCTTCCTTCCTTTCCCCTTCAATCTTCTTTCCTTCCTTCCATCTCTATCTCCATCCCTTCCCCTTCAATCTCCTTTTCCTTCCTTTCTCCCTTCCTTCCATCCTTCCTTTCCCCTTCAATCTTCCATCCTTCCTTCCTTCCCCTTCAATCTCCTTCCATCTCCATCTCCATCCATTCCCCTTCAATTTCTTTCTCCTTCCTTCCTTCCTTTCCCCTTCAATCTCTCCATCCTTCCTTCCTTCCCCTTCAATCTCCTTCCTTGTCCATCTGCTTTATTTCCCCTTCAGTCTTCCTTACTTCCATCCATTTCCATCTCCGTCCCTTCCTTTTCAATCTCTCTCTCCTTCCTTCCTTCCTTCCTTCCTTCCTTCCTTCCTTCCTTCCTTCCTTCCTTCCTTCCCCGTCAATCTCCTTCCTTGTCCATCTGCTTCCTTTCCCCTTTAATCTCCTTCCTTCTCCATCTCCTTCTTTTCCCCTTCAATCTCCTTCCTTCTCCATCTCCTTCCTTTCCCCTTCAATCTTCCTTCCTTCCTTCCTTCCCCTTCAATCTCCTTCCTTGTCCATCTCCTTCAATTCCCCTTCAATCTCCTTCCTTCTCCGTCTCCTTCCTTTCCCCTTCAATCTTCCTTCATTTCTTCCATCTCCATCCCTTCCCTTTCAATCTCTCTCCTTCCTTCCTTCCTTCCCCTTCAATCTCCTTCCTTCTCCATCTCCTTCCTTTCCCCTTCAATCTTCCTTCCTTCCTTCCATCTCCATCTCCATTCCTTCCCCTTCAATCTCTCCTTCCTTCCTTCCTTCCTTCCCCCTTCAATCTCCTTCCTTGTCCATCTCCTTCCTTTCCCCTTCAATCTTCCTTCCTTCCTTCCTTCCCCTTCAATCTCCTTCCTTGTCCATCTCCTTCAATTCCCCTTCAATCTCCTTCCTTCTCCGTCTCCTTCCTTTCCCCTTCAATCTTCCTTCATTTCTTCCATCTCCATCCCTTCCCTTTCAATCTCTCTCCTTCCTTCCTTCCTTCCCCTTCAATCTCCTTCCTTCTCCATCTCCTTCCTTTCCCCTTCAATCTTCCTTCCTTCCTTCCATCTCCATCTCCATTCCTTCCCCTTCAATCTCTCCTTCCTTCCTTCCTTCCTTCCTTCCCCCTTCAATCTCCTTCCTTGTCCATCTCCTTCCTTTCCCCTTCAATCTTCCTTCCTTCCTTCCTTACATCTCCATCTCCATCCCTTCCCCTTCAATCTTTCTCCTTCCTTCCTGCCTTCCTTCCTTCCTGCCTGCCTTCCTTCCTTCCTTCCCCTTCAATCTCCTTTCTTCTCCATCTCTTTTCTTGCCCCTTCAATCTTCCTTCCTTCTTTCCTTCCTTTCTCTTTCAATCTCCTTCATTCTCCATCTCCTTCCTTTCCCCTTCAATCTTCCTTCCTTCCATCTCCATCACTTCCCCTTCAATCTCTCTCTCCTTCCTTCCTTCCTTCCCCTTCAATCTCCTTCCTTGTCCATATCCTTCCTTTCCCTTCAATCTCCTTCCTTCTCCATCTCCTTCCTTTCCCCTTCAATCTTCCTTCCTTCCTTCCATCTCCATCTCCATCCCTTCCTTTTCAATCACTATCTCCTTCCTTCTTTCCTTCCCCTTCAATCTCCTTCCTTCTCCATCTCCATCCCTTCCCCTTCAATCTCTCTCTCCTTCCTTCTTTCCTTCCCCTTCAATCTCCTTCCTTCTCCATCTCCTTCCTTTCCCCTTCAATCTTCTTTCCTTCCTTCCATCTCTATCTCCATCCCTTCCCCTTCAATCTCCTTTTCCTTCCTTTCTCCCTTCCTTCCATCCTTCCTTTCCCCTTCAATCTTCCATCCTTCCTTCCTTCCCCTTCAATCTCCTTCCATCTCCATCTCCATCCATTCCCCTTCAATTTCTTTCTCCTTCCTTCCTTCCTTTCCCCTTCAATCTTCCATCCTTCCTTCCTTCCCCTTCAATCTCCTTCCTTGTCCATCTGCTTTATTTCCCCTTCAGTCTTCCTTACTTCCATCCATTTCCATCTCCGTCCCTTCCTTTTCAATCTCTCTCTCTCTCCTTCCTTCCTTCCTTCCTTCCTTCCTTCCTTCCTTCCTTCCTTCCTTCCTTCCTTCCCCGTCAATCTCCTTCCTTGTCCATCTGCTTCCTTTCCCCTTTAATCTCCTTCCTTCTCCATCTCCTTCTTTTCCCCTTCAATCTCCTTCCTTCTCCATCTCCTTCCTTTCCCCTTCAATCTTCCTTCCTTCCTTCCTTCCCCTTCAATCTCCTTCCTTGTCCATCTCCTTCAATTCCCCTTCAATCTCCTTCCTTCTCCGTCTCCTTCCTTTCCCCTTCAATCTTCCTTCATTTCTTCCATCTCCATCCCTTCCCTTTCAATCTCTCTCCTTCCTTCCTTCCTTCCCCTTCAATCTCCTTCCTTCTCCATCTCCTTCCTTTCCCCTTCAATCTTCCTTCCTTCCTTCCATCTCCATCTCCATTCCTTCCCCTTCAATCTCTCCTTCCTTCCTTCCTTCCTTCCTCCTTCAATCTCCTTCCTTGTCCATCTCCTTCCTTTCCCCTTCAATCTTCCTTCCTTCCTTCTCCATCTCCATTCCTTCCCCTTCAATCTCTCTCCTTCCTTCCTTCCTTCCTTCCTTCCCCCTTCAATCTCCTTCCTTGTCCATCTCCTTCCTTTCCCCTTCAATCTTCCTTCCTTCCTTCCTTCCCCTTCAATCTCCTTCCTTGTCCATCTCCTTCAATTCCCCTTCAATCTCCTTCCTTCTCCGTCTCCTTCCTTTCCCCTTAAATCTTCCTTCATTTCTTCCATCTCCATCCTTTCCCTTTCAATCTCTCTCCTTCCTTCCTTCCTTCCCCTTCAATCTCCTTCCTTGTCCATATCCTTCCTTTCCCTTCAATCTCCTTCCTTCTCCATCTCCTTCCTTTCCCCTTCAATCTTCCTTCCTTCCTTCCATCTCCATCTCCATCCCTTCCTTTTCAATCACTATCTCCTTCCTTCTTTCCTTCCCCTTCAATCTCCTTCCTTGTCCATCTCCTTCAATTCCCCTTCAATCTCCTTCCATCTCCATCTCCTTCGTTTGCTCTTCAATCTTCCTTCCTTCCTTTCCCCTTCAATCTTCTTTCCTTCCTTCCATCTCTATCTCCATCCCTTCCCCTTCAATCTCCTTTTCCTTCCTTTCTCCCTTCCTTCCATCCTTCCTTTCCCCTTCAATCTTCCATCCTTCCTTCCTTCCCCTTCAATCTCCTTCCATCTCCATCTCCATCTATTCCCCTTCAATTTCTTTCTCCTTCCTTCCTTCCTTTCCCCTTCAATCTCTCCATCCTTCCTTCCTTCCCCTTCAATCTCCTTCCTTGTCCATCTGCTTTATTTCCCCTTCAGTCTTCCTTCCTTCCATCCATTTCCATCTCCGTCCCTTCCTTTTCAATCTCTCTCTCCTTCCTTCCTTCCTTCCTTCCTTCCTTCCTTCCTTCCTTCCTTCCTTCCTTCCCCGTCAATCTCCTTCCTTGTCCATCTGCTTCCTTTCCCCTTTAATCTCCTTCCTTCTCCATCTCCTTCTTTTCCCCTTCAATCTCCTTCCTTCTCCATCTCCTTCCTTTCCCCTTCAATCTTCCTTCCTTCCTTCCTTCCCCTTCAATCTCCTTCCTTGTCCATCTCCTTCAATTCCCCTTCAATCTCCTTCCTTCTCCGTCTCCTTCCTTTCCCCTTAAATCTTCTTCATTCTTCCATCTCCATCCTTTCCCTTTCAATCTCTCTCCTTCCTTCCTTCCTTCCCCTTCAATCTCCTTCCTTCTCTTCATATCTTCCTTCTCCATCCCTTCAATCTCCTTCCTTCTCCATCTCCTTCCTTCCCTTCAATCTTCCTTCCTTCCTTCCATCTCCATCTCCCTTCCTTCCTTTTCAATCACTATCTCCTTCCTTGCTCCTTCTCTCAATCCCTTCAATCTCCTTCATTCCTTCTCCTTCCCCTCTCCTCTCCTTCTCTTTCCATCTCCATCTCCTTCGTTTGCTCTTCAATCTTCCTTCCTTCCTTTCCCCTTCAATCTTCTTTCCTTCCTTCCATCTCTATCTCCATCCCTTCCCCTTCAATCTCCTTTTCCTTCCTTTCTCCCTTCCTTCCATCCTTCCTTTCCCCTTCAATCTTCCATCCTTCCTTCCTTCCCCTTCAATCTCCTTCCATCTCCATCTCCATCTATTCCCCTTCAATTTCTTTCTCCTTCCTTCCTTCCTTTCCCCTTCAATCTCTCCATCCTTCCTTCCTTCCCCTTCAATCTCCTTCCTTGTCCATCTGCTTTATTTCCCCTTCAGTCTTCCTTCCTTCCATCCATTTCCATCTCCGTCCCTTCCTTTTCAATCTCTCTCTCCTTCCTTCCTTCCTTCCTTCCTTCCTTCCTTCCTTCCTTCCTTCCTTCCTTCCCCGTCAATCTCCTTCCTTGTCCATCTGCTTCCTTTCCCCTTTAATCTCCTTCCTTCTCCATCTCCTTCTTTTCCCCTTCAATCTCCTTCCTTCTCCATCTCCTTCCTTTCCCCTTCAATCTTCCTTCCTTCCTTCCTTCCCCTTCAATCTCCTTCCTTGTCCATCTCCTTCAATTCCCCTTCAATCTCCTTCCTTCTCCGTCTCCTTCCTTTCCCCTTAAATCTTCCTTCATTTCTTCCATCTCCATCCTTTCCCTTTCAATCTCTCTCCTTCCTTCCTTCCTTCCCCTTCAATCTCCTTCCTTCTCCATCTCCTTCCTTTCCCCTTCAATCTTCCTTCCTTCTATCTCCATCACTTCCCCTTCAATCTCTCACTCCTTCCTTCCTTCCTTCCCCTTCAATCTCCTTCCTTGTCCATATCCTTCCTTTCCCTTCAATCTCCTTCCTTCTCCATCTCCTTCCTTTCCCCTTCAATCTTCCTTCCTTCCTTCCATCTCCATCTCCATCCCTTCCTTTTCAATCACTATCTCCTTCCTTCTTTCCTTCCCCTTCAATCTCCTTCCTTGTCCATCTCCTTCAATTCCCCTTCAATCTCCTTCCATCTCCATCTCCTTCGTTTGCTCTTCAATCTTCCTTCCTTCCTTTCCCCTTCAATCTTCTTTCCTTCCTTCCATCTCTATCTCCATCCCTTCCCCTTCAATCTCCTTTTCCTTCCTTTCTCCCTTCCTTCCATCCTTCCTTTCCCCTTCAATCTTCCATCCTTCCTTCCTTCCCCTTCAATCTCCTTCCATCTCCATCTCCATCTATTCCCCTTCAATTTCTTTCTCCTTCCTTCCTTCCTTTCCCCTTCAATCTCTCCATCCTTCCTTCCTTCCCCTTCAATCTCCTTCCTTGTCCATCTGCTTTATTTCCCCTTCAGTCTTCCTTCCTTCCATCCATTTCCATCTCCGTCCCTTCCTTTTCAATCTCTCTCTCCTTCCTTCCTTCCTTCCTTCCTTCCTTCCTTCCTTCCTTCCTTCCTTCCTTCCTTCCTTCCCCGTCAATCTCCTTCCTTGTCCATCTGCTTCCTTTCCCCTTTAATCTCCTTCCTTCTCCATCTCCTTCTTTTCCCCTTCAATCTCCTTCCTTCTCCATCTCCTTCCTTTCCCCTTCAATCTTCCTTCCTTCCTTCCTTCCCCTTCAATCTCCTTCCTTGTCCATCTCCTTCAATTCCCCTTCAATCTCCTTCCTTCTCCGTCTCCTTCCTTTCCCCTTAAATCTTCCTTCATTTCTTCCATCTCCATCCTTTCCCTTTCAATCTCTCTCCTTCCTTCCTTCCTTCCCCTTCAATCTCCTTCCTTCTCCATCTCCTTCCTTTCCCCTTCAATCTTCCTTCCTTCCATCTCCATCACTTCCCCTTCAATCTCTCACTCCTTCCTTCCTTCCTTCCCCTTCAATCTCCTTCCTTGTCCATATCCTTCCTTTCCCTTCAATCTCCTTCCTTCTCCATCTCCTTCCTTTCCCCTTCAATCTTCCTTCCTTCCTTCCATCTCCATCTCCATCCCTTCCTTTTCAATCACTATCTCCTTCCTTCTTTCCTTCCCCTTCAATCTCCTTCCTTGTCCATCTCCTTCAATTCCCCTTCAATCTCCTTCCATCTCCATCTCCTTCGTTTGCTCTTCAATCTTCCTTCCTTCCTTTCCCCTTCAATCTTCTTTCCTTCCTTCCATCTCTATCTCCATCCCTTCCCCTTCAATCTCCTTTTCCTTCCTTTCTCCCTTCCTTCCATCCTTCCTTTCCCCTTCAATCTTCCATCCTTCCTTCCTTCCCCTTCAATCTCCTTCCATCTCCATCTCCATCCATTCCCCTTCAATTTCTTTCTCCTTCCTTCCTTCCTTTCCCCTTCAATCTTCCATCATTCCTTCCTTCCCCTTCAATCTCCTTCCTTGTCCATCTGCTTTATTTCCCCTTCAGTCTTCCTTCCTTCCATCCATTTCCATCTCCGTCCCTTCCTTTTCAATCTCTCTCTCCTTCCTTCCTTCCTTCCTTCCTTCCTTCCTTCCTTCCTTCCTTCCTTCCGCGTCAATCTCCTTCCTTGTCCATCTGCTTCCTTTCCCCTTTAATCTCCTTCCTTCTCCATCTCCTTCTTTTCCCCTTCAATCTCCTTCCTTCTCCATCTCCTTCCTTTCCCCTTCAATCTTCCTTCCTTCCTTCCTTCCCCTTCAATCTCCTTCCTTGTCCATCTCCTTCAATTCCCCTTCAATCTCCTTCCTTCTCCGTCTCTTTCCTTTCCCCTTCAATCTTCCTTCATTTCTTCCATCTCCATCCCTTCCCTTTCAATCTCTCTCCTTCCTTCCTTCCTTCCTCCTTCAATCTCCTTCCTTGTCCATCTCCTTCCTTTCCCCTTCAATCTTCCTTCCTTCCTTCTCCATCTCCATTCCTTCCCCTTCAATCTCTCTCCTTCCTTCCTTCCTTCCTTCCTTCCTTCCTTCCTTCCTTCCTTCCTTCCTTCCTTCCCCCTTCAATCTCCTTCCTTGTCCATCTCCTTCCTTTCCCCTTCAATCTTCCTTCCTTCCTTCCTTCCCCTTCAATCTCCTTCCTTGTCCATCTCCTTCAATTCCCCTTCAATCTCCTTCCTTCTCCGTCTCCTTCCTTTCCCCTTAAATCTTCCTTCATTTCTTCCATCTCCATCCTTTCCCTTTCAATCTCTCTCCTTCCTTCCTTCCTTCCCCTTCAATCTCCTTCCTTCTCCATCTCCTTCCTTTCCCCTTCAATCTTCCTTCCTTCCTTCCATCTCCATCTCCATCCCTTCCTTTTCAATCACTATCTCCTTCCTTCTTTCCTTCCATTTCAATCTCCTTCCTTGTCCATCTCCTTCAATTCCCCTTCAATCTCCTTCCATCTCCATCTCCTTCGTTTGCTCTTCAATCTTCCTTCCTTCCTTTCCCCTTCAATCTTCTTTCCTTCCTTTCTCCCTTCCTTCCATCCTTTCCCCTTCAATCTTCCATCCTTCCTTCCTTCCCCTTCAATCTCCTTCCATCTCCATCTCCATCCATTCCCCTTCAATTTCTTTCTCCTTCCTTCCTTCCTTTCCCCTTCAATCTTCCATCATTCCTTCCTTCCCCTTCAATCTCCTTCCTTGTCCATCTGCTTTATTTCCCCTTCAATCTTCCTTCCTTCCTTCCTTACATCTCCATCTCCATCCCTTCCCCTTCAATCTTTCTCCTTCCTTCCTGCCTTCCTTCCTTCCTGCCTTCCTTCCTTCCTTCCTTCCCCTTCAATCTCCTTCCTTCTCCATCTCCTTCCTTTCCCCTTCAATCTTCCTTCCTTCTCCATCTCCTTCCTTTCCCCTTCAATCTTCCTTCCTTCCTTCCTTACATCTCCATCTCCATCCCTTCCCCTTCAATCTTTCTCCTTCCTTCCTGCCTTCCTTCCTTCCTGCCTGCCTTCCTTCCTTCCTTCCCCTTCAATCTCCTTTCTTCTCCATCTCCTTTCTTGCCCCTTCAATCTTCCTTCCTTCTTTCCTTCCTTTCTCTTTCAATCTCCTTCATTCTCCATCTCCTTCCTTTCCCCTTCAATCTTCCTTCCTTCCATCTCCATCACTTCCCCTTCAATCTCTCTCTCCTTCCTTCCTTCCTTCCCCTTCAATCTCCTTCCTTGTCCATATCCTTCCTTTCCCTTCAATCTCCTTCCTTCTCCATCTCCTTCCTTTCCCCTTCAATCTTCCTTCCTTCCTTCCATCTCCATCTCCATTCCTTCCCCTTCAATCTCTCCTTCCTTCCTTCCTTCCTTCCTTCCCCCTTCAATCTCCTTCCTTGTCCATCTCCTTCCTTTCCCCTTCAATCTTCCTTCCTTCCTTCCTTACATCTCCATCTCCATCCCTTCCCCTTCAATCTTTCTCCTTCGTTCCTGCCTTCCTTCCTTCCTGCCTGCCTTCCTTCCTTCCTTCCCCTTCAATCTCCTTTCTTCTCCATCTCTTTTCTTGCCCCTTCAATCTTCCTTCCTTCTTTCCTTCCTTTCTCTTTCAATCTCCAATATTCTCCATCTCCTTCCTTTCCCCTTCAATCTTCCTTCCTTCCATCTCCATCACTTCCCCTTCAATCTCTCTCTCCTTCCTTCCTTCCTTCCCCTTCAATCTCCTTCCTTGTCCATATCCTTCCTTTCCCTTCAATCTCCTTCCTTCTCCATCTCCTTCCTTTCCCCTTCAATCTTCCTTCCTTCCTTCCATCTCCATCTCCATCCCTTCCTTTTCAATCACTATCTCCTTCCTTCTTTCCTTCCCCTTCAATCTCCTTCCTTCTCCATCTCCATCCCTTCCCCTTCAATCTCTCTCTCCTTCCTTCTTTCCTTCCCCTTCAATCTCCTTCCTTCTCCATCTCCTTCCTTTCCCCTTCAATCTTCTTTCCTTCCTTCCATCTCTATCTCCATCCCTTCCCCTTCAATCTCCTTTTCCTTCCTTTCTCCCTTCCTTCCATCCTTCCTTTCCCCTTCAATCTTCCATCCTTCCTTCCTTCCCCTTCAATCTCCTTCCATCTCCATCTCCATCCATTCCCCTTCAATTTCTTTCTCCTTCCTTCCTTCCTTTCCCCTTCAATCTTCCATCCTTCCTTCCTTCCCCTTCAATCTCCTTCCTTGTCCATCTGCTTTATTTCCCCTTCAGTCTTCCTTACTTCCATCCATTTCCATCTCCGTCCCTTCCTTTTCAATCTCTCTCTCTCTCCTTCCTTCCTTCCTTCCTTCCTTCCTTCCTTCCTTCCTTCCTTCCTTCCTTCCTTCCTTCCCCGTCAATCTCCTTCCTTGTCCATCTGCTTCCTTTCCCCTTTAATCTCCTTCCTTCTCCATCTCCTTCTTTTCCCCTTCAATCTCCTTCCTTCTCCATCTCCTTCCTTTCCCCTTCAATCTTCCTTCCTTCCTTCCTTCCCCTTCAATCTCCTTCCTTGTCCATCTCCTTCAATTCCCCTTCAATCTCCTTCCTTCTCCGTCTCCTTCCTTTCCCCTTAAATCTTCCTTCATTTCTTCCATCTCCATCCTTTCCCTTTCAATCTCTCTCCTTCCTTCCTTCCTTCCCCTTCAATCTCCTTCCTTCTCCATCTCCTTCCTTTCCCCTTCAATCTTCCTTCCTTCCTTCCATCTCCATCTCCATTCCTTCCCCTTCAATCTCTCCTTCCTTCCTTCCTTCCTTCCTCCTTCAATCTCCTTCCTTGTCCATCTCCTTCCTTTCCCCTTCAATCTTCCTTCCTTCCTTCTCCATCTCCATTCCTTCCCCTTCAATCTCTCTCCTTCCTTCCTTCCTTCCTTCCTTCCTTCCTTCCTTCCCCCTTCAATCTCCTTCCTTGTCCATCTCCTTCCTTTCCCCTTCAATCTTCCTTCCTTCCTTCCTTCCCCTTCAATCTCCTTCCTTGTCCATCTCCTTCAATTCCCCTTCAATCTCCTTCCTTCTCCGTCTCCTTCCTTTCCCCTTAAATCTTCCTTCATTTCTTCCATCTCCATCCTTTCCCTTTCAATCTCTCTCCTTCCTTCCTTCCTTCCCCTTCAATCTCCTTCCTTCTCCATCTCCTTCCTTTCCCCTTCAATCTTCCTTCCTTCCATCTCCATCACTTCCCCTTCAATCTCTCACTCCTTCCTTCCTTCCTTCCCCTTCAATCTCCTTCCTTGTCCATATCCTTCCTTTCCCTTCAATCTCCTTCCTTCTCCATCTCCTTCCTTTCCCCTTCAATCTTCCTTCCTTCCTTCCATCTCCATCTCCCCCTTCAATCTTCCTTCCTTCCTTCCATCTCCATCTCCATCCCTTCCTTTTCAATCACTATCTCCTTCCTTCTTTCCTTCCCCTTCAATCTCCTTCCTTGTCCATCTCCTTCAATTCCCCTTCAATCTCCTTCCATCTCCATCTCCTTCGTTTGCTCTTCAATCTTCCTTCCATCCCTTCCCCTTCAATCTCCTTTTCCTTCCTTTCTCCCTTCCTTCCATCCTTCCTTTCCCCTTCAATCTTCCATCCTTCCTTCCTTCCCCTTCAATCTCCTTCCATCTCCATCTCCATCTATTCCCCTTCAATTTCTTTCTCCTTCCTTCCTTCCTTTCCCCTTCAATCTCTCCATCCTTCCTTCCTTCCCCTTCAATCTCCTTCCTTGTCCATCTGCTTTATTTCCCCTTCAGTCTTCCTTCCTTCCATCCATTTCCATCTCCGTCCCTTCCTTTTCAATCTCTCTCTCCTTCCTTCCTTCCTTCCTTCCTTCCTTCCTTCCTTCCTTCCTTCCTTCCTTCCTTCCTTCCCCGTCAATCTCCTTCCTTGTCCATCTGCTTCCTTTCCCCTTTAATCTCCTTCCTTCTCCATCTCCTTCTTTTCCCCTTCAATCTCCTTCCTTCTCCATCTCCTTCCTTTCCCCTTCAATCTTCCTTCCTTCCTTCCTTCCCCTTCAATCTCCTTCCTTGTCCATCTCCTTCAATTCCCCTTCAATCTCCTTCCTTCTCCGTCTCCTTCCTTTCCCCTTCAATCTTCCTTCATTTCTTCCATCTCCATCCCTTCCCTTTCAATCTCTCTCCTTCCTTCCTTCCTTCCCCTTCAATCTCCTTCCTTCTCCATCTCCTTCCTTTCCCCTTCAATCTTCCTTCCTTCCTTCCATCTCCATCTCCATTCCTTCCCCTTCAATCTCTCCTTCCTTCCTTCCTTCCTTCCTCCTTCAATCTCCTTCCTTGTCCATCTCCTTCCTTTCCCCTTCAATCTTCCTTCCTTCCTTCTCCATCTCCATTCCTTCCCCTTCAATCTCTCTCCTTCCTTCCTTCCTTCCTTCCTTCCTTCCCCCTTCAATCTCCTTCCTTGTCCATCTCCTTCCTTTCCCCTTCAATCTTCCTTCCTTCCTTCCTTCCCCTTCAATCTCCTTCCTTGTCCATCTCCTTCAATTCCCCTTCAATCTCCTTCCTTATCCGTCTCCTTCCTTTCCCCTTAAATCTTCCTTCATTTCTTCCATCTCCATCCTTTCCCTTTCAATCTCTCTCCTTCCTTCCTTCCTTCCCCTTCAATCTCCTTCCTTCTCCATCTCCTTCCTTTCCCCTTCAATCTTCCTTCCTTCCATCTCCATCACTTCCCCTTCAATCTCTCACTCCTTCCTTCCTTCCTTCCCCTTCAATCTCCTTCCTTGTCCATATCCTTCCTTTCCCTTCAATCTCCTTCCTTCTCCATCTCCTTCCTTTCCCCTTCAATCTTCCTTCCTTCCTTCCATCTCCATCTCCATCCCTTCCTTTTCAATCACTATCTCCTTCCTTCTTTCCTTCCCCTTCAATCTCCTTCCTTGTCCATCTCCTTCAATTCCCCTTCAATCTCCTTCCATCTCCATCTCCTTCGTTTGCTCTTCAATCTTCCTTCCTTCCTTTCCCCTTCAATCTTCTTTCCTTCCTTCCATCTCTATCTCCATCCCTTCCCCTTCAATCTCCTTTTCCTTCCTTTCTCCCTTCCTTCCATCCTTCCTTTCCCCTTCAATCTTCCATCCTTCCTTCCTTCCCCTTCAATCTCCTTCCATCTCCATCTCCATCCATTCCCCTTCAATTTCTTTCTCCTTCCTTCCTTCCTTTCCCCTTCAATCTCTCCATCCTTCCTTCCTTCCCCTTCAATCTCCTTCCTTGTCCATCTGCTTTATTTCCCCTTCAGTCTTCCTTACTTCCATCCATTTCCATCTCCGTCCCTTCCTTTTCAATCTCTCTCTCCTTCCTTCCTTCCTTCCTTCCTTCCTTCCTTCCTTCCTTCCTTCCTTCCTTCCTTCCCCGTCAATCTCCTTCCTTGTCCATCTGCTTCCTTTCCCCTTTAATCTCCTTCCTTCTCCATCTCCTTCTTTTCCCCTTCAATCTCCTTCCTTCTCCATCTCCTTCCTTTCCCCTTCAATCTTCCTTCCTTCCTTCCTTCCCCTTCAATCTCCTTCCTTGTCCATCTCCTTCAATTCCCCTTCAATCTCCTTCCTTCTCCGTCTCCTTCCTTTCCCCTTCAATCTTCCTTCATTTCTTCCATCTCCATCCCTTCCCTTTCAATCTCTCTCCTTCCTTCCTTCCTTCCCCTTCAATCTCCTTCCTTCTCCATCTCCTTCCTTTCCCCTTCAATCTTCCTTCCTTCCTTCCATCTCCATCTCCATTCCTTCCCCTTCAATCTCTCCTTCCTTCCTTCCTTCCTTCCCCCTTCAATCTCCTTCCTTGTCCATCTCCTTCCTTTCCCCTTCAATCTTCCTTCCTTCCTTCCTTCCCCTTCAATCTCCTTCCTTGTCCATCTCCTTCAATTCCCCTTCAATCTCCTTCCTTCTCCGTCTCCTTCCTTTCCCCTTCAATCTTCCTTCATTTCTTCCATCTCCATCCCTTCCCTTTCAATCTCTCTCCTTCCTTCCTTCCTTCCCCTTCAATCTCCTTCCTTCTCCATCTCCTTCCTTTCCCCTTCAATCTTCCTTCCTTCCTTCCATCTCCATCTCCATTCCTTCCCCTTCAATCTCTCCTTCCTTCCTTCCTTCCTTCCTTCCCCCTTCAATCTCCTTCCTTGTCCATCTCCTTCCTTTCCCCTTCAATCTTCCTTCCTTCCTTCCATCTCCATCTCCATCCCTTCCTTTTCAATCACTATCTCCTTCCTTCTTTCCTTCCCCTTCAATCTCCTTCCTTGTCCATCTCCTTCAATTCCCCTTCAATCTCCTTCCATCTCCATCTCCTTCGTTTGCTCTTCAATCTTCCTTCCATCCCTTCCCCTTCAATCTCCTTTTCCTTCCTTTCTCCCTTCCTTCCATCCTTCCTTTCCCCTTCAATCTTCCATCCTTCCTTCCTTCCCCTTCAATCTCCTTCCATCTCCATCTCCATCTATTCCCCTTCAATTTCTTTCTCCTTCCTTCCTTCCTTTCCCCTTCAATCTCTCCATCCTTCCTTCCTTCCCCTTCAATCTCCTTCCTTGTCCATCTGCTTTATTTCCCCTTCAGTCTTCCTTCCTTCCATCCATTTCCATCTCCGTCCCTTCCTTTTCAATCTCTCTCTCCTTCCTTCCTTCCTTCCTTCCTTCCTTCCTTCCTTCCTTCCTTCCTTCCTTCCTTCCTTCCCCGTCAATCTCCTTCCTTGTCCATCTGCTTCCTTTCCCCTTTAATCTCCTTCCTTCTCCATCTCCTTCTTTTCCCCTTCAATCTCCTTCCTTCTCCATCTCCTTCCTTTCCCCTTCAATCTTCCTTCCTTCCTTCCTTCCCCTTCAATCTCCTTCCTTGTCCATCTCCTTCAATTCCCCTTCAATCTCCTTCCTTCTCCGTCTCCTTCCTTTCCCCTTAAATCTTCCTTCATTTCTTCCATCTCCATCCTTTCCCTTTCAATCTCTCTCCTTCCTTCCTTCCTTCCCCTTCAATCTCCTTCCTTCTCCATCTCCTTCCTTTCCCCTTCAATCTTCCTTCCTTCCATCTCCATCACTTCCCCTTCAATCTCTCACTCCTTCCTTCCTTCCTTCCCCTTCAATCTCCTTCCTTGTCCATATCCTTCCTTTCCCTTCAATCTCCTTCCTTCTCCATCTCCTTCCTTTCCCCTTCAATCTTCCTTCCTTCCTTCCATCTCCATCTCCATCCCTTCCTTTTCAATCACTATCTCCTTCCTTCTTTCCTTCCCCTTCAATCTCCTTCCTTGTCCATCTCCTTCAATTCCCCTTCAATCTCCTTCCATCTCCATCTCCTTCGTTTGCTCTTCAATCTTCCTTCCTTCCTTTCCCCTTCAATCTTCTTTCCTTCCTTCCATCTCTATCTCCATCCCTTCCCCTTCAATCTCCTTTTCCTTCCTTTCTCCCTTCCTTCCATCCTTCCTTTCCCCTTCAATCTTCCATCCTTCCTTCCTTCCCCTTCAATCTCCTTCCATCTCCATCTCCATCCATTCCCCTTCAATTTCTTTCTCCTTCCTTCCTTCCTTTCCCCTTCAATCTTCCATCATTCCTTCCTTCCCCTTCAATCTCCTTCCTTGTCCATCTGCTTTATTTCCCCTTCAGTCTTCCTTCCTTCCATCCATTTCCATCTCCGTCCCTTCCTTTTCAATCTCTCTCTCCTTCCTTCCTTCCTTCCTTCCTTCCTTCCTTCCTTCCGCGTCAATCTCCTTCCTTGTCCATCTGCTTCCTTTCCCCTTTAATCTCCTTCCTTCTCCATCTCCTTCTTTTCCCCTTCAATCTCCTTCCTTCTCCATCTCCTTCCTTTCCCCTTCAATCTTCCTTCCTTCCTTCCTTCCCCTTCAATCTCCTTCCTTGTCCATCTCCTTCAATTCCCCTTCAATCTCCTTCCTTCTCCGTCTCTTTCCTTTCCCCTTCAATCTTCCTTCATTTCTTCCATCTCCATCCCTTCCCTTTCAATCTCTCTCCTTCCTTCCTTCCTTCCTCCTTCAATCTCCTTCCTTGTCCATCTCCTTCCTTTCCCCTTCAATCTTCCTTCCTTCCTTCTCCATCTCCATTCCTTCCCCTTCAATCTCTCTCCTTCCTTCCTTCCTTCCTTCCTTCCTTCCTTCCTTCCTTCCTTCCTTCCCCCTTCAATCTCCTTCCTTGTCCATCTCCTTCCTTTCCCCTTCAATCTTCCTTCCTTCCTTCCTTCCCCTTCAATCTCCTTCCTTGTCCATCTCCTTCAATTCCCCTTCAATCTCCTTCCTTCTCCGTCTCCTTCCTTTCCCCTTAAATCTTCCTTCATTTCTTCCATCTCCATCCTTTCCCTTTCAATCTCTCTCCTTCCTTCCTTCCTTCCCCTTCAATCTCCTTCCTTCTCCATCTCCTTCCTTTCCCCTTCAATCTTCCTTCCTTCCATCTCCATCACTTCCCCTTCAATCTCTCACTCCTTCCTTCCCCTTCAATCTCCTTCCTTGTCCATATCCTTCCTTTCCCTTCAATCTCCTTCCTTCTCCATCTCCTTCCTTTCCCCTTCAATCTTCCTTCCTTCCTTCCATCTCCATCTCCATCCCTTCCTTTTCAATCACTATCTCCTTCCTTCTTTCCTTCCCCTTCAATCTCCTTCCTTGTCCATCTCCTTCAATTCCCCTTCAATCTCCTTCCATCTCCATCTCCTTCGTTTGCTCTTCAATCTTCCTTCCTTCCTTTCCCCTTCAATCTTCTTTCCTTCCTTTCTCCCTTCCTTCCATCCTTTCCCCTTCAATCTTCCATCCTTCCTTCCTTCCCCTTCAATCTCCTTCCATCTCCATCTCCATCCATTCCCCTTCAATTTCTTTCTCCTTCCTTCCTTCCTTTCCCCTTCAATCTTCCATCATTCCTTCCTTCCCCTTCAATCTCCTTCCTTGTCCATCTGCTTTATTTCCCCTTCAATCTTCCTTCCTTCCTTCCTTACATCTCCATCTCCATCCCTTCCCCTTCAATCTTTCTCCTTCCTTCCTGCCTTCCTTCCTTCCTGCCTGCCTTCCTTCCTTCCTTCCCCTTCAATCTCCTTCCTTCTCCATCTCCTTCCTTTCCCCTTCAATCTTCCTTCCTTCTCCATCTCCTTCCTTTCCCCTTCAATCTTCCTTCCTTCCTTCCTTACATCTCCATCTCCATCCCTTCCCCTTCAATCTTTCTCCTTCCTTCCTGCCTTCCTTCCTTCCTGCCTGCCTTCCTTCCTTCCTTCCCCTTCAATCTCCTTTCTTCTCCATCTCCTTTCTTGCCCCTTCAATCTTCCTTCCTTCTTTCCTTCCTTTCTCTTTCAATCTCCTTCATTCTCCATCTCCTTCATTTCCCCTTCAATCTTCCTTCCTTCCATCTCCATCACTTCCCCTTCAATCTCTCTCTCCTTCCTTCCTTCCTTCCCCTTCAATCTCCTTCCTTGTCCATATCCTTCCTTTCCCTTCAATCTCCTTCCTTCTCCATCTCCTTCCTTTCCCCTTCAATCTTCCTTCCTTCCTTCCATCTCCATCTCCATTCCTTCCCCTTCAATCTCTCCTTCCTTCCTTCCTTCCTTCCTTCCCCCTTCAATCTCCTTCCTTGTCCATCTCCTTCCTTTCCCCTTCAATCTTCCTTCCTTCCTTCCTTACATCTCCATCTCCATCCCTTCCCCTTCAATCTTTCTCCTTCGTTCCTGCCTTCCTTCCTTCCTGCCTGCCTTCCTTCCTTCCTTCCCCTTCAATCTCCTTTCTTCTCCATCTCTTTTCTTGCCCCTTCAATCTTCCTTCCTTCTTTCCTTCCTTTCTCTTTCAATCTCCTTCATTCTCCATCTCCTTCCTTTCCCCTTCAATCTTCCTTCCTTCCATCTCCATCACTTCCCCTTCAATCTCTCTCTCCTTCCTTCCTTCCTTCCCCTTCAATCTCCTTCCTTGTCCATATCCTTCCTTTCCCTTCAATCTCCTTCCTTCTCCATCTCCTTCCTTTCCCCTTCAATCTTCCTTCCTTCCTTCCATCTCCATCTCCATCCCTTCCTTTTCAATCACTATCTCCTTCCTTCTTTCCTTCCCCTTCAATCTCCTTCCTTCTCCATCTCCATCCCTTCCCCTTCAATCTCTCTCTCCTTCCTTCTTTCCTTCCCCTTCAATCTCCTTCCTTCTCCATCTCCTTCCTTTCCCCTTCAATCTTCTTTCCTTCCTTCCATCTCTATCTCCATCCCTTCCCCTTCAATCTCCTTTTCCTTCCTTTCTCCCTTCCTTCCATCCTTCCTTTCCCCTTCAATCTTCCATCCTTCCTTCCTTCCCCTTCAATCTCCTTCCATCTCCATCTCCATCCATTCCCCTTCAATTTCTTTCTCCTTCCTTCCTTCCTTTCCCCTTCAATCTTCCATCCTTCCTTCCTTCCCCTTCAATCTCCTTCCTTGTCCATCTGCTTTATTTCCCCTTCAGTCTTCCTTACTTCCATCCATTTCCATCTCCGTCCCTTCCTTTTCAATCTCTCTCTCTCTCCTTCCTTCCTTCCTTCCTTCCTTCCTTCCTTCCTTCCTTCCTTCCTTCCTTCCCCGTCAATCTCCTTCCTTGTCCATCTGCTTCCTTTCCCCTTTAATCTCCTTCCTTCTCCATCTCCTTCTTTTCCCCTTCAATCTCCTTCCTTCTCCATCTCCTTCCTTTCCCCTTCAATCTTCCTTCCTTCCTTCCTTCCCCTTCAATCTCCTTCCTTGTCCATCTCCTTCAATTCCCCTTCAATCTCCTTCCTTCTCCGTCTCCTTCCTTTCCCCTTAAATCTTCCTTCATTTCTTCCATCTCCATCCTTTCCCTTTCAATCTCTCTCCTTCCTTCCTTCCTTCCCCTTCAATCTCCTTCCTTCTCCATCTCCTTCCTTTCCCCTTCAATCTTCCTTCCTTCCTTCCATCTCCATCTCCATTCCTTCCCCTTCAATCTCTCCTTCCTTCCTTCCTTCCTTCCTCCTTCAATCTCCTTCCTTGTCCATCTCCTTCCTTTCCCCTTCAATCTTCCTTCCTTCCTTCTCCATCTCCATTCCTTCCCCTTCAATCTCTCTCCTTCCTTCCTTCCTTCCTTCCTTCCTTCCTTCCTTCCTTCCTTCCCCCTTCAATCTCCTTCCTTGTCAATCTCCTTCCTTTCCCCTTCAATCTTCCTTCCTTCCTTCCTTCCCCTTCAATCTCCTTCCTTGTCCATCTCCTTCAATTCCCCTTCAATCTCCTTCCTTCTCCGTCTCCTTCCTTTCCCCTTAAATCTTCCTTCATTTCTTCCATCTCCATCCTTTCCCTTTCAATCTCTCTCCTTCCTTCCTTCCTTCCCCTTCAATCTCCTTCCTTCTCCATCTCCTTCCTTTCCCCTTCAATCTTCCTTCCTTCCATCTCCATCACTTCCCCTTCAATCTCTCACTCCTTCCTTCCTTCCTTCCCCTTCAATCTCCTTCCTTGTCCATATCCTTCCTTTCCCTTCAATCTCCTTCCTTCTCCATCTCCTTCCTTTCCCCTTCAATCTTCCTTCCTTCCTTCCATCTCCATCTCCATCCCTTCCTTTTCAATCACTATCTCCTTCCTTCTTTCCTTCCCCTTCAATCTCCTTCCTTGTCCATCTCCTTCAATTCCCCTTCAATCTCCTTCCATCTCCATCTCCTTCGTTTGCTCTTCAATCTTCCTTCCTTCCTTTCCCCTTCAATCTTCTTTCCTTCCTTCCATCTCTATCTCCATCCCTTCCCCTTCAATCTCCTTTTCCTTCCTTTCTCCCTTCCTTCCATCCTTCCTTTCCCCTTCAATCTTCCATCCTTCCTTCCTTCCCCTTCAATCTCCTTCCATCTCCATCTCCATCCATTCCCCTTCAATTTCTTTCCCCTTCCTTCCTTCCTTTCCCCTTCAATCTCTCCATCCTTCCTTCCTTCCCCTTCAATCTCCTTCCTTGTCCATCTGCTTTATTTCCCCTTCAGTCTTCCTTACTTCCATCCATTTCCATCTCCGTCCCTTCCTTTTCAATCTCTCTCTCCTTCCTTCCTTCCTTCCTTCCTTCCTTCCTTCCTTCCTTCCTTCCTTCCTTCCTTCCTTCCCCGTCAATCTCCTTCCTTGTCCATCTGCTTCCTTTCCCCTTTAATCTCCTTCCTTCTCCATCTCCTTCTTTTCCCCTTCAATCTCCTTACTTCTCCATCTCCTTCCTTTCCCCTTCAATCTTCCTTCCTTTCTTCCTTCCCCTTCAATCTCCTTCCTTGTCCATCTCCTTCAATTCCCCTTCAATCTCCTTCCTTCTCCGTCTCCTTCCTTTCCCCTTCAATCTTCCTTCATTTCTTCCATCTCCATCCCTTCCCTTTCAATCTCTCTCCTTCCTTCCTTCCTTCCCCTTCAATCTCCTTCCTTCTCCATCTCCTTCCTTTCCCCTTCAATCTTCCTTCCTTCCTTCCATCTCCATCTCCATTCCTTCCCCTTCAATCTCTCCTTCCTTCCTTCCTTCCTTCCTCCTTCAATCTCCTTCCTTGTCCATCTCCTTCCTTTCCCCTTCAATCTTCCTTCCTTCCTTCTCCATCTCCATTCCTTCCCCTTCAATCTCTCTCCTTCCTTCCTTCCTTCCTTCCTTCCTTCCCCCTTCAATCTCCTTCCTTGTCCATCTCCTTCCTTTCCCCTTCAATCTTCCTTCCTTCCTTCCTTCCCCTTCAATCTCCTTCCTTGTCCATCTCCTTCAATTCCCCTTCAATCTCCTTCCTTATCCGTCTCCTTCCTTTCCCCTTAAATCTTCCTTCATTTCTTCCATCTCCATCCTTTCCCTTTCAATCTCTCTCCTTCCTTCCTTCCTTCCCCTTCAATCTCCTTCCTTCTCCATCTCCTTCCTTTCCCCTTCAATCTTCCTTCCTTCCATCTCCATCACTTCCCCTTCAATCTCTCACTCCTTCCTTCCTTCCTTCCCCTTCAATCTCCTTCCTTGTCCATATCCTTCCTTTCCCTTCAATCTCCTTCCTTCTCCATCTCCTTCCTTTCCCCTTCAATCTTCCTTCCTTCCTTCCATCTCCATCTCCATCCCTTCCTTTTCAATCACTATCTCCTTCCTTCTTTCCTTCCCCTTCAATCTCCTTCCTTGTCCATCTCCTTCAATTCCCCTTCAATCTCCTTCCATCTCCATCTCCTTCGTTTGCTCTTCAATCTTCCTTCCTTCCTTTCCCCTTCAATCTTCTTTCCTTCCTTCCATCTCTATCTCCATCCCTTCCCCTTCAATCTCCTTTTCCTTCCTTTCTCCCTTCCTTCCATCCTTCCTTTCCCCTTCAATCTTCCATCCTTCCTTCCTTCCCCTTCAATCTCCTTCCATCTCCATCTCCATCCATTCCCCTTCAATTTCTTTCTCCTTCCTTCCTTCCTTTCCCCTTCAATCTCTCCATCCTTCCTTCCTTCCCCTTCAATCTCCTTCCTTGTCCATCTGCTTTATTTCCCCTTCAGTCTTCCTTACTTCCATCCATTTCCATCTCCGTCCCTTCCTTTTCAATCTCTCTCTCCTTCCTTCCTTCCTTCCTTCCTTCCTTCCTTCCTTCCTTCCTTCCTTCCTTCCTTCCCCGTCAATCTCCTTCCTTGTCCATCTGCTTCCTTTCCCCTTTAATCTCCTTCCTTCTCCATCTCCTTCTTTTCCCCTTCAATCTCCTTCCTTCTCCATCTCCTTCCTTTCCCCTTCAATCTTCCTTCCTTCCTTCCTTCCCCTTCAATCTCCTTCCTTGTCCATCTCCTTCAATTCCCCTTCAATCTCCTTCCTTCTCCGTCTCCTTCCTTTCCCCTTCAATCTTCCTTCATTTCTTCCATCTCCATCCCTTCCCTTTCAATCTCTCTCCTTCCTTCCTTCCTTCCCCTTCAATCTCCTTCCTTCTCCATCTCCTTCCTTTCCCCTTCAATCTTCCTTCCTTCCTTCCATCTCCATCTCCATTCCTTCCCCTTCAATCTCTCCTTCCTTCCTTCCTTCCTTCCCCCTTCAATCTCCTTCCTTGTCCATCTCCTTCCTTTCCCCTTCAATCTTCCTTCCTTCCCCTTCAATCTCCTTCCTTGTCCATATCCTTCCTTTCCCTTCAATCTCCTTCCTTCTCCATCTCCTTCCTTTCCCCTTCAATCTTCCTTCCTTCCTTCCATCTCCATCTCCATCCCTTCCTTTTCAATCTCTCTCTCCTTCCTTCCTTCCTTCCTTCCTTCCTTCCTTCCGCGTCAATCTCCTTCCTTGTCCATCTGCTTCCTTTCCCCTTTAATCTCCTTCCTTCTCCATCTCCTTCTTTTCCCCTTCAATCTCCTTCCTTCTCCATCTCCTTCCTTTCCCCTTCAATCTTCCTTCCTTCCTTCCTTCCCCTTCAATCTCCTTCCTTGTCCATCTCCTTCAATTCCCCTTCAATCTCCTTCCTTCTCCGTCTCTTTCCTTTCCCCTTCAATCTTCCTTCATTTCTTCCATCTCCATCCCTTCCCTTTCAATCTCTCTCCTTCCTTCCTTCCTTCCTCCTTCAATCTCCTTCCTTGTCCATCTCCTTCCTTTCCCCTTCAATCTTCCTTCCTTCCTTCTCCATCTCCATTCCTTCCCCTTCAATCTCTCTCCTTCCTTCCTTCCTTCCTTCCTTCCTTCCTTCCTTCCTTCCTTCCTTCCCCCTTCAATCTCCTTCCTTGTCCATCTCCTTCCTTTCCCCTTCAATCTTCCTTCCTTCCTTCCTTCCCCTTCAATCTCCTTCCTTGTCCATCTCCTTCAATTCCCCTTCAATCTCCTTCCTTCTCCGTCTCCTTCCTTTCCCCTTAAATCTTCCTTCATTTCTTCCATCTCCATCCTTTCCCTTTCAATCTCTCTCCTTCCTTCCTTCCTTCCCCTTCAATCTCCTTCCTTCTCCATCTCCTTCCTTTCCCCTTCAATCTTCCTTCCTTCCATCTCCATCACTTCCCCTTCAATCTCTCACTCCTTCCTTCCCCTTCAATCTCCTTCCTTCTCCATCTCCTTCCTTTCCCCTTCAATCTTCCTTCCTTCCTTCCATCTCCATCTCCATCCCTTCCTTTTCAATCACTATCTCCTTCCTTCTTTCCTTCCCCTTCAATCTCCTTCCTTGTCCATCTCCTTCAATTCCCCTTCAATCTCCTTCCATCTCCATCTCCTTCGTTTGCTCTTCAATCTTCCTTCCTTCCTTTCCCCTTCAATCTTCTTTCCTTCCTTTCTCCCTTCCTTCCATCCTTTCCCCTTCAATCTTCCATCCTTCCTTCCTTCCCCTTCAATCTCCTTCCATCTCCATCTCCATCCATTCCCCTTCAATTTCTTTCTCCTTCCTTCCTTCCTTTCCCCTTCAATCTTCCATCATTCCTTCCTTCCCCTTCAATCTCCTTCCTTGTCCATCTGCTTTATTTCCCCTTCAATCTTCCTTCCTTCCTTCCTTACATCTCCATCTCCATCCCTTCCCCTTCAATCTTTCTCCTTCCTTCCTGCCTTCCTTCCTTCCTGCCTGCCTTCCTTCCTTCCTTCCCCTTCAATCTCCTTCCTTCTCCATCTCCTTCCTTTCCCCTTCAATCTTCCTTCCTTCTCCATCTCCTTCCTTTCCCCTTCAATCTTCCTTCCTTCCTTCCTTACATCTCCATCTCCATCCCTTCCCCTTCAATCTTTCTCCTTCCTTCCTGCCTTCCTTCCTTCCTGCCTGCCTTCCTTCCTTCCTTCCCCTTCAATCTCCTTTCTTCTCCATCTCCTTTCTTGCCCCTTCAATCTTCCTTCCTTCTTTCCTTCCTTTCTCTTTCAATCTCCTTCATTCTCCATCTCCTTCCTTTCCCCTTCAATCTTCCTTCCTTCCATCTCCATCACTTCCCCTTCAATCTCTCTCTCCTTCCTTCCTTCCTTCCCCTTCAATCTCCTTCCTTGTCCATATCCTTCCTTTCCCTTCAATCTCCTTCCTTCTCCATCTCCTTCCTTTCCCCTTCAATCTTCCTTCCTTCCTTCCATCTCCATCTCCATTCCTTCCCCTTCAATCTCTCCTTCCTTCCTTCCTTCCTTCCTTCCCCCTTCAATCTCCTTCCTTGTCCATCTCCTTCCTTTCCCCTTCAATCTTCCTTCCTTCCTTCCTTACATCTCCATCTCCATCCCTTCCCCTTCAATCTTTCTCCTTCGTTCCTGCCTTCCTTCCTTCCTGCCTGCCTTCCTTCCTTCCTTCCCCTTCAATCTCCTTTCTTCTCCATCTCTTTTCTTGCCCCTTCAATCTTCCTTCCTTCTTTCCTTCCTTTCTCTTTCAATCTCCTTCATTCTCCATCTCCTTCCTTTCCCCTTCAATCTTCCTTCCTTCCATCTCCATCACTTCCCCTTCAATCTCTCTCTCCTTCCTTCCTTCCTTCCCCTTCAATCTCCTTCCTTGTCCATATCCTTCCTTTCCCTTCAATCTCCTTCCTTCTCCATCTCCTTCCTTTCCCCTTCAATCTTCCTTCCTTCCTTCCATCTCCATCTCCATCCCTTCCTTTTCAATCACTATCTCCTTCCTTCTTTCCTTCCCCTTCAATCTCCTTCCTTCTCCATCTCCATCCCTTCCCCTTCAATCTCTCTCTCCTTCCTTCTTTCCTTCCCCTTCAATCTCCTTCCTTCTCCATCTCCTTCCTTTCCCCTTCAATCTTCTTTCCTTCCTTCCATCTCTATCTCCATCCCTTCCCCTTCAATCTCCTTTTCCTTCCTTTCTCCCTTCCTTCCATCCTTCCTTTCCCCTTCAATCTTCCTTCCTTCCATCTCCATCACTTCCCCTTCAATCTCTCTCTCCTTCCTTCCTTCCTTCCCCTTCAATCTCCTTCCTTGTCCATATCCTTCCTTTCCCTTCAATCTCCTTCCTTCTCCATCTCCTTCCTTTCCCCTTCAATCTTCCTTCCTTCCTTCCATCTCCATCTCCATCCCTTCCTTTTCAATCACTATCTCCTTCCTTCTTTCCTTCCCCTTCAATCTCCTTCCTTCTCCATCTCCATCCCTTCCCCTTCAATCTCTCTCTCCTTCCTTCTTTCCTTCCCCTTCAATCTCCTTCCTTCTCCATCTCCTTCCTTTCCCCTTCAATCTTCTTTCCTTCCTTCCATCTCTATCTCCATCCCTTCCCCTTCAATCTCCTTTTCCTTCCTTTCTCCCTTCCTTCCATCCTTCCTTTCCCCTTCAATCTTCCATCCTTCCTTCCTTCCCCTTCAATCTCCTTCCATCTCCATCTCCATCCATTCCCCTTCAATTTCTTTCTCCTTCCTTCCTTCCTTTCCCCTTCAATCTTCCATCCTTCCTTCCTTCCCCTTCAATCTCCTTCCTTGTCCATCTGCTTTATTTCCCCTTCAGTCTTCCTTACTTCCATCCATTTCCATCTCCGTCCCTTCCTTTTCAATCTCTCTCTCTCCTTCCTTCCTTCCTTCCTTCCTTCCTTCCTTCCTTCCTTCCTTCCTTCCTTCCTTCCTTCCCCGTCAATCTCCTTCCTTGTCCATCTGCTTCCTTTCCCCTTTAATCTCCTTCCTTCTCCATCTCCTTCTTTTCCCCTTCAATCTCCTTCCTTCTCCATCTCCTTCCTTTCCCCTTCAATCTTCCTTCCTTCCTTCCTTCCCCTTCAATCTCCTTCCTTGTCCATCTCCTTCAATTCCCCTTCAATCTCCTTCCTTCTCCGTCTCCTTCCTTTCCCCTTAAATCTTCCTTCATTTCTTCCATCTCCATCCTTTCCCTTTCAATCTCTCTCCTTCCTTCCTTCCTTCCCCTTCAATCTCCTTCCTTCTCCATCTCCTTCCTTTCCCCTTCAATCTTCCTTCCTTCCATCTCCATCACTTCCCCTTCAATCTCTCACTCCTTCCTTCCTTCCTTCCCCTTCAATCTCCTTCCTTGTCCATATCCTTCCTTTCCCTTCAATCTCCTTCCTTCTCCATCTCCTTCCTTTCCCCTTCAATCTTCCTTCCTTCCTTCCATCTCCATCTCCATCCCTTCCTTTTCAATCACTATCTCCTTCCTTCTTTCCTTCCCCTTCAATCTCCTTCCTTGTCCATCTCCTTCAATTCCCCTTCAATCTCCTTCCATCTCCATCTCCTTCGTTTGCTCTTCAATCTTCCTTCCTTCCTTTCCCCTTCAATCTTCTTTCCTTCCTTCCATCTCTATCTCCATCCCTTCCCCTTCAATCTTCTTTTCCTTCCTTTCTCCCTTCCTTCCATCCTTCCTTTCCCCTTCAATCTTCCATCCTTCCTTCCTTCCCCTTCAATCTCCTTCCATCTCCATCTCCATCTATTCCCCTTCAATTTCTTTCTCCTTCCTTCCTTCCTTTCCCCTTCAATCTCTCCATCCTTCCTTCCTTCCCCTTCGATCTCCTTCCTTGTCCATCTGCTTTATTTCCCCTTCAGTCTTCCTTCCTTCCATCCATTTCCATCTCCGTCCCTTCCTTTTCAATCTCTCTCTCCTTCCTTCCTTCCTTCCTTCCTTCCTTCCTTCCTTCCTTCCTTCCTTCCTTCCTTCCCCGTCAATCTCCTTCCTTGTCCATCTGCTTCCTTTCCCCTTTAATCTCCTTCCTTCTCCATCTCCTTCTTTTCCCCTTCAATCTCCTTCCTTCTCCATCTCCTTCCTTTCCCCTTCAATCTTCCTTCCTTCCTTCCTTCCCCTTCAATCTCCTTCCTTGTCCATCTCCTTCAATTCCCCTTCAATCTCCTTCCTTCTCCGTCTCCTTCCTTTCCCCTTAAATCTTCCTTCATTTCTTCCATCTCCATCCTTTCCCTTTCAATCTCTCTCCTTCCTTCCTTCCTTCCCCTTCAATCTCCTTCCTTCTCCATCTCCTTCCTTTCCCCTTCAATCTTCCTTCCTTCCATCTCCATCACTTCCCCTTCAATCTCTCACTCCTTCCTTCCTTCCTTCCCCTTCAATCTCCTTCCTTGTCCATATCCTTCCTTTCCCTTCAATCTCCTTCCTTCTCCATCTCCTTCCTTTCCCCTTCAATCTTCCTTCCTTCCTTCCATCTCCATCTCCATCCCTTCCTTTTCAATCACTATCTCCTTCCTTCTTTCCTTCCCCTTCAATCTCCTTCCTTGTCCATCTCCTTCAATTCCCCTTCAATCTCCTTCCATCTCCATCTCCTTCGTTTGCTCTTCAATCTTCCTTCCTTCCTTTCCCCTTCAATCTTCTTTCCTTCCTTCCATCTCTATCTCCATCCCTTCCCCTTCAATCTCCTTTTCCTTCCTTTCTCCCTTCCTTCCATCCTTCCTTTCCCCTTCAATCTTCCATCCTTCCTTCCTTCCCCTTCAATCTCCTTCCATCTCCATCTCCATCCATTCCCCTTCAATTTCTTTCTCCTTCCTTCCTTCCTTTCCCCTTCAATCTTCCATCATTCCTTCCTTCCCCTTCAATCTCCTTCCTTGTCCATCTGCTTTATTTCCCCTTCAGTCTTCCTTCCTTCCATCCATTTCCATCTCCGTCCCTTCCTTTTCAATCTCTCTCTCCTTCCTTCCTTCCTTCCTTCCTTCCTTCCTTCCTTCCTTCCGCGTCAATCTCCTTCCTTGTCCATCTGCTTCCTTTCCCCTTTAATCTCCTTCCTTCTCCATCTCCTTCTTTTCCCCTTCAATCTCCTTCCTTCTCCATCTCCTTCCTTTCCCCTTCAATCTTCCTTCCTTCCTTCCTTCCCCTTCAATCTCCTTCCTTGTCCATCTCCTTCAATTCCCCTTCAATCTCCTTCCTTCTCCGTCTCTTTCCTTTCCCCTTCAATCTTCCTTCATTTCTTCCATCTCCATCCCTTCCCTTTCAATCTCTCTCCTTCCTTCCTTCCTTCCTCCTTCAATCTCCTTCCTTGTCCATCTCCTTCCTTTCCCCTTCAATCTTCCTTCCTTCCTTCTCCATCTCCATTCCTTCCCCTTCAATCTCTCTCCTTCCTTCCTTCCTTCCTTCCTTCCTTCCTTCCTTCCTTCCTTCCTTCCCCCTTCAATCTCCTTCCTTGTCCATCTCCTTCCTTTCCCCTTCAATCTTCCTTCCTTCCTTCCTTCCCCTTCAATCTCCTTCCTTGTCCATCTCCTTCAATTCCCCTTCAATCTCCTTCCTTCTCCGTCTCCTTCCTTTCCCCTTAAATCTTCCTTCATTTCTTCCATCTCCATCCTTTCCCTTTCAATCTCTCTCCTTCCTTCCTTCCTTCCCCTTCAATCTCCTTCCTTCTCCATCTCCTTCCTTTCCCCTTCAATCTTCCTTCCTTCCATCTCCATCACTTCCCCTTCAATCTCTCACTCCTTCCTTCCCCTTCAATCTCCTTCCTTGTCCATATCCTTCCTTTCCCTTCAATCTCCTTCCTTCTCCATCTCCTTCCTTTCCCCTTCAATCTTCCTTCCTTCCTTCCATCTCCATCTCCATCCCTTCCTTTTCAATCACTATCTCCTTCCTTCTTTCCTTCCCCTTCAATCTCCTTCCTTGTCCATCTCCTTCAATTCCCCTTCAATCTCCTTCCATCTCCATCTCCTTCGTTTGCTCTTCAATCTTCCTTCCTTCCTTTCCCCTTCAATCTTCTTTCCTTCCTTTCTCCCTTCCTTCCATCCTTTCCCCTTCAATCTTCCATCCTTCCTTCCTTCCCCTTCAATCTCCTTCCATCTCCATCTCCATCCATTCCCCTTCAATTTCTTTCTCCTTCCTTCCTTCCTTTCCCCTTCAATCTTCCATCATTCCTTCCTTCCCCTTCAATCTCCTTCCTTGTCCATCTGCTTTATTTCCCCTTCAATCTTCCTTCCTTCCTTCCTTACATCTCCATCTCCATCCCTTCCCCTTCAATCTTTCTCCTTCCTTCCTGCCTTCCTTCCTTCCTGCCTGCCTTCCTTCCTTCCTTCCCCTTCAATCTCCTTCCTTCTCCATCTCCTTCCTTTCCCCTTCAATCTTCCTTCCTTCTCCATCTCCTTCCTTTCCCCTTCAATCTTCCTTCCTTCCTTCCTTACATCTCCATCTCCATCCCTTCCCCTTCAATCTTTCTCCTTCCTTCCTGCCTTCCTTCCTTCCTGCCTGCCTTCCTTCCTTCCTTCCCCTTCAATCTCCTTTCTTCTCCATCTCCTTTCTTGCCCCTTCAATCTTCCTTCCTTCTTTCCTTCCTTTCTCTTTCAATCTCCTTCATTCTCCATCTCCTTCCTTTCCCCTTCAATCTTCCTTCCTTCCATCTCCATCACTTCCCCTTCAATCTCTCTCTCCTTCCTTCCTTCCTTCCCCTTCAATCTCCTTCCTTGTCCATATCCTTCCTTTCCCTTCAATCTCCTTCCTTCTCCATCTCCTTCCTTTCCCCTTCAATCTTCCTTCCTTCCTTCCATCTCCATCTCCATTCCTTCCCCTTCAATCTCTCCTTCCTTCCTTCCTTCCTTCCTTCCCCCTTCAATCTCCTTCCTTGTCCATCTCCTTCCTTTCCCCTTCAATCTTCCTTCCTTCCTTCCTTACATCTCCATCTCCATCCCTTCCCCTTCAATCTTTCTCCTTCGTTCCTGCCTTCCTTCCTTCCTGCCTGCCTTCCTTCCTTCCTTCCCCTTCAATCTCCTTTCTTCTCCATCTCTTTTCTTGCCCCTTCAATCTTCCTTCCTTCTTTCCTTCCTTTCACTTTCAATCTCCTTCATTCTCCATCTCCTTCCTTTCCCCTTCAATCTTCCTTCCTTCCATCTCCATCACTTCCCCTTCAATCTCTCTCTCCTTCCTTCCTTCCTTCCCCTTCAATCTCCTTCCTTGTCCATATCCTTCCTTTCCCTTCAATCTCCTTCCTTCTCCATCTCCTTCCTTTCCCCTTCAATCTTCCTTCCTTCCTTCCATCTCCATCTCCATCCCTTCCTTTTCAATCACTATCTCCTTCCTTCTTTCCTTCCCCTTCAATCTCCTTCCTTGTCCATCTCCATCCCTTCCCCTTCAATCTCTCTCTCCTTCCTTCTTTCCTTCCCCTTCAATCTCCTTCCTTCTCCATCTCCTTCCTTTCCCCTTCAATCTTCTTTCCTTCCTTCCATCTCTATCTCCATCCCTTCCCCTTCAATCTCCTTTTCCTTCCTTTCTCCCTTCCTTCCATCCTTCCTTTCCCCTTCAATCTTCCATCCTTCCTTCCTTCCCCTTCAATCTCCTTCCATCTCCATCTCCATCCATTCCCCTTCAATTTCTTTCTCCTTCCTTCCTTCCTTTCCCCTTCAATCTCTCCATCCTTCCTTCCTTCCCCTTCAATCTCCTTCCTTGTCCATCTGCTTTATTTCCCCTTCAGTCTTCCTTACTTCCATCCATTTCCATCTCCGTCCCTTCCTTTTCAATCTCTCTCTCCTTCCTTCCTTCCTTCCTTCCTTCCTTCCTTCCTTCCTTCCTTCCTTCCCCGTCAATCTCCTTCCTTGTCCATCTGCTTCCTTTCCCCTTTAATCTCCTTCCTTCTCCATCTCCTTCTTTTCCCCTTCAATCTCCTTCCTTCTCCATCTCCTTCCTTTCCCCTTCAATCTTCCTTCCTTCCTTCCTTCCCCTTCAATCTCCTTCCTTGTCCATCTCCTTCAATTCCCCTTCAATCTCCTTCCTTCTCCGTCTCCTTCCTTTCCCCTTCAATCTTCCTTCATTTCTTCCATCTCCATCCCTTCCCTTTCAATCTCTCTCCTTCCTTCCTTCCTTCCCCTTCAATCTCCTTCCTTCTCCATCTCCTTCCTTTCCCCTTCAATCTTCCTTCCTTCCTTCCATCTCCATCTCCATTCCTTCCCCTTCAATCTCTCCTTCCTTCCTTCCTTCCTTCCCCTTCAATCTCCTTCCTTGTCCATCTCCTTCCTTTCCCCTTCAATCTTCCTTCCTTCCTTCCTTCCCCTTCAATCTCCTTCCTTGTCCATCTCCTTCAATTCCCCTTCAATCTCCTTCCTTCTCCGTCTCCTTCCTTTCCCCTTCAATCTTCCTTCATTTCTTCCATCTCCATCCCTTCCCTTTCAATCTCTCTCCTTCCTTCCTTCCTTCCCCTTCAATCTCCTTCCTTCTCCATCTCCTTCCTTTCCCCTTCAATCTTCCTTCCTTCCTTCCATCTCCATCTCCATTCCTTCCCCTTCAATCTCTCCTTCCTTCCTTCCTTCCTTCCTTCCCCCTTCAATCTCCTTCCTTGTCCATCTCCTTCCTTTCCCCTTCAATCTTCCTTCCTTCCTTCCTTACATCTCCATCTCCATCCCTTCCCCTTCAATCTTTCTCCTTCGTTCCTGCCTTCCTTCCTTCCTGCCTGCCTTCCTTCCTTCCTTCCCCTTCAATCTCCTTTCTTCTCCATCTCTTTTCTTGCCCCTTCAATCTTCCTTCCTTCTTTCCTTCCTTTCTCTTTCAATCTCCTTCATTCTCCATCTCCTTCCTTTCCCCTTCAATCTTCCTTCCTTCCATCTCCATCACTTCCCCTTCAATCTCTCTCTCCTTCCTTCCTTCCTTCCCCTTCAATCTCCTTCCTTGTCCATATCCTTCCTTTCCCTTCAATCTCCTTCCTTCTCCATCTCCTTCCTTTCCCCTTCAATCTTCCTTCCTTCCTTCCATCTCCATCTCCATCCCTTCCTTTTCAATCACTATCTCCTTCCTTCTTTCCTTCCCCTTCAATCTCCTTCCTTCTCCATCTCCATCCCTTCCCCTTCAATCTCTCTCTCCTTCCTTCTTTCCTTCCCCTTCAATCTCCTTCCTTCTCCATCTCCTTCCTTTCCCCTTCAATCTTCTTTCCTTCCTTCCATCTCTATCTCCATCCCTTCCCCTTCAATCTCCTTTTCCTTCCTTTCTCCCTTCCTTCCATCCTTCCTTTCCCCTTCAATCTTCCATCCTTCCTTCCTTCCCCTTCAATCTCCTTCCATCTCCATCTCCATCCATTCCCCTTCAATTTCTTTCTCCTTCCTTCCTTCCTTTCCCCTTCAATCTTCCATCCTTCCTTCCTTCCCCTTCAATCTCCTTCCTTGTCCATCTGCTTTATTTCCCCTTCAGTCTTCCTTACTTCCATCCATTTCCATCTCCGTCCCTTCCTTTTCAATCTCTCTCTCTCCTTCCTTCCTTCCTTGCTTCCTTCCTTCCTTCCTTCCCCGTCAATCTCCTTCCTTGTCCATCTGCTTCCTTTCCCCTTTAATCTCCTTCCTTCTCCATCTCCTTCTTTTCCCCTTCAATCTCCTTCCTTCTCCATCTCCTTCCTTTCCCCTTCAATCTTCCTTCCTTCCTTCCTTCCTTCCCCTTCAATCTCCTTCCTTGTCCATCTCCTTCAATTCCCCTTCAATCTCCTTCCTTCTCCGTCTCCTTCCTTTCCCCTTAAATCTTCCTTCATTTCTTCCATCTCCATCCTTTCCCTTTCAATCTCTCTCCTTCCTTCCTTCCTTCCCCTTCAATCTCCTTCCTTCTCCATCTCCTTCCTTTCCCCTTCAATCTTCCTTCCTTCCATCTCCATCACTTCCCCTTCAATCTCTCACTCCTTCCTTCCTTCCTTCCCCTTCAATCTCCTTCCTTGTCCATATCCTTCCTTTCCCTTCAATCTCCTTCCTTCTCCATCTCCTTCCTTTCCCCTTCAATCTTCCTTCCTTCCTTCCATCTCCATCTCCATCCCTTCCTTTTCAATCACTATCTCCTTCCTTCTTTCCTTCCCCTTCAATCTCCTTCCTTGTCCATCTCCTTCAATTCCCCTTCAATCTCCTTCCATCTCCATCTCCTTCGTTTGCTCTTCAATCTTCCTTCCTTCCTTTCCCCTTCAATCTTCTTTCCTTCCTTCCATCTCTATCTCCATCCCTTCCCCTTCAATCTCCTTTTCCTTCCTTTCTCCCTTCCTTCCATCCTTCCTTTCCCCTTCAATCTTCCATCCTTCCTTCCTTGCCCTTCAATCTCCTTCCATCTCCATCTCCATCCATTCCCCTTCAATTTCTTTCTCCTTCCTTCCTTCCTTTCCCCTTCAATCTCTCCATCCTTCCTTCCTTCCCCTTCAATCTCCTTCCTTGTCCATCTGCTTTATTTCCCCTTCAGTCTTCCTTACTTCCATCCATTTCCATCTCCGTCCCTTCCTTTTCAATCTCTCTCTCCTTCCTTCCTTCCTTCCTTCCTTCCTTCCTTCCTTCCTTCCTTCCCCGTCAATCTCCTTCCTTGTCCATCTGCTTCCTTTCCCCTTTAATCTCCTTCCTTCTCCATCTCCTTCTTTTCCCCTTCAATCTCCTTCCTTCTCCATCTCCTTCCTTTCCCCTTCAATCTTCCTTCCTTCCTTCCTTCCCCTTCAATCTCCTTCCTTGTCCATCTCCTTCAATTCCCCTTCAATCTCCTTCCTTCTCCGTCTCCTTCCTTTCCCCTTCAATCTTCCTTCATTTCTTCCATCTCCATCCCTTCCCTTTCAATCTCTCTCCTTCCTTCCTTCCTTCCCCTTCAATCTCCTTCCTTCTCCATCTCCTTCCTTTCCCCTTCAATCTTCCTTCCTTCCTTCCATCTCCATCTCCATTCCTTCCCCTTCAATCTCTCCTTCCTTCCTTCCTTCCTTCCTCCTTCAATCTCCTTCCTTGTCCATCTCCTTCCTTTCCCCTTCAATCTTCCTTCCTTCCTTCTCCATCTCCATTCCTTCCCCTTCAATCTCTCTCCTTCCTTCCTTCCTTCCTTCCTTCCTTCCTTCCCCCTTCAATCTCCTTCCTTGTCCATCTCCTTCCTTTCCCCTTCAATCTTCCTTCCTTCCTTCCTTCCCCTTCAATCTCCTTCCTTGTCCATCTCCTTCAATTCCCCTTCAATCTCCTTCCTTATCCGTCTCCTTCCTTTCCCCTTAAATCTTCCTTCATTTCTTCCATCTCCATCCTTTCCCTTTCAATCTCTCTCCTTCCTTCCTTCCTTCCCCTTCAATCTCCTTCCTTCTCCATCTCCTTCCTTTCCCCTTCAATCTTCCTTCCTTCCATCTCCATCACTTCCCCTTCAATCTCTCACTCCTTCCTTCCTTCCTTCCCCTTCAATCTCCTTCCTTGTCCATATCCTTCCTTTCCCTTCAATCTCCTTCCTTCTCCATCTCCTTCCTTTCCCCTTCAATCTTCCTTCCTTCCTTCCATCTCCATCTCCATCCCTTCCTTTTCAATCACTATCTCCTTCCTTCTTTCCTTCCCCTTCAATCTCCTTCCTTGTCCATCTCCTTCAATTCCCCTTCAATCTCCTTCCATCTCCATCTCCTTCGTTTGCTCTTCAATCTTCCTTCCTTCCTTTCCCCTTCAATCTTCTTTCCTTCCTTCCATCTCTATCTCCATCCCTTCCCCTTCAATCTCCTTTTCCTTCCTTTCTCCCTTCCTTCCATCCTTCCTTTCCCCTTCAATCTTCCATCCTTCCTTCCTTCCCCTTCAATCTCCTTCCATCTCCATCTCCATCCATTCCCCTTCAATTTCTTTCTCCTTCCTTCCTTCCTTTCCCCTTCAATCTCTCCATCCTTCCTTCCTTCCCCTTCAATCTCCTTCCTTGTCCATCTGCTTTATTTCCCCTTCAGTCTTCCTTACTTCCATCCATTTCCATCTCCGTCCCTTCCTTTTCAATCTCTCTCTCCTTCCTTCCTTCCTTCCTTCCTTCCTTCCTTCCTTCCTTCCTTCCTTCCTTCCTTCCTTCCTTCCCCGTCAATCTCCTTCCTTGTCCATCTGCTTCCTTTCCCCTTTAATCTCCTTCCTTCTCCATCTCCTTCTTTTCCCCTTCAATCTCCTTCCTTCTCCATCTCCTTCCTTTCCCCTTCAACCTTTCTTCCTTCCTTCCTTCCCCTTCAATCTCCTTCCTTGTCCATCTCCTTCAATTCCCCTTCAATCTCCTTCCTTCTCCGTCTCCTTCCTTTCCCCTTCAATCTTCCTTCATTTCTTCCATCTCCATCCCTTCCCTTTCAATCTCTCTCCTTCCTTCCTTCCTTCCCCTTCAATCTCCTTCCTTCTCCATCTCCTTCCTTTCCCCTTCAATCTTCCTTCCTTCCTTCCATCTCCATCTCCATTCCTTCCCCTTCAATCTCTCCTTCCTTCCTTCCTTCCTTCCCCTTCAATCTCCTTCCTTGTCCATCTCCTTCCTTTCCCCTTCAATCTTCCTTCCTTCCTTCCTTCCCCTTCAATCTCCTTCCTTGTCCATCTCCTTCAATTCCCCTTCAATCTCCTTCCTTCTCCGTCTCCTTCCTTTCCCCTTCAATCTTCCTTCATTTCTTCCATCTCCATCCCTTCCCTTTCAATCTCTCTCCTTCCTTCCTTCCTTCCCCTTCAATCTCCTTCCTTCTCCATCTCCTTCCTTTCCCCTTCAATCTTCCTTCCTTCCTTCCATCTCCATCTCCATTCCTTCCCCTTCAATCTCTCCTTCCTTCCTTCCTTCCTTCCTTCCCCCTTCAATCTCCTTCCTTGTCCATCTCCTTCCTTTCCCCTTCAATCTTCCTTCCTTCCTTCCTTACATCTCCATCTCCATCCCTTCCCCTTCAATCTTTCTCCTTCGTTCCTGCCTTCCTTCCTTCCTGCCTGCCTTCCTTCCTTCCTTCCCCTTCAATCTCCTTTCTTCTCCATCTCTTTTCTTGCCCCTTCAATCTTCCTTCCTTCCTTCCTTCCCCTTCAATCTCCTTCCTTGTCCATCTCCTTCAATTCCCCTTCAATCTCCTTCCTTATCCGTCTCCTTCCTTTCCCCTTAAATCTTCCTTCATTTCTTCCATCTCCATCCTTTCCCTTTCAATCTCTCTCCTTCCTTCCTTCCTTCCCCTTCAATCTCCTTCCTTCTCCATCTCCTTCCTTTCCCCTTCAATCTTCCTTCCTTCCATCTCCATCACTTCCCCTTCAATCTCTCACTCCTTCCTTCCTTCCTTCCCCTTCAATCTCCTTCCTTGTCCATATCCTTCCTTTCCCTTCAATCTCCTTCCTTCTCCATCTCCTTCCTTTCCCCTTCAATCTTCCTTCCTTCCTTCCATCTCCATCTCCATCCCTTCCTTTTCAATCACTATCTCCTTCCTTCTTTCCTTCCCCTTCAATCTCCTTCCTTGTCCATCTCCTTCAATTCCCCTTCAATCTCCTTCCATCTCCATCTCCTTCGTTTGCTCTTCAATCTTCCTTCCTTCCTTTCCCCTTCAATCTTCTTTCCTTCCTTCCATCTCTATCTCCATCCCTTCCCCTTCAATCTCCTTTTCCTTCCTTTCTCCCTTCCTTCCATCCTTCCTTTCCCCTTCAATCTTCCATCCTTCCTTCCTTCCCCTTCAATCTCCTTCCATCTCCATCTCCATCCATTCCCCTTCAATTTCTTTCTCCTTCCTTCCTTCCTTTCCCCTTCAATCTCTCCATCCTTCCTTCCTTCCCCTTCAATCTCCTTCCTTGTCCATCTGCTTTATTTCCCCTTCAGTCTTCCTTACTTCCATCCATTTCCATCTCCGTCCCTTCCTTTTCAATCTCTCTCTCCTTCCTTCCTTCCTTCCTTCCTTCCTTCCTTCCTTCCTTCCTTCCTTCCTTCCTTCCTTCCTTCCTTCCCCGTCAATCTCCTTCCTTGTCCATCTGCTTCCTTTCCCCTTTAATCTCCTTCCTTCTCCATCTCCTTCTTTTCCCCTTCAATCTCCTTCCTTCTCCATCTCCTTCCTTTCCCCTTCAATCTTCCTTCCTTCCTTCCTTCCCCTTCAATCTCCTTCCTTGTCCATCTCCTTCAATTCCCCTTCAATCTCCTTCCTTCTCCGTCTCCTTCCTTTCCCCTTCAATCTTCCTTCATTTCTTCCATCTCCATCCCTTCCCTTTCAATCTCTCTCCTTCCTTCCTTCCTTCCCCTTCAATCTCCTTCCTTCTCCATCTCCTTCCTTTCCCCTTCAATCTTCCTTCCTTCCTTCCATCTCCATCTCCATTCCTTCCCCTTCAATCTCTCCTTCCTTCCTTCCTTCCTTCCCCCTTCAATCTCCTTCCTTGTCCATCTCCTTCCTTTCCCCTTCAATCTTCCTTCCTTCCCCTTCAATCTCCTTCCTTGTCCATCTCCTTCAATTCCCCTTCAATCTCCTTCCTTCTCCGTCTCCTTCCTTTCCCCTTCAATCTTCCTTCATTTCTTCCATCTCCATCCCTTCCCTTTCAATCTCTCTCCTTCCTTCCTTCCTTCCCCTTCAATCTCCTTCCTTCTCCATCTCCTTCCTTTCCCCTTCAATCTTCCTTCCTTCCTTCCATCTCCATCTCCATTCCTTCCCCTTCAATCTCTCCTTCCTTCCTTCCTTCCTTCCTTCCCCCTTCAATCTCCTTCCTTGTCCATCTCCTTCCTTTCCCCTTCAATCTTCCTTCCTTCCTTCCTTACATCTCCATCTCCATCCCTTCCCCTTCAATATTTCTCCTTCGTTCCTGCCTTCCTTCCTTCCTGCCTGCCTTCCTTCCTTCCTTCCCCTTCAATCTCCTTTCTTCTCCATCTCTTTTCTTGCCCCTTCAATCTTCCTTCCTTCTTTCCTTCCTTTCTCTTTCAATCTCCTTCATTCTCCATCTCCTTCCTTTCCCCTTCAATCTTCCTTCCTTCCATCTCCATCACTTCCCCTTCAATCTCTCTCTCCTTCCTTCCTTCCTTCCCCTTCAATCTCCTTCCTTGTCCATATCCTTCCTTTCCCTTCAATCTCCTTCCTTCTCCATCTCCTTCCTTTCCCCTTCAATCTTCCTTCCTTCCTTCCATCTCCATCTCCATCCCTTCCTTTTCAATCACTATCTCCTTCCTTCTTTCCTTCCCCTTCAATCTCCTTCCTTCTCCATATCCATCCCTTCCCCTTCAATCTCTCTCTCCTTCCTTCTTTCCTTCCCCTTCAATCTCCTTCCTTCTCCATCTCCTTCCTTTCCCCTTCAATCTTCTTTCCTTCCTTCCATCTCTATCTCCATCCCTTCCCCTTCAATCTCCTTTTCCTTCCTTTCTCCCTTCCTTCCATCCTTCCTTTCCCCTTCAATCTTCCATCCTTCCTTCCTTCCCCTTCAATCTCCTTCCATCTCCATCTCCATCCATTCCCCTTCAATTTCTTTCTCCTTCCTTCCTTCCTTTCCCCTTCAATCTTCCATCCTTCCTTCCTTCCCCTTCAATCTCCTTCCTTGTCCATCTGCTTTATTTCCCCTTCAGTCTTCCTTACTTCCATCCATTTCCATCTCCGTCCCTTCCTTTTCAATCTCTCTCTCTCTCCTTCCTTCCTTCCTTCCTTCCTTCCTTCCTTCCTTCCTTCCTTCCTTCCTTCCTTCCCCGTCAATCTCCTTCCTTGTCCATCTGCTTCCTTTCCCCTTTAATCTCCTTCCTTCTCCATCTCCTTCTTTTCCCCTTCAATCTCCTTCCTTCTCCATCTCCTTCCTTTCCCCTTCAATCTTCCTTCCTTCCTTCCCCTTCAATCTCCTTCCTTGTCCATCTCCTTCAATTCCCCTTCAATCTCCTTCCTTCTCCGTCTCCTTCCTTTCCCCTTCAATCTTCCTTCATTTCTTCCATCTCCATCCCTTCCCTTTCAATCTCTCTCCTTCCTTCCTTCCTTCCCCTTCAATCTCCTTCCTTCTCCATCTCCTTCCTTTCCCCTTCAATCTTCCTTCCTTCCTTCCATCTCCATCTCCATTCCTTCCCCTTCAATCTCTCCTTCCTTCCTTCCTTCCTTCCTCCTTCAATCTCCTTCCTTGTCCATCTCCTTCCTTTCCCCTTCAATCTTCCTTCCTTCCTTCTCCATCTCCATTCCTTCCCCTTCAATCTCTCTCCTTCCTTCCTTCCTTCCTTCCTTCCTTCCCCCTTCAATCTCCTTCCTTGTCCATCTCCTTACTTTCCCCTTCAATCTTCCTTCCTTCCTTCCTTCCCCTTCAATCTCCTTCCTTGTCCATCTCCTTCAATTCCCCTTCAATCTCCTTCCTTCTCCGTCTCCTTCCTTTCCCCTTAAATCTTCCTTCATTTCTTCCATCTCCATCCTTTCCCTTTCAATCTCTCTCCTTCCTTCCTTCCTTCCCCTTCAATCTCCTTCCTTGTCCATATCCTTCCTTTCCCTTCAATCTCCTTCCTTCTCCATCTCCTTCCTTTCCCCTTCAATCTTCCTTCCTTCCTTCCATCTCCATCTCCATCCCTTCCTTTTCAATCACTATCTCCTTCCTTCTTTCCTTCCCCTTCAATCTCCTTCCTTGTCCATCTCCTTCAATTCCCCTTCAATCTCCTTCCATCTCCATCTCCTTCGTTTGCTCTTCAATCTTCCTTCCTTCCTTTCCCCTTCAATCTTCTTTCCTTCCTTCCATCTCTATCTCCATCCCTTCCCCTTCAATCTCCTTTTCCTTCCTTTCTCCCTTCCTTCCATCCTTCCTTTCCCCTTCAATCTTCCATCCTTCCTTCCTTCCCCTTCAATCTCCTTCCATCTCCATCTCCATCTATTCCCCTTCAATTTCTTTCTCCTTCCTTCCTTCCTTTCCCCTTCAATCTCTCCATCCTTCCTTCCTTCCCCTTCAATCTCCTTCCTTGTCCATCTGCTTTATTTCCCCTTCAGTCTTCCTTCCTTCCATCCATTTCCATCTCCGTCCCTTCCTTTTCAATCTCTCTCTCCTTCCTTCCTTCCTTCCTTCCTTCCTTCCTTCCTTCCTTCCTTCCTTCCCCGTCAATCTCCTTCCTTGTCCATCTGCTTCCTTTCCCCTTTAATCTCCTTCCTTCTCCATCTCCTTCTTTTCCCCTTCAATCTCCTTCCTTCTCCATCTCCTTCCTTTCCCCTTCAATCTTCCTTCCTTCCTTCCTTCCCCTTCAATCTCCTTCCTTGTCCATCTCCTTCAATTCCCCTTCAATCTCCTTCCTTCTCCGTCTCCTTCCTTTCTCCTTAAATCTTCCTTCATTTCTTCCATCTCCATCCTTTCCCTTTCAATCTCTCTCCTTCCTTCCTTCCTTCCCCTTCAATCTCCTTCCTTCTCCATCTCCTTCCTTTCCCCTTCAATCTTCCTTCCTTCCATCTCCATCACTTCCCCTTCAATCTCTCACTCCTTCCTTCCTTCCTTCCCCTTCAATCTCCTTCCTTGTCCATATCCTTCCTTTCCCTTCAATCTCCTTCCTTCTCCATCTCCTTCCTTTCCCCTTCAATCTTCCTTCCTTCCTTCCATCTCCATCTCCATCCCTTCCTTTTCAATCACTATCTCCTTCCTTCTTTCCTTCCCCTTCAATCTCCTTCCTTGTCCATCTCCTTCAATTCCCCTTCAATCTCCTTCCATCTCCATCTCCTTCGTTTGCTCTTCAATCTTCCTTCCTTCCTTTCCCCTTCAATCTTCTTTCCTTCCTTCCATCTCTATCTCCATCCCTTCCCCTTCAATCTCCTTTTCCTTCCTTTCTCCCTTCCTTCCATCCTTCCTTTCCCCTTCAATCTTCCATCCTTCCTTCCTTCCCCTTCAATCTCCTTCCATCTCCATCTCCATCTATTCCCCTTCAATTTCTTTCTCCTTCCTTCCTTCCTTTCCCCTTCAATCTCTCCATCCTTCCTTCCTTCCCCTTCAATCTCCTTCCTTGTCCATCTGCTTTATTTCCCCTTCAGTCTTCCTTCCTTCCATCCATTTCCATCTCCGTCCCTTCCTTTTCAATCTCTCTCTCCTTCCTTCCTTCCTTCCTTCCTTCCTTCCTTCCTTCCTTCCTTCCTTCCCCGTCAATCTCCTTCCTTGTCCATCTGCTTCCTTTCCCCTTTAATCTCCTTCCTTCTCCATCTCCTTCTTTTCCCCTTCAATCTCCTTCCTTCTCCATCTCCTTCCTTTCCCCTTCAATCTTCCTTCCTTCCTTCCTTCCCCTTCAATCTCCTTCCTTGTCCATCTCCTTCAATTCCCCTTCAATCTCCTTCCTTCTCCGTCTCCTTCCTTTCCCCTTAAATCTTCCTTCATTTCTTCCATCTCCATCCTTTCCCTTTCAATCTCTCTCCTTCCTTCCTTCCTTCCCCTTCAATCTCCTTCCTTCTCCATCTCCTTCCTTTCCCCTTCAATCTTCCTTCCTTCCATCTCCATCACTTCCCCTTCAATCTCTCACTCCTTCCTTCCTTCCTTCCCCTTCAATCTCCTTCCTTGTCCATATCCTTCCTTTCCCTTCAATCTCCTTCCTTCTCCATCTCCTTCCTTTCCCCTTCAATCTTCCTTCCTTCCTTCCATCTCCATCTCCATCCCTTCCTTTTCAATCACTATCTCCTTCCTTCTTTCCTTCCCCTTCAATCTCCTTCCTTGTCCATCTCCTTCAATTCCCCTTCAATCTCCTTCCATCTCCATCTCCTTCGTTTGCTCTTCAATCTTCCTTCCTTCCTTTCCCCTTCAATCTTCTTTCCTTCCTTCCATCTCTATCTCCATCCCTTCCCCTTCAATCTCCTTTTCCTTCCTTTCTCCCTTCCTTCCATCCTTCCTTTCCCCTTCAATCTTCCATCCTTCCTTCCTTCCCCTTCAATCTCCTTCCATCTCCATCTCCATCTATTCCCCTTCAATTTCTTTCTCCTTCCTTCCTTCCTTTCCCCTTCAATCTCTCCATCCTTCCTTCCTTCCCCTTCAATCTCCTTCCTTGTCCATCTGCTTTATTTCCCCTTCAGTCTTCCTTCCTTCCATCCATTTCCATCTCCGTCCCTTCCTTTTCAATCTCTCTCTCCTTCCTTCCTTCCTTCCTTCCTTCCTTCCTTCCTTCCTTCCTTCCTTCCTTCCTTCCTTCCCCGTCAATCTCCTTCCTTGTCCATCTGCTTCCTTTCCCCTTTAATCTCCTTCCTTCTCCATCTCCTTCTTTTCCCCTTCAATCTCCTTCCTTCTCCATCTCCTTCCTTTCCCCTTCAATCTTCCTTCCTTCCTTCCTTCCCCTTCAATCTCCTTCCTTGTCCATCTCCTTCAATTCCCCTTCAATCTCCTTCCTTCTCCGTCTCCTTCCTTTCCCCTTAAATCTTCCTTCATTTCTTCCATCTCCATCCTTTCCCTTTCAATCTCTCTCCTTCCTTCCTTCCTTCCCCTTCAATCTCCTTCCTTCTCCATCTCCTTCCTTTCCCCTTCAATCTTCCTTCCTTCCATCTCCATCACTTCCCCTTCAATCTCTCACTCCTTCCTTCCTTCCTTCCCCTTCAATCTCCTTCCTTGTCCATATCCTTCCTTTCCCTTCAATCTCCTTCCTTCTCCATCTCCTTCCTTTCCCCTTCAATCTTCCTTCCTTCCTTCCATCTCCATCTCCATCCCTTCCTTTTCAATCACTATCTCCTTCCTTCTTTCCTTCCCCTTCAATCTCCTTCCTTGTCCATCTCCTTCAATTCCCCTTCAATCTCCTTCCATCTCCATCTCCTTCGTTTGCTCTTCAATCTTCCTTCCTTCCTTTCCCCTTCAATCTTCTTTCCTTCCTTCCATCTCTATCTCCATCCCTTCCCCTTCAATCTCCTTTTCCTTCCTTTCTCCCTTCCTTCCATCCTTCCTTTCCCCTTCAATCTTCCATCCTTCCTTCCTTCCCCTTCAATCTCCTTCCATCTCCATCTCCATCCATTCCCCTTCAATTTCTTTCTCCTTCCTTCCTTCCTTTCCCCTTCAATCTTCCATCATTCCTTCCTTCCCCTTCAATCTCCTTCCTTGTCCATCTGCTTTATTTCCCCTTCAGTCTTCCTTCCTTCCATCCATTTCCATCTCCGTCCCTTCCTTTTCAATCTCTCTCTCCTTCCTTCCTTCCTTCCTTCCTTCCTTCCTTCCTTCCGCGTCAATCTCCTTCCTTGTCCATCTGCTTCCTTTCCCCTTTAATCTCCTTCCTTCTCCATCTCCTTCTTTTCCCCTTCAATCTCCTTCCTTCTCCATCTCCTTCCTTTCCCCTTCAATCTTCCTTCCTTCCTTCCTTCCTTCCCCTTCAATCTCCTTCCTTGTCCATCTCCTTCAATTCCCCTTCAATCTCCTTCCTTCTCCGTCTCTTTCCTTTCCCCTTCAATCTTCCTTCATTTCTTCCATCTCCATCCCTTCCCTTTCAATCTCTCTCCTTCCTTCCTTCCTTCCTCCTTCAATCTCCTTCCTTGTCCATCTCCTTCCTTTCCCCTTCAATCTTCCTTCCTTCCTTCTCCATCTCCATTCCTTCCCCTTCAATCTCTCTCCTTCCTTCCTTCCTTCCTTCCTTCCTTCCTTCCTTCCCCCTTCAATCTCCTTCCTTGTCCATCTCCTTCCTTTCCCCTTCAATCTTCCTTCCTTCCTTCCTTCCCCTTCAATCTCCTTCCTTGTCCATCTCCTTCAATTCCCCTTCAATCTCCTTCCTTCTCCGTCTCCTTCCTTTCCCCTTAAATCTTCCTTCATTTCTTCCATCTCCATCCTTTCCCTTTCAATCTCTCTCCTTCCTTCCTTCCTTCCCCTTCAATCTCCTTCCTTCTCCATCTCCTTCCTTTCCCCTTCAATCTTCCTTCCTTCCATCTCCATCACTTCCCCTTCAATCTCTCACTCCTTCCTTCCCCTTCAATCTCCTTCCTTGTCCATATCCTTCCTTTCCCTTCAATCTCCTTCCTTCTCCATCTCCTTCCTTTCCCCTTCAATCTTCCTTCCTTCCTTCCATCTCCATCTCCATCCCTTCCTTTTCAATCACTATCTCCTTCCTTCTTTCCTTCCCCTTCAATCTCCTTCCTTGTCCATCTCCTTCAATTCCCCTTCAATCTCCTTCCATCTCCATCTCCTTCGTTTGCTCTTCAATCTTCCTTCCTTCCTTTCCCCTTCAATCTTCTTTCCTTCCTTTCTCCCTTCCTTCCATCCTTTCCCCTTCAATCTTCCATCCTTCCTTCCTTCCCCTTCAATCTCCTTCCATCTCCATCTCCATCCATTCCCCTTCAATTTCTTTCTCCTTCCTTCCTTCCTTTCCCCTTCAATCTTCCATCATTCCTTCCTTCCCCTTCAATCTCCTTCCTTGTCCATCTGCTTTATTTCCCCTTCAATCTTCCTTCCTTCCTTCCTTACATCTCCATCTCCATCCCTTCCCCTTCAATCTTTCTCCTTCCTTCCTGCCTTCCTTCCTTCCTGCCTGCCTTCCTTCCTTCCTTCCCCTTCAATCTCCTTCCTTCTCCATCTCCTTCCTTTCCCCTTCAATCTTCCTTCCTTCTCCATCTCCTTCCTTTCCCCTTCAATCTTCCTTCCTTCCTTCCTTACATCTCCATCTCCATCCCTTCCCCTTCAATCTTTCTCCTTCCTTCCTGCCTTCCTTCCTTCCTGCCTGCCTTCCTTCCTTCCTTCCCCTTCAATCTCCTTTCTTCTCCATCTCCTTTCTTGCCCCTTCAATCTTCCTTCCTTCTTTCCTTCCTTTCTCTTTCAATCTCCTTCATTCTCCATCTCCTTCCTTTCCCCTTCAATCTTCCTTCCTTCCATCTCCATCACTTCCCCTTCAATCTCTCTCTCCTTCCTTCCTTCCTTCCCCTTCAATCTCCTTCCTTGTCCATATCCTTCCTTTCCCTTCAATCTCCTTCCTTCTCCATCTCCTTCCTTTCCCCTTCAATCTTCCTTCCTTCCTTCCATCTCCATCTCCATCCCTTCCTTTTCAATCACTATCTCCTTCCTTCTTTCCTTCCCCTTCAATCTCCTTCCTTCTCCATCTCCATCCCTTCCCCTTCAATCTCTCTCTCCTTCCTTCCTTCTTTCCCCTTCAATCTCCTTCCTTCTCCATCTCCTTCCTTTCCCCTTCAATCTTCTTTCCTTCCTTCCATCTCTATCTCCATCCCTTCCCCTTCAATCTCCTTTTCCTTCCTTTCTCCCTTCCTTCCATCCTTCCTTTCCCCTTCAATCTTCCATCCTTCCTTCCTTCCCCTTCAATCTCCTTCCATCTCCATCTCCATCCATTCCCCTTCAATTTCTTTCTCCTTCCTTCCTTCCTTTCCCCTTCAATCTCTCCATCCTTCCTTCCTTCCCCTTCAATCTCCTTCCTTGTCCATCTGCTTTATTTCCCCTTCAGTCTTCCTTACTTCCATCCATTTCCATCTCCGTCCCTTCCTTTTCAATCTCTCTCTCCTTCCTTCCTTCCTTCCTTCCTTCCTTCCTTCCTTCCTTCCTTCCTTCCTTCCTTCCTTCCTTCCCCGTCAATCTCCTTCCTTGTCCATCTGCTTCCTTTCTCCTTTAATCTCCTTCCTTCTCCATCTCCTTCTTTTCCCCTTCAATCTCCTTCCTTCTCCATCTCCTTCCTTTCCCCTTCAATCTTCCTTCCTTCCTTCCTTCCCCTTCAATCTCCTTCCTTGTCCATCTCCTTCAATTCCCCTTCAATCTCCTTCCTTCTCCGTCTCCTTCCTTTCCCCTTCAATCTTCCTTCATTTCTTCCATCTCCATCCCTTCCCTTTCAATCTCTCTCCTTCCTTCCTTCCTTCCCCTTCAATCTCCTTCCTTCTCCATCTCCTTCCTTTCCCCTTCAATCTTCCTTCCTTCCTTCCATCTCCATTCCTTCCCCTTCAATCTCTCCTTCCTTCCTTCCTTCCTTCCTTCCCCCTTCAATCTCCTTCCTTGTCCATCTCCTTCCTTTCCCCTTCAATCTTCCTTCCTTCCTTCCTTCCCCTTCAATCTCCTTCCTTGTCCATCTCCTTCAATTCCCCTTCAATCTCCTTCCTTCTCCGTCTCCTTCCTTTCCCCTTAAATCTTCCTTCATTTCTTCCATCTCCATCCTTTCCCTTTCAATCTCTCTCCTTCCTTCCTTCCTTCCCCTTCAATCTCCTTCCTTCTCCATCTCCTTCCTTTCCCCTTCAATCTTCCTTCCTTCCTTCCATCTCCATCTCCATTCCTTCCCCTTCAATCTCTCCTTCCTTCCTTCCTTCCTTCCTCCTTCAATCTCCTTCCTTGTCCATCTCCTTCTTTTCCCCTTCAATCTTCCTTCCTTCCTTCCTTACATCTCCATCTCCATCCCTTCCCCTTCAATCTTTCTCCTGCCTTCCTGCCTTCCTTCCTTCCTGCCTGCCTTCCTTCCTTCCTTCCCCTTCAATCTCCTTTCTTCTCCATCTCCTTTCTTGCCCCTTCAATCTTCCTTCCTTCTTTCCTTCCTTTCTCTTTCAATCTCCTTCATTCTCCATCTCCTTCCTTTCCCCTTCAATCTTCCTTCCTTCCATCTCCATCACTTCCCCTTCAATCTCTCTCTCCTTCCTTCCTTCCTTCCCCTTCAATCTCCTTCCTTGTCCATATCCTTCCTTTCCCTTCAATCTCCTTCCTTCTCCATCTCCTTCCTTTCCCCTTCAATCTTCCTTCCTTCCTTCCATCTCCATCTCCATCCCTTCCTTTTCAATCACTATCTCCTTCCTTCTTTCCTTCCCCTTCAATCTCCTTCCTTCTCCATCTCCATCCCTTCCCCTTCAATCTCTCTCTCCTTCCTTCTTTCCTTCCCCTTCAATCTCCTTCCTTCTCCATCTCCTTCCTTTCCCCTTCAATCTTCTTTCCTTCCTTCCATCTCTATCTCCATCCCTTCCCCTTCAATCTCCTTTTCCTTCCTTTCTCCCTTCCTTCCATCCTTCCTTTCCCCTTCAATCTTCCATCCTTCCTTCCTTCCCCTTCAATCTCCTTCCATCTCCATCTCCATCCATTCCCCTTCAATTTCTTTCTCCTTCCTTCCTTCCTTTCCCCTTCAATCTTCCATCATTCCTTCCTTCCCCTTCAATCTCCTTCCTTGTCCATCTGCTTTATTTCCCCTTCAGTCTTCCTTCCTTCCATCCATTTCCATCTCCGTCCCTTCCTTTTCAATCTCTCTCTCCTTCCTTCCTTCCTTCCTTCCTTCCTTCCTTCCTTCCTTCCGCGTCAATCTCCTTCCTTGTCCATCTGCTTCCTTTCCCCTTTAATCTCCTTCCTTCTCCATCTCCTTCTTTTCCCCTTCAATCTCCTTCCTTCTCCATCTCCTTCCTTTCCCCTTCAATCTTCCTTCCTTCCTTCCTTCCCCTTCAATCTCCTTCCTTGTCCATCTCCTTCAATTCCCCTTCAATCTCCTTCCTTCTCCGTCTCTTTCCTTTCCCCTTCAATCTTCCTTCATTTCTTCCATCTCCATCCCTTCCCTTTCAATCTCTCTCCTTCCTTCCTTCCTTCCTCCTTCAATCTCCTTCCTTGTCCATCTCCTTCCTTTCCCCTTCAATCTTCCTTCCTTCCTTCTCCATCTCCATTCCTTCCCCTTCAATCTCTCTCCTTCCTTCCTTCCTTCCTTCCTTCCTTCCTTCCTTCCTTCCTTCCCCCTTCAATCTCCTTCCTTGTCCATCTCCTTCCTTTCCCCTTCAATCTTCCTTCCTTCCTTCCTTCCCCTTCAATCTCCTTCCTTGTCCATCTCCTTCAATTCCCCTTCAATCTCCTTCCTTCTCCGTCTCCTTCCTTTCCCCTTAAATCTTCCTTCATTTCTTCCATCTCCATCCTTTCCCTTTCAATCTCTCTCCTTCCTTCCTTCCTTCCCCTTCAATCTCCTTCCTTCTCCATCTCCTTCCTTTCCCCTTCAATCTTCCTTCCTTCCATCTCCATCACTTCCCCTTCAATCTCTCACTCCTTCCTTCCCCTTCAATCTCCTTCCTTGTCCATATCCTTCCTTTCCCTTCAATCTCCTTCCTTCTCCATCTCCTTCCTTTCCCCTTCAATCTTCCTTCCTTCCTTCCATCTCCATCTCCATCCCTTCCTTTTCAATCACTATCTCCTTCCTTCTTTCCTTCCCCTTCAATCTCCTTCCTTGTCCATCTCCTTCAATTCCCCTTCAATCTCCTTCCATCTCCATCTCCTTCGTTTGCTCTTCAATCTTCCTTCCTTCCTTTCCCCTTCAATCTTCTTTCCTTCCTTTCTCCCTTCCTTCCATCCTTCCTTTCCCCTTCAATCTTCCATCCTTCCTTCCTTCCCCTTCAATCTCCTTCCATCTCCATCTCCATCCATTCCCCTTCAATTTCTTTCTCCTTCCTTCCTTCCTTTCCCCTTCAATCTTCCATCATTCCTTCCTTCCCCTTCAATCTCCTTCCTTGTCCATCTGCTTTATTTCCCCTTCAATCTTCCTTCCTTCCTTCCTTACATCTCCATCTCCATCCCTTCCCCTTCAATCTTTCTCCTTCCTTCCTGCCTTCCTTCCTTCCTGCCTGCCTTCCTTCCTTCCTTCCCCTTCAATCTCCTTCCTTCTCCATCTCCTTCCTTTCCCCTTCAATCTTCCTTCCTTCTCCATCTCCTTCCTTTCCCCTTCAATCTTCCTTCCTTCCTTCCTTACATCTCCATCTCAATCCCTTCCCCTTCAATCTTTCTCCTTCCTTCCTGCCTTCCTTCCTTCCTGCCTGCCTTCCTTCCTTCCTTCCCCTTCAATCTCCTTTCTTCTCCATCTCGTTTCTTGCCCCTTCAATCTTCCTTCCTTCTTTCCTTCCTTTCTCTTTCAATCTCCTTCATTCTCCATCTCCTTCCTTTCCCCTTCAATCTTCCTTCCTTCCATCTCCATCACTTCCCCTTCAATCTCTCTCTCCTTCCTTCCTTCCTTCCCCTTCAATCTCCTTCCTTGTCCATATCCTTCCTTTCCCTTCAATCTCCTTCCTTCTCCATCTCCTTCCTTTCCCCTTCAATCTTCCTTCCTTCCTTCCATCTCCATCTCCATCCCTTCCTTTTCAATCACTATCTCCTTCCTTCTTTCCTTCCCCTTCAATCTCCTTCCTTCTCCATCTCCATCCCTTCCCCTTCAATCTCTCTCTCCTTCCTTCCTTCTTTCCCCTTCAATCTCCTTCCTTCTCCATCTCCTTCCTTTCCCCTTCAATCTTCTTTCCTTCCTTCCATCTCTATCTCCATCCCTTCCCCTTCAATCTCCTTTTCCTTCCTTTCTCCCTTCCTTCCATCCTTCCTTTCCCCTTCAATCTTCCATCCTTCCTTCCTTCCCCTTCAATCTCCTTCCATCTCCATCTCCATCCATTCCCCTTCAATTTCTTTCTCCTTCCTTCCTTCCTTTCCCCTTCAATCTCTCCATCCTTCCTTCCTTCCCCTTCAATCTCCTTCCTTGTCCATCTGCTTTATTTCCCCTTCAGTCTTCCTTACTTCCATCCATTTCCATCTCCGTCCCTTCCTTTTCAATCCCTCTCTCCTTCCTTCCTTCCTTCCTTCCTTCCTTCCCCGTCAATCTCCTTCCTTGTCCATCTACTTACTTTCCCCTTTAATCTCCTTCCTTCTCCATCTCCTTCTTTTCCCCTTGAATCTCCTTCCTTCTCCATCTCCTTCCTTTCCCCTTCAATCTTCCTTCCTTCCTTCCTTCCCCTTCAATCTCCTTCCTTGTCCATCTCCTTCAATTCCCCTTCAATCTCATTCCTTCTCCGTCTCCTTCCTTTCCCCTTCAATCTTCCTTCATTTCTTCCATCTCCATCCCTTCCCTTTCAATCTCTCTCCTTCCTTCCTTCCTTCCCTTTCAATCTCCTTCCTTCTCCATCTCCTTCCTTTCCCCTTCAATCTTCCTTCCTTCCTTCCATCTCCATCTCCATTCCTTCCCCTTCAATCTCTCCTTCCTTCCTTCCTTCCTTCCCCGTTCAATCTCCTTCCTTGTCCATCTCCTTCCTTTCCCCTTCAATCTTCCTTCCTTCCTTCCTTCCCCTTCAATCTCCTTCCTTGTCCATCTCCTTCAATTCCCCTTCAATCTCCTTCCTTCTCCGTCTCCTTCCTTTCCCCTTCAATCTTCCTTCATTTCTTCCATCTCCATCCCTTCCCTTTCAATCTCTCTCCTTCCTTCCTTCCTTCCCCTTCAATCTCCTTCCTTCTCCATCTCCTTCCTTTCCCCTTCAATCTTCCTTCCTTCCTTCCATCTCCATCTCCATTCCTTCCCCTTCAATCTCTCCTTCCTTCCTTCCTTCCTTCCCCCTTCAATCTCCTTCCTTGTCCATCTCCTTCCTTTCCCCTTCAATCTTCCTTCCTTCCTTCCTTCCCCTTCAATCTCCTTCCTTGTCCATCTCCTTCAATTCCCCTTCAATCTCCTTCCTTCTCCGTCTCCTTCCTTTCCCCTTCAATCTTCCTTCATTTCTTCCATCTCCATCCCTTCCCTTTCAATCTCTCTCCTTCCTTCCTTCCTTCCCCTTCAATCTCCTTCCTTCTCCATCTCCTTCCTTTCCCCTTCAATCTTCCTTCCTTCCTTCCATCTCCATCTCCATTCCTTCCCCTTCAATCTCTCCTTCCTTCCTTCCTTCCTTCCTTCCTTCCTTCCCCCTTCAATCTCCTTCCTTGTCCATCTCCTTCCTTTCCCCTTCAATCTTCCTTCCTTCCTTCCTTACATCTCCATCTCCATCCCTTCCCCTTCAATCTTTCTCCTTCGTTCCTGCCTTCCTTCCTTCCTGCCTGCCTTCCTTCCTTCCTTCCTTCCCCTTCAATCTCCTTTCTTCTCCATCTCTTTTCTTGCCCCTTCAATCTTCCTTCCTTCTTTCCTTCCTTTCTCTTTCAATCTCCTTCATTCTCCATCTCCTTCCTTTCCCCTTCAATCTTCCTTCCTTCCATCTCCATCACTTCCCCTTCAATCTCTCTCTCCTTCCTTCCTTCCTTCCCCTTCAATCTCCTTCCTTGTCCATATCCTTCCTTTCCCTTCAATCTCCTTCCTTCTCCATCTCCTTCCTTTCCCCTTCAATCTTCCTTCCTTCCTTCCATCTCCATCTCCATCCCTTCCTTTTCAATCACTATCTCCTTCCTTCTTTCCTTCCCCTTCAATCTCCTTCCTTCTCCATCTCCATCCCTTCCCCTTCAATCTCTCTCTCCTTCCTTCTTTCCTTCCCCTTCAATCTCCTTCCTTCTCCATCTCCTTCCTTTCCCCTTCAATCTTCTTTCCTTCCTTCCATCTCTATCTCCATCCCTTCCCCTTCAATCTCCTTTTCCTTCCTTTCTCCCTTCCTTCCATCCTTCCTTTCCCCTTCAATCTTCCATCCTTCCTTCCTTCCCCTTCAATCTCCTTCCATCTCCATCTCCATCCATTCCCCTTCAATTTCTTTCTCCTTCCTTCCTTCCTTTCCCCTTCAATCTTCCATCCTTCCTTCCTTCCCCTTCAATCTCCTTCCTTGTCCATCTGCTTTATTTCCCCTTCAGTCTTCCTTACTTCCATCCATTTCCATCTCCGTCCCTTCCTTTTCAATCTCTCTCTCTCTCCTTCCTTCCTTCCTTCCTTCCTTCCTTCCTTCCTTCCTTCCTTCCCCGTCAATCTCCTTCCTTGTCCATCTGCTTCCTTTCCCCTTTAATCTCCTTCCTTCTCCATCTCCTTCTTTTCCCCTTCAATCTCCTTCCTTCTCCATCTCCTTCCTTTCCCCTTCAATCTTCCTTCCTTCCTTCCTTCCTTCCCCTTCAATCTCCTTCCTTGTCCATCTCCTTCAATTCCCCTTCAATCTCCTTCCTTCTCCGTCTCCTTCCTTTCCCCTTCAATCTTCCTTCATTTCTTCCATCTCCATCCCTTCCCTTTCAATCTCTCTCCTTCCTTCCTTCCTTCCCCTTCAATCTCCTTCCTTCTCCATCTCCTTCCTTTCCCCTTCAATCTTCCTTCCTTCCTTCCATCTCCATCTCCATTCCTTCCCCTTCAATCTCTCCTTCCTTCCTTCCTTCCTTCCTCCTTCAATCTCCTTCCTTGTCCATCTCCTTCCTTTCCCCTTCAATCTTCCTTCCTTCCTTCTCCATCTCCATTCCTTCCCCTTCAATCTCTCTCCTTCCTTCCTTCCTTCCTTCCTTCCTTCCTTCCTTCCCCCTTCAATCTCCTTCCTTGTCCATCTCCTTCCTTTCCCCTTCAATCTTCCTTCCTTCCTTCCTTCCCCTTCAATCTCCTTCCTTGTCCATCTCCTTCAATTCCCCTTCAATCTCCTTCCTTCTCCGTCTCCTTCCTTTCCCCTTAAATCTTCCTTCATTTCTTCCATCTCCATCCTTTCCCTTTCAATCTCTCTCCTTCCTTCCTTCCTTCCCCTTCAATCTCCTTCCTTGTCCATATCCTTCCTTTCCCTTCAATCTCCTTCCTTCTCCATCTCCTTCCTTTCCCCTTCAATCTTCCTTCCTTCCTTCCATCTCCATCTCCATCCCTTCCTTTTCAATCACTATCTCCTTCCTTCTTTCCTTCCCCTTCAATCTCCTTCCTTGTCCATCTCCTTCAATTCCCCTTCAATCTCCTTCCATCTCCATCTCCTTCGTTTGCTCTTCAATCTTCCTTCCTTCCTTTCCCCTTCAATCTTCTTTCCTTCCTTCCATCTCTATCTCCATCCCTTCCCCTTCAATCTCCTTTTCCTTCCTTTCTCCCTTCCTTCCATCCTTCCTTTCCCCTTCAATCTTCCATCCTTCCTTCCTTCCCCTTCAATCTCCTTCCATTTCCATCTCCATCTATTCCCCTTCAATTTCTTTCTCCTTCCTTCCTTCCTTTCCCCTTCAATCTCTCCATCCTTCCTTCCTTCCCCTTCAATCTCCTTCCTTGTCCATCTGCTTTATTTCCCCTTCAGTCTTCCTTCCTTCCATCCATTTCCATCTCCGTCCCTTCCTTTTCAATCTCTCTCTCCTTCCTTCCTTCCTTCCTTCCTTCCTTCCTTCCTTCCTTCCTTCCTTCCTTCCTTCCCCGTCAATCTCCTTCCTTGTCCATCTGCTTCCTTTCCCCTTTAATCTCCTTCCTTCTCCATCTCCTTCTTTTCCCCTTCAATCTCCTTCCTTCTCCATCTCCTTCCTTTCCCCTTCAATCTTCCTTCCTTCCTTCCTTCCCCTTCAATCTCCTTCCTTGTCCATCTCCTTCAATTCCCCTTCAATCTCCTTCCTTCTCCGTCTCCTTCCTTTCCCCTTAAATCTTCCTTCATTTCTTCCATCTCCATCCTTTCCCTTTCAATCTCTCTCCTTCCTTCCTTCCTTCCCCTTCAATCTCCTTCCTTCTCCATCTCCTTCCTTTCCCCTTCAATCTTCCTTCCTTCCATCTCCATCACTTCCCCTTCAATCTCTCACTCCTTCCTTCCTTCCTTCCCCTTCAATCTCCTTCCTTGTCCATATCCTTCCTTTCCCTTCAATCTCCTTCCTTCTCCATCTCCTTCCTTTCCCCTTCAATCTTCCTTCCTTCCTTCCATCTCCATCTCCATCCCTTCCTTTTCAATCACTATCTCCTTCCTTCTTTCCTTCCCCTTCAATCTCCTTCCTTGTCCATCTCCTTCAATTCCCCTTCAATCTCCTTCCATCTCCATCTCCTTCGTTTGCTCTTCAATCTTCCTTCCTTCCTTTCCCCTTCAATCTTCTTTCCTTCCTTCCATCTCTATCTCCATCCCTTCCCCTTCAATCTCCTTTTCCTTCCTTTCTCCCTTCCTTCCATCCTTCCTTTCCCCTTCAATCTTCCATCCTTCCTTCCTTCCCCTTCAATCTCCTTCCATCTCCATCTCCATCCATTCCCCTTCAATTTCTTTCTCCTTCCTTCCTTCCTTTCCCCTTCAATCTTCCATCATTCCTTCCTTCCCCTTCAATCTCCTTCCTTGTCCATCTGCTTTATTTCCCCTTCAGTCTTCCTTCCTTCCATCCATTTCCATCTCCGTCCCTTCCTTTTCAATCTCTCTCTCCTTCCTTCCTTCCTTCCTTCCTTCCTTCCTTCCTTCCGCGTCAATCTCCTTCCTTGTCCATCTGCTTCCTTTCCCCTTTAATCTCCTTCCTTCTCCATCTCCTTCTTTTCCCCTTCAATCTCCTTCCTTCTCCATCTCCTTCCTTTCCCCTTCAATCTTCCTTCCTTCCTTCCTTCCCCTTCAATCTCCTTCCTTCTCCATCTCCTTCAATTCCCCTTCAATCTCCTTCCTTCTCCGTCTCTTTCCTTTCCCCTTCAATCTTCCTTCATTTCTTCCATCTCCATCCCTTCCCTTTCAATCTCTCTCCTTCCTTCCTTCCTTCCTCCTTCAATCTCCTTCCTTGTCCATCTCCTTCCTTTCCCCTTCAATCTTCCTTCCTTCCTTCTCCATCTCCATTCCTTCCCCTTCAATCTCTCTCCTTCCTTCCTTCCTTCCTTCCTTCCTTCCTTCCTTCCTTCCTTCCTTCCTTCCTTCCTTCCCCCTTCAATCTCCTTCCTTGTCCATCTCCTTCCTTTCCCCTTCAATCTTCCTTCCTTCCTTCCTTCCCCTTCAATCTCCTTCCTTGTCCATCTCCTTCAATTCCCCTTCAATCTCCTTCCTTCTCCGTCTCCTTCCTTTCCCCTTAAATCTTCCTTCATTTCTTCCATCTCCATCCTTTCCCTTTCAATCTCTCTCCTTCCTTCCTTCCTTCCCCTTCAATCTCCTTCCTTCTCCATCTCCTTCCTTTCCCCTTCAATCTTCCTTCCTTCCATCTCCATCACTTCCCCTTCAATCTCTCACTCCTTCCTTCCCCTTCAATCTCCTTCCTTGTCCATATCCTTCCTTTCCCTTCAATCTCCTTCCTTCTCCATCTCCTTCCTTTCCCCTTCAATCTTCCTTCCTTCCTTCCATCTCCATCTCCATCCCTTCCTTTTCAATCACTATCTCCTTCCTTCTTTCCTTCCCCTTCAATCTCCTTCCTTGTCCATCTCCTTCAATTCCCCTTCAATCTCCTTCCATCTCCATCTCCTTCGTTTGCTCTTCAATCTTCCTTCCTTCCTTTCCCCTTCAATCTTCTTTCCTTCCTTTCTCCCTTCCTTCCATCCTTCCTTTCCCCTTCAATCTTCCATCCTTCCTTCCTTCCCCTTCAATCTCCTTCCATCTCCATCTCCATCCATTCCCCTTCAATTTCTTTCTCCTTCCTTCCTTCCTTTCCCCTTCAATCTTCCATCATTCCTTCCTTCCCCTTCAATCTCCTTCCTTGTCCATCTGCTTTATTTCCCCTTCAATCTTCCTTCCTTCCTTCCTTACATCTCCATCTCCATCCCTTCCCCTTCAATCTTTCTCCTTCCTTCCTGCCTTCCTTCCTTCCTGCCTGCCTTCCTTCCTTCCTTCCCCTTCAATCTCCTTCCTTCTCCATCTCCTTCCTTTCCCCTTCAATCTCCTTTCTTCTCCATCTCGTTTCTTGCCCCTTCAATCTTCCTTCCTTCTTTCCTTCCTTTCTCTTTCAATCTCCTTCATTCTCCATCTCCTTCCTTTCCCCTTCAATCTTCCTTCCTTCCATCTCCATCACTTCCCCTTCAATCTCTCTCTCCTTCCTTCCTTCCTTCCCCTTCAATCTCCTTCCTTGTCCATATCCTTCCTTTCCCTTCAATCTCCTTCCTTCTCCATCTCCTTCCTTTCCCCTTCAATCTTCCTTCCTTCCTTCCATCTCCATCTCCATCCCTTCCTTTTCAATCACTATCTCCTTCCTTCTTTCCTTCCCCTTCAATCTCCTTCCTTCTCCATCTCCATCCCTTCCCCTTCAATCTCTCTCTCCTTCCTTCCTTCTTTCCCCTTCAATCTCCTTCCTTCTCCATCTCCTTCCTTTCCCCTTCAATCTTCTTTCCTTCCTTCCATCTCTATCTCCATCCCTTCCCCTTCAATCTCCTTTTCCTTCCTTTCTCCCTTCCTTCCATCCTTCCTTTCCCCTTCAATCTTCCATCCTTCCTTCCTTCCCCTTCAATCTCCTTCCATCTCCATCTCCATCCATTCCCCTTCAATTTCTTTCTCCTTCCTTCCTTCCTTTCCCCTTCAATCTTCCATCATTCCTTCCTTCCCCTTCAATCTCCTTCCTTGTCCATCTGCTTTATTTCCCCTTCAATCTTCCTTCCTTCCTTCCTTACATCTCCATCTCCATCCCTTCCCCTTCAATCTTTCTCCTTCCTTCCTGCCTTCCTTCCTTCCTGCCTGCCTTCCTTCCTTCCTTCCCCTTCAATCTCCTTCCTTCTCCATCTCCTTCCTTTCCCCTTCAATCTCCTTTCTTCTCCATCTCCTTTCTTGCCCCTTCAATCTTCCTTCCTTCTTTCCTTCCTTTCTCTTTCAATCTCCTTCATTCTCCATCTCCTTCCTTTCCCCTTCAATCTTCCTTCCTTCCATCTCCATCACTTCCCCTTCAATCTCTCTCTCCTTCCTTCCTTCCTTCCCCTTCAATCTCCTTCCTTGTCCATATCCTTCCTTTCCCTTCAATCTCCTTCCTTCTCCATCTCCTTCCTTTCCCCTTCAATCTTCCTTCCTTCCTTCCATCTCCATCTCCATCCCTTCCTTTTCAATCACTATCTCCTTCCTTCTTTCCTTCCCCTTCAATCTCCTTCCTTCTCCATCTCCATCCCTTCCCCTTCAATCTCTCTCTCCTTCCTTCCTTCTTTCCCCTTCAATCTCCTTCCTTCTCCATCTCCTTCCTTTCCCCTTCAATCTTCTTTCCTTCCTTCCATCTCTATCTCCATCCCTTCCCCTTCAATCTCCTTTTCCTTCCTTTCTCCCTTCCTTCCATCCTTCCTTTCCCCTTCAATCTTCCATCCTTCCTTCCTTCCCCTTCAATCTCCTTCCATCTCCATCTCCATCCATTCCCCTTCAATTTCTTTCTCCTTCCTTCCTTCCTTTCCCCTTCAATCTCTCCATCCTTCCTTCCTTCCCCTTCAATCTCCTTCCTTGTCCATCTGCTTTATTTCCCCTTCAGTCTTCCTTACTTCCATCCATTTCCATCTCCGTCCCTTCCTTTTCAATCTCTCTCTCCTTCCTTCCTTCCTTCCTTCCTTCCTTCCTTCCTTCCTTCCCCGTCAATCTCCTTCCTTGTCCATCTGCTTCCTTTCCCCTTTAATCTCCTTCCTTCTCCATCTCCTTCTTTTCCCCTTCAATCTCCTTCCTTCTCCATCTCCTTCCTTTCCCCTTCAATCTTCCTTCCTTCCTTCCTTCCCCTTCAATCTCCTTCCTTGTCCATCTCCTTCAATTCCCCTTCAATCTCCTTCCTTCTCCGTCTCCTTCCTTTCCCCTTCAATCTTCCTTCATTTCTTCCATCTCCATCCCTTCCCTTTCAATCTCTCTCCTTCCTTCCTTCCTTCCCCTTCAATCTCCTTCCTTCTCCATCTCCTTCCTTTCCCCTTCAATCTTCCTTCCTTCCTTCCATCTCCATCTCCATTCCTTCCCCTTCAATCTCTCCTTCCTTCCTTCTTTCCTTCCCCATTCAATCTCCTTCCTTGTCCATCTCCTTCCTTTCCCCTTCAATCTTCCTTCCTTCCTTCCTTCCCCTTCAATCTCCTTCCTTGTCCATCTCCTTCAATTCCCCTTCAATCTCCTTCCTTCTCCGTCTCCTTCCTTTCCCCTTCAATCTTCCTTCATTTCTTCCATCTCCATCCCTTCCCTTTCAATCTCTCTCCTTCCTTCCTTCCTTCCCCTTCAATCTCCTTCCTTCTCCATCTCCTTCCTTTCCCCTTCAATCTTCCTTCCTTCCTTCCATCTCCATTCCTTCCCCTTCAATCTCTCCTTCCTTCCTTCCTTCCTTCCTTCCCCCTTCAATCTCCTTCCTTGTCCATCTCCTTCCTTTCCCCTTCAATCTTCCTTCCTTCCTTCCTTCCCCTTCAATCTCCTTCCTTGTCCATCTCCTTCAATTCCCCTTCAATCTCCTTCCTTCTCCGTCTCCTTCCTTTCCCCTTAAATCTTCCTTCATTTCTTCCATCTCCATCCTTTCCCTTTCAATCTCTCTCCTTCCTTCCTTCCTTCCCCTTCAATCTCCTTCCTTCTCCATCTCCTTCCTTTCCCCTTCAATCTTCCTTCCTTCCTTCCATCTCCATCTCCATTCCTTCCCCTTCAATCTCTCCTTCCTTCCTTCCTTCCTTCCTCCTTCAATCTCCTTCCTTGTCCATCTCCTTCTTTTCCCCTTCAATCTTCCTTCCTTCCTTCCTTACATCTCCATCTCCATCCCTTCCCCTTCAATCTTTCTCCTTCCTTCCTGCCTTCCTTCCTTCCTGCCTGCCTTCCTTCCTTCCTTCCCCTTCAATCTCCTTTCTTCTCCATCTCCTTTCTTGCCCCTTCAATCTTCCTTCCTTCTTTCCTTCCTTTCTCTTTCAATCTCCTTCATTCTCCATCTCCTTCCTTTCCCCTTCAATCTTCCTTCCTTCCATCTCCATCACTTCCCCTTCAATCTCTCTCTCCTTCCTTCCTTCCTTCCCCTTCAATCTCCTTCCTTGTCCATATCCTTCCTTTCCCTTCAATCTCCTTCCTTCTCCATCTCCTTCCTTTCCCCTTCAATCTTCCTTCCTTCCTTCCATCTCCATCTCCATCCCTTCCTTTTCAATCACTATCTCCTTCCTTCTTTCCTTCCCCTTCAATCTCCTTCCTTCTCCATCTCCATCCCTTCCCCTTCAATCTCTCTCTCCTTCCTTCTTTCCTTCCCCTTCAATCTCCTTCCTTCTCCATCTCCTTCCTTTCCCCTTCAATCTTCTTTCCTTCCTTCCATCTCTATCTCCATCCCTTCCCCTTCAATCTCCTTTTCCTTCCTTTCTCCCTTCCTTCCATCCTTCCTTTCCCCTTCAATCTTCCATCCTTCCTTCCTTCCCCTTCAATCTCCTTCCATCTCCATCTCCATCCATTCCCCTTCAATTTCTTTCTCCTTCCTTCCTTCCTTTCCCCTTCAATCTTCCATCATTCCTTCCTTCCCCTTCAATCTCCTTCCTTGTCCATCTGCTTTATTTCCCCTTCAGTCTTCCTTCCTTCCATCCATTTCCATCTCCGTCCCTTCCTTTTCAATCTCTCTCTCCTTCCTTCCTTCCTTCCTTCCTTCCTTCCTTCCTTCCTTCCTTCCGCGTCAATCTCCTTCCTTGTCCATCTGCTTCCTTTCCCCTTTAATCTCCTTCCTTCTCCATCTCCTTCTTTTCCCCTTCAATCTCCTTCCTTCTCCATCTCCTTCCTTTCCCCTTCAATCTTCCTTCCTTCCTTCCTTCCCCTTCAATCTCCTTCCTTGTCCATCTCCTTCAATTCCCCTTCAATCTCCTTCCTTCTCCGTCTCTTTCCTTTCCCCTTCAATCTTCCTTCATTTCTTCCATCTCCATCCCTTCCCTTTCAATCTCTCTCCTTCCTTCCTTCCTTCCTCCTTCAATCTCCTTCCTTGTCCATCTCCTTCCTTTCCCCTTCAATCTTCCTTCCTTCCTTCTCCATCTCCATTCCTTCCCCTTCAATCTCTCTCCTTCCTTCCTTCCTTCCTTCCTTCCTTCCTTCCCCCTTCAATCTCCTTCCTTGTCCATCTCCTTCCTTTCCCCTTCAATCTTCCTTCCTTCCTTCCTTCCCCTTCAATCTCCTTCCTTGTCCATCTCCTTCAATTCCCCTTCAATCTCCTTCCTTCTCCGTCTCCTTCCTTTCCCCTTAAATCTTCCTTCATTTCTTCCATCTCCATCCTTTCCCTTTCAATCTCTCTCCTTCCTTCCTTCCTTCCCCTTCAATCTCCTTCCTTCTCCATCTCCTTCCTTTCCCCTTCAATCTTCCTTCCTTCCATCTCCATCACTTCCCCTTCAATCTCTCACTCCTTCCTTCCCCTTCAATCTCCTTCCTTGTCCATATCCTTCCTTTCCCTTCAATCTCCTTCCTTCTCCATCTCCTTCCTTTCCCCTTCAATCTTCCTTCCTTCCTTCCATCTCCATCTCCATCCCTTCCTTTTCAATCAGTATCTCCTTCCTTCTTTCCTTCCCCTTCAATCTCCTTCCTTGTCCATCTCCTTCAATTCCCCTTCAATCTCCTTCCATCTCCATCTCCTTCGTTTGCTCTTCAATCTTCCTTCCTTCCTTTCCCCTTCAATCTTCTTTCCTTCCTTTCTCCCATCCTTCCATCCTTCCTTTCCCCTTCAATCTTCCATCCTTCCTTCCTTCCCCTTCAATCTCCTTCCATCTCCATCTCCATCCATTCCCCTTCAATTTCTTTCTCCTTCCTTCCTTCCTTTCCCCTTCAATCTTCCATCATTCCTTCCTTCCCCTTCAATCTCCTTCCTTGTCCATCTGCTTTATTTCCCCTTCAATCTTCCTTCCTTCCTTCCTTACATCTCCATCTCCATCCCTTCCCCTTCAATCTTTCTCCTTCCTTCCTGCCTTCCTTCCTTCCTGCCTGCCTTCCTTCCTTCCTTCCCCTTCAATCTCCTTCCTTCTCCATCTCCTTCCTTTCCCCTTCAATCTTCCTTCCTTCTCCATCTCCTTCCTTTCCCCTTCAATCTTCCTTCCTTCCTTCCTTACATCTCCATCTCAATCCCTTCCCCTTCAATCTTTCTCCTTCCTTCCTGCCTTCCTTCCTTCCTGCCTGCCTGCCTTCCTTCCTTCCCCTTCAATCTCCTTTCTTCTCCATCTCGTTTCTTGCCCCTTCAATCTTCCTTCCTTCTTTCCTTCCTTTCTCTTTCAATCTCCTTCATTCTCCATCTCCTTCCTTTCCCCTTCAATCTTCCTTCCTTCCATCTCCATCACTTCCCCTTCAATCTCTCTCTCCTTCCTTCCTTCCTTCCCCTTCAATCTCCTTCCTTGTCCATATCCTTCCTTTCCCTTCAATCTCCTTCCTTCTCCATCTCCTTCCTTTCCCCTTCAATCTTCCTTCCTTCCTTCCATCTCCATCTCCATCCCTTCCTTTTCAATCACTATCTCCTTCCTTCTTTCCTTCCCCTTCAATCTCCTTCCTTCTCCATCTCCATCCCTTCCCCTTCAATCTCTCTCTCCTTCCTTCCTTCTTTCCCCTTCAATCTCCTTCCTTCTCCATCTCCTTCCTTTCCCCTTCAATCTTCTTTCCTTCCTTCCATCTCTATCTCCATCCCTTCCCCTTCAATCTCCTTTTCCTTCCTTTCTCCCTTCCTTCCATCCTTCCTTTCCCCTTCAATCTTCCATCCTTCCTTCCTTCCCCTTCAATCTCCTTCCATCTCCATCTCCATCCATTCCCCTTCAATTTCTTTCTCCTTCCTTCCTTCCTTTCCCCTTCAATCTCTCCATCCTTCCTTCCTTCCCCTTCAATCTCCTTCCTTGTCCATCTGCTTTATTTCCCCTTCAGTCTTCCTTACTTCCATCCATTTCCATCTCCGTCCCTTCCTTTTCAATCTCTCTCTCCTTCCTTCCTTCCTTCCTTCCTTCCTTCCTTCCTTCCTTCCTTCCCCGTCAATCTCCTTCCTTGTCCATCTGCTTCCTTTCCCCTTTAATCTCCTTCCTTCTCCATCTCCTTCTTTTCCCCTTCAATCTCCTTCCTTCTCCATCTCCTTCCTTTCCCCTTCAATCTTCCTTCCTTCCTTCCTTCCCCTTCAATCTCCTTCCTTGTCCATCTCCTTCAATTCCCCTTCAATCTCCTTCCTTCTCCGTCTCCTTCCTTTCCCCTTCAATCTTCCTTCATTTCTTCCATCTCCATCCCTTCCCTTTCAATCTCTCTCCTTCCTTCCTTCCTTCCCCTTCAATCTCCTTCCTTCTCCATCTCCTTCCTTTCCCCTTCAATCTTCCTTCCTTCCTTCCATCTCCATCTCCATTCCTTCCCCTTCAATCTCTCCTTCCTTCCTTCCTTCCTTCCCCATTCAATCTCCTTCCTTGTCCATCTCCTTCCTTTCCCCTTCAATCTTCCTTCCTTCCTTCCTTCCCCTTCAATCTCCTTCCTTGTCCATCTCCTTCAATTCCCCTTCAATCTCCTTCCTTCTCCGTCTCCTTCCTTTCCCCTTCAATCTTCCTTCATTTCTTCCATCTCCATCCCTTCCCTTTCAATCTCTCTCCTTCCTTCCTTCCTTCCCCTTCAATCTCCTTCCTTCTCCATCTCCTTCCTTTCCCCTTCAATCTTCCTTCCTTCCTTCCATCTTCATTCCTTCCCCTTCAATCTCTCCTTCCTTCCTTCCTTCCTTCCTTCCTTCCTTCCCCCTTCAATCTCCTTCCTTGTCCATCTCCTTCCTTTCCCCTTCAATCTTCCTTCCTTCCTTCCTTCCCCTTCAATCTCCTTCCTTGTCCATCTCCTTCAATTCCCCTTCAATCTCCTTCCTTCTCCGTCTCCTTCCTTTCCCCTTAAATCTTCCTTCATTTCTTCCATCTCCATCCTTTCCCTTTCAATCTCTCTCCTTCCTTCCTTCCTTCCCCTTCAATCTCCTTCCTTCTCCATCTCCTTCCTTTCCCCTTCAATCTTCCTTCCTTCCTTCCATCTCCATCTCCATTCCTTCCCCTTCAATCTCTCCTTCCTTCCTTCCTTCCTTCCTCCTTCAATCTCCTTCCTTGTCCATCTCCTTCTTTTCCCCTTCAATCTTCCTTCCTTCCTTCCTTACATCTCCATCTCCATCCCTTCCCCTTCAATCTTTCTCCTTCCTTCCTGCCTTCCTTCCTTCCTGCCTGCCTTCCTTCCTTCCTTCCCCTTCAATCTCCTTTCTTCTCCATCTCCTTTCTTGCCCCTTCAATCTTCCTTCCTTCTTTCCTTCCTTTCTCTTTCAATCTCCTTCATTCTCCATCTCCTTCCTTTCCCCTTCAATCTTCCTTCCTTCCATCTCCATCACTTCCCCTTCAATCTCTCTCTCCTTCCTTCCTTCCTTCCCCTTCAATCTCCTTCCTTGTCCATATCCTTCCTTTCCCTTCAATCTCCTTCCTTCTCCATCTCCTTCCTTTCCCCTTCAATCTTCCTTCCTTCCTTCCATCTCCATCTCCATCCCTTCCTTTTCAATCACTATCTCCTTCCTTCTTTCCTTCCCCTTCAATCTCCTTCCTTCTCCATCTCCATCCCTTCCCCTTCAATCTCTCTCTCCTTCCTTCTCTTTCCTTCCCCTTCAATCTCCTTCCTTCTCCATCTCCTTCCTTTCCCCTTCAATCTTCTTTCCTTCCTTCCATCTCTATCTCCATCCCTTCCCCTTCAATCTCCTTTTCCTTCCTTTCTCCCTTCCTTCCATCCTTCCTTTCCCCTTCAATCTTCCATCCTTCCTTCCTTCCCCTTCAATCTCCTTCCATCTCCATCTCCATCCATTCCCCTTCAATTTCTTTCTCCTTCCTTCCTTCCTTTCCCCTTCAATCTTCCATCCTTCCTTCCTTCCCCTTCAATCTCCTTCCTTGTCCATCTGCTTTATTTCCCCTTCAGTCTTCCTTACTTCCATCCATTTCCATCTCCGTCCCTTCCTTTTCAATCTCTCTCTCCTTCCTTCCTTCCTTCCTTCCTTCCTTCCTTCCTTCCTTCCTTCCTTCCTTCCTTCCTTCCCCGTCAATCTCCTTCCTTGTCCATCTGCTTCCTTTCCCCTTAATCTCCTTCCTTCTCCATCTCCTTCTTTTCCCCTTCAATCTCCTTCCTTCTCCATCTCCTTCCTTTCCCCTTCAATCTTCCTTCCTTCCTTCCTTCCCCTTCAATCTCCTTCCTTGTCCATCTCCTTCAATTCCCCTTCAATCTCCTTCCTTCTCCGTCTCCTTCCTTTCCCCTTCAATCTTCCTTCATTTCTTCCATCTCCATCCCTTCCCTTTCAATCTCTCTCCTTCCTTCCTTCCTTCCCCTTCAATCTCCTTCCTTCTCCATCTCTTTCCTTTCCCCTTCAATCTTCCTTCCTTCCTTCCATCTCCATCTCCATTCCTTCCCCTTCAATCTCTCCTTCCTTCCTTCCTTCCTTCCTCCTTCAATCTCCTTCCTTGTCCATCTCCTTCCTTTCCCCTTCAATCTTCCTTCCTTCCTTCTCCATCTCCATTCCTTCCCCTTCAATCTCTCTCCTTCCTTCCTTCCTTCCTTCCTTCCTTCCTTCCTTCCTTCCCCCTTCAATCTCCTTCCTTGTCCATCCCTTCCTTTTCAATCACTATCTCCTTCCTTCTTTCCTTCCCCTTCAATCTCCTTCCTTCTCCATCTCCTTCCTTTCCCCTTCAATCTTCCTTCCTTCTCCATCTCCTTCCTTTCCCCTTCAATCTTCCTTCCTTCCTTCCTTACATCTCCATCTCAATCCCTTCCCCTTCAATCTTTCTCCTTCCTTCCTGCCTTCCTTCCTTCCTGCCTGCCTTCCTTCCTTCCTTCCCCTTCAATCTCCTTTCTTCTCCATCTCGTTTCTTGCCCCTTCAATCTTCCTTCCTTCTTTCCTTCCTTTCTCTTTCAATCTCCTTCATTCTCCATCTCCTTCCTTTCCCCTTCAATCTTCCTTCCTTCCATCTCCATCACTTCCCCTTCAATCTCTCTCTCCTTCCTTCCTTCCTTCCCCTTCAATCTCCTTCCTTGTCCATATCCTTCCTTTCCCTTCAATCTCCTTCCTTCTCCATCTCCTTCCTTTCCCCTTCAATCTTCCTTCCTTCCTTCCATCTCCATCTCCATCCCTTCCTTTTCAATCACTATCTCCTTCCTTCTTTCCTTCCCCTTCAATCTCCTTCCTTCTCCATCTCCATCCCTTCCCCTTCAATCTCTCTCTCCTTCCTTCCTTCTTTCCCCTTCAATCTCCTTCCTTCTCCATCTCCTTCCTTTCCCCTTCAATCTTCTTTCCTTCCTTCCATCTCTATCTCCATCCCTTCCCCTTCAATCTCCTTTTCCTTCCTTTCTCCCTTCCTTCCATCCTTCCTTTCCCCTTCAATCTTCCATCCTTCCTTCCTTCCCCTTCAATCTCCTTCCATCTCCATCTCCATCCATTCCCCTTCAATTTCTTTCTCCTTCCTTCCTTCCTTTCCCCTTCAATCTCTCCATCCTTCCTTCCTTCCCCTTCAATCTCCTTCCTTGTCCATCTGCTTTATTTCCCCTTCAGTCTTCCTTACTTCCATCCATTTCCATCTCCGTCCCTTCCTTTTCAATCTCTCTCTCCTTCCTTCCTTCCTTCCTTCCTTCCTTCCTTCCTTCCTTCCTTCCTTCCTTCCCCGTCAATCTCCTTCCTTGTCCATCTGCTTCCTTTCCCCTTTAATCTCCTTCCTTCTCCATCTCCTTCTTTTCCCCTTCAATCTCCTTCCTTCTCCATCTCCTTCCTTTCCCCTTCAATCTTCCTTCCTTCCTTCCTTCCCCTTCAATCTCCTTCCTTGTCCATCTCCTTCAATTCCCCTTCAATCTCCTTCCTTCTCCGTCTCCTTCCTTTCCCCTTCAATCTTCCTTCATTTCTTCCATCTCCATCCCTTCCCTTTCAATCTCTCTCCTTCCTTCCTTCCTTCCCCTTCAATCTCCTTCCTTCTCCATCTCCTTCCTTTCCCCTTCAATCTTCCTTCCTTCCTTCCATCTCCATCTCCATTCCTTCCCCTTCAATCTCTCCTTCCTTCCTTCCTTCCTTCCCCATTCAATCTCCTTCCTTGTCCATCTCCTTCCTTTCCCCTTCAATCTTCCTTCCTTCCTTCCTTCCCCTTCAATCTCCTTCCTTGTCCATCTCCTTCAATTCCCCTTCAATCTCCTTCCTTCTCCGTCTCCTTCCTTTCCCCTTCAATCTTCCTTCATTTCTTCCATCTCCATCCCTTCCCTTTCAATCTCTCTCCTTCCTTCCTTCCTTCCCCTTCAATCTCCTTCCTTCTCCATCTCCTTCCTTTCCCCTTCAATCTTCCTTCCTTCCTTCCATCTCCATTCCTTCCCCTTCAATCTCTCCTTCCTTCCTTCCTTCCTTCCTTCCTTCCTTCCTTCCTTCCTTCCTTCCTTCCTTCCTTCCCCCTTCAATCTCCTTCCTTGTCCATCTCCTTCCTTTCCCCTTCAATCTTCCTTCCTTCCTTCCTTCCCCTTCAATCTCCTTCCTTGTCCATCTCCTTCAATTCCCCTTCAATCTCCTTCCTTCTCCGTCTCCTTCCTTTCCCCTTAAATCTTCCTTCATTTCTTCCATCTCCATCCTTTCCCTTTCAATCTCTCTCCTTCCTTCCTTCCTTCCCCTTCAATCTCCTTCCTTCTCCATCTCCTTCCTTTCCCCTTCAATCTTCCTTCCTTCCTTCCATCTCCATCTCCATTCCTTCCCCTTCAATCTCTCCTTCCTTCCTTCCTTCCTTCCTCCTTCAATCTCCTTCCTTGTCCATCTCCTTCTTTTCCCCTTCAATCTTCCTTCCTTCCTTCCTTACATCTCCATCTCCATCCCTTCCCCTTCAATCTTTCTCCTTCCTTCCTGCCTTCCTTCCTTCCTGCCTGCCTTCCTTCCTTCCTTCCCCTTCAATCTCCTTTCTTCTCCATCTCCTTTCTTGCCCCTTCAATCTTCCTTCCTTCTTTCCTTCCTTTCTCTTTCAATCTCCTTCATTCTCCATCTCCTTCCTTTCCCCTTCAATCTTCCTTCCTTCCATCTCCATCACTTCCCCTTCAATCTCTCTCTCCTTCCTTCCTTCCTTCCTTCCCCTTCAATCTCCTTCCTTGTCCATATCCTTCCTTTCCCTTCAATCTCCTTCCTTCTCCATCTCCTTCCTTTCCCCTTCAATCTTCCTTCCTTCCTTCCATCTCCATCTCCATCCCTTCCTTTTCAATCACTATCTCCTTCCTTCTTTCCTTCCCCTTCAATCTCCTTCCTTCTCCATCTCCATCCCTTCCCCTTCAATCTCTCTCTCCTTCCTTCTTTCCTTCCCCTTCAATCTCCTTCCTTCTCCATCTCCTTCCTTTCCCCTTCAATCTTCTTTCCTTCCTTCCATCTCTATCTCCATCCCTTCCCCTTCAATCTCCTTTTCCTTCCTTTCTCCCTTCCTTCCATCCTTCCTTTCCCCTTCAATCTTCCATCCTTCCTTCCTTCCCCTTCAATCTCCTTCCATCTCCATCTCCATCCATTCCCCTTCAATTTCTTTCTCCTTCCTTCCTTCCTTCCCCTTCAATCTCCTTCCTTGTCCATCTGCTTTATTTCCCCTTCAGTCTTCCTTACTTCCATCCATTTCCATCTCCGTCCCTTCCTTTTCAATCTCTCTCTCCTTCCTTCCTTCCTTCCTTCCTTCCTTCCTTCCTTCCTTCCCCGTCAATCTCCTTCCTTGTCCATCTGCTTCCTTTCCCCTTAATCTCCTTCCTTCTCCATCTCCTTCTTTTCCCCTTCAATCTCCTTCCTTCTCCATCTCCTTCCTTTCCCCTTCAATCTTCCTTCCTTCCTTCCTTCCCCTTCAATCTCCTTCCTTGTCCATCTCCTTCAATTCCCCTTCAATCTCCTTCCTTCTCCGTCTCCTTCCTTTCCCCTTCAATCTTCCTTCATTTCTTCCATCTCCATCCCTTCCCTTTCAATCTCTCTCCTTCCTTCCTTCCTTCCCCTTCAATCTCCTTCCTTCTCCATCTCCTTCCTTTCCCCTTCAATCTTCCTTCCTTCCTTCCATCTCCATCTCCATTCCTTCCCCTTCAATCTCTCCTTCCTTCCTTCCTTCCTTCCTCCTTCAATCTCCTTCCTTGTCCATCTCCTTCCTTTCCCCTTCAATCTTCCTTCCTTCCTTCTCCATCTCCATTCCTTCCCCTTCAATCTCTCTCCTTCCTTCCTTCCTTCCTTCCTTCCTTCCTTCCTTCCTTCCCCCTTCAATCTCCTTCCTTGTCCATCCCTTCCTTTTCAATCACTATCTCCTTCCTTCTTTCCTTCCCCTTCAATCTCCTTCCTTCTCCATCTCCATCCCTTCCCCTTCAATCTCTCTCTCCTTCCTTCCTTCTTTCCCCTTCAATCTCCTTCCTTCTCCATCTCCTTCCTTTCCCCTTCAATCTTCTTTCCTTCCTTCCATCTCTATCTCCATCCCTTCCCCTTCAATCTCCTTTTCCTTCCTTTCTCCCTTCCTTCCATCCTTCCTTTCCCCTTCAATCTTCCATCCTTCCTTCCTTCCCCTTCAATCTCCTTCCATCTCCATCTCCATCCATTCCCCTTCAATTTCTTTCTCCTTCCTTCCTTCCTTTCCCCTTCAATCTCTCCATCCTTCCTTCCTTCCCCTTCAATCTCCTTCCTTGTCCATCTGCTTTATTTCCCCTTCAGTCTTCCTTACTTCCATCCATTTCCATCTCCGTCCCTTCCTTTTCAATCTCTCTCTCCTTCCTTCCTTCCTTCCTTCCTTCCTTCCTTCCTTCCTTCCTTCCTTCCTTCCTTCCCCGTCAATCTCCTTCCTTGTCCATCTGCTTCCTTTCCCCTTTAATCTCCTTCCTTCTCCATCTCCTTCTTTTCCCCTTCAATCTCCTTCCTTCTCCATCTCCTTCCTTTCCCCTTCAATCTTCCTTCCTTCCTTCCTTCCCCTTCAATCTCCTTCCTTGTCCATCTCCTTCAATTCCCCTTCAATCTCCTTCCTTCTCCGTCTCCTTCCTTTCCCCTTCAATCTTCCTTCATTTCTTCCATCTCCATCCCTTCCCTTTCAATCTCTCTCCTTCCTTCCTTCCTTCCCCTTCAATCTCCTTCCTTCTCCATCTCCTTCCTTTCCCCTTCAATCTTCCTTCCTTCCTTCCATCTCCATCTCCATTCCTTCCCCTTCAATCTCTCCTTCCTTCCTTCCTTCCTTCCCCATTCAATCTCCTTCCTTGTCCATCTCCTTCCTTTCCCCTTCAATCTTCCTTCCTTCCTTCCTTCCCCTTCAATCTCCTTCCTTGTCCATCTCCTTCAATTCCCCTTCAATCTCCTTCCTTCTCCGTCTCCTTCCTTTCCCCTTCAATCTTCCTTCATTTCTTCCATCTCCATCCCTTCCCTTTCAATCTCTCTCCTTCCTTCCTTCCTTCCCCTTCAATCTCCTTCCTTCTCCATCTCCTTCCTTTCCCCTTCAATCTTCCTTCCTTCCTTCCATCTCCATTCCTTCCCCTTCAATCTCTCCTTCCTTCCTTCCTTCCTTCCTTCCTTCCTTCCCCCTTCAATCTCCTTCCTTGTCCATCTCCTTCCTTTCCCCTTCAATCTTCCTTCCTTCCTTCCTTCCCCTTCAATCTCCTTCCTTGTCCATCTCCTTCAATTCCCCTTCAATCTCCTTCCTTCTCCGTCTCCTTCCTTTCCCCTTAAATCTTCCTTCATTTCTTCCATCTCCATCCTTTCCCTTTCAATCTCTCTCCTTCCTTCCTTCCTTCCCCTTCAATCTCCTTCCTTCTCCATCTCCTTCCTTTCCCCTTCAATCTTCCTTCCTTCCTTCCATCTCCATCTCCATTCCTTCCCCTTCAATCTCTCCTTCCTTCCTTCCTTCCTTCCTCCTTCAATCTCCTTCCTTGTCCATCTCCTTCTTTTCCCCTTCAATCTTCCTTCCTTCCTTCCTTACATCTCCATCTCCATCCCTTCCCCTTCAATCTTTCTCCTTCCTTCCTGCCTTCCTTCCTTCCTGCCTGCCTTCCTTCCTTCCTTCCCCTTCAATCTCCTTTCTTCTCCATCTCCTTTCTTGCCCCTTCAATCTTCCTTCCTTCTTTCCTTCCTTTCTCTTTCAATCTCCTTCATTCTCCATCTCCTTCCTTTCCCCTTCAATCTTCCTTCCTTCCATCTCCATCACTTCCCCTTCAATCTCTCTCTCCTTCCTTCCTTCCTTCCCCTTCAATCTCCTTCCTTGTCCATATCCTTCCTTTCCCTTCAATCTCCTTCCTTCTCCATCTCCTTCCTTTCCCCTTCAATCTTCCTTCCTTCCTTCCATCTCCATCTCCATCCCTTCCTTTTCAATCACTATCTCCTTCCTTCTTTCCTTCCCCTTCAATCTCCTTCCTTCTCCATCTCCATCCCTTCCCCTTCAATCTCTCTCTCCTTCCTTCTTTCCTTCCCCTTCAATCTCCTTCCTTCTCCATCTCCTTCCTTTCCCCTTCAATCTTCTTTCCTTCCTTCCATCTCTATCTCCATCCCTTCCCCTTCAATCTCCTTTTCCTTCCTTTCTCCCTTCCTTCCATCCTTCCTTTCCCCTTCAATCTTCCATCCTTCCTTCCTTCCCCTTCAATCTCCTTCCATCTCCATCTCCATCCATTCCCCTTCAATTTCTTTCTCCTTCCTTCCTTCCTTTCCCCTTCAATCTTCCATCCTTCCTTCCTTCCCCTTCAATCTCCTTCCTATTCCATCTGCTTTATTTCCCCTTCAGTCTTCCTTACTTCCATCCATTTCCATCTCCGTCCCTTCCTTTTCAATCTCTCTCTCCTTCCTTCCTTCCTTCCTTCCTTCCTTCCTTCCTTCCTTCCTTCCTTCCCCGTCAATCTCCTTCCTTGTCCATCTGCTTCCTTTCCCCTTTAATCTCCTTCCTTCTCCATCTCCTTCTTTTCCCCTTCAATCTCCTTCCTTCTCCATCTCCTTCCTTTCCCCTTCAATCTTCCTTCCTTCCTTCCTTCCCCTTCAATCTCCTTCCTTGTCCATCTCCTTCAATTCCCCTTCAATCTCCTTCCTTCTCCGTCTCCTTCCTTTCCCCTTCAATCTTCCTTCATTTCTTCCATCTCCATCCCTTCCCTTTCAATCTCTCTCCTTCCTTCCTTCCTTCCCCTTCAATCTCCTTCCTTCTCCATCTCCTTCCTTTCCCCTTCAATCTTCCTTCCTTCCTTCCATCTCCATCTCCATTCCTTCCCCTTCAATCTCTCCTTCCTTCCTTCCTTCCTTCCTCCTTCAATCTCCTTCCTTGTCCATCTCCTTCCTTTCCCCTTCAATCTTCCTTCCTTCCTTCTCCATCTCCATTCCTTCCCCTTCAATCTCTCTCCTTCCTTCCTTCCTTCCTTCCTTCCTTCCTTCCTTCCTTCCTTCCTTCCCCCTTCAATCTCCTTCCTTGTCCATCTCCTTCCTTTCCCCTTCAATCTTCCTTCCTTCCTTCCTTCCCCTTCAATCTCCTTCCTTGTCCATCTCCTTCAATTCCCCTTCAATCTCCTTCCTTCTCCATCTCCTTCCTTTCCCCTTCAATCTTCCTTCCTTCCATCTCCATCACTTCCCCTTCAATCTCTCACTCCTTCCTTCCTTCCTTCCCCTTCAATCTCCTTCCTTGTCCATATCCTTCCTTTCCCTTCAATCTCCTTCCTTCTCCATCTCCTTCCTTTCCCCTTCAATCTTCCTTCCTTCCTTCCATCTCCATCTCCATCCCTTCCTTTTCAATCACTATCTCCTTCCTTCTTTCCTTCCCCTTCAATCTCCTTCCTTGTCCATCTCCTTCAATTCCCCTTCAATCTCCTTCCATCTCCATCTCCTTCGTTTGCTCTTCAATCTTCCTTCCTTCCTTTCCCCTTCAATCTTCTTTCCTTCCTTCCATCTCTATCTCCATCCCTTCCCCTTCAATCTCCTTTTCCTTCCTTTCTCCCTTCCTTCCATCCTTCCTTTCCCCTTCAATCTTCCATCTTTCCTTCCTTCCCCTTCAATCTCCTTCCATCTCCATCTCCATCCATTCCCCTTCAATTTCTTTCTCCTTCCTTCCTTCCTTCCTTCCTTCCTTCCTTCCCCGTCAATCTCCTTCCTTGTCCATTTCCTTCCTTTCTCCTTTAATCTCCTTCCTTCTCCATCTCCTTCTTTTCCCCTTCAATCTCCTTCCTTTTCCATCTCCTTCCTTTCCCCTTCAATCTTCCTTCCTTCCTTCCCCTTCAATCTCCTTCCTTGTCCATCTTCTTCAATTCCCCTTCAATCTCCTTCCTTCTCCGTCTCCTTCCTTTCCCCTTCAATCTTCCTTCATTTCTTCCATCTCCATCCCTTCCCTTTCAATCTCTCTCCTTCCTTCCTTCCTTCCTTCCTTCCTTCCTTCCTTCCTTCCTTCCTTCCTTCCTTCCTGCCTTCCTTCCTTCCCCTTCAATCTCCTTTCTTCTCCATCTCCTTTCTTTCCCCTTCAATCTTCCTTCCTTCTTTCCTTCCTTTCTCTTTCAATCTCCTTCATTCTCCATCTCCTTCCTTTCCCCTTCAATCTTCCTTCGTTCCATCTCCATCACTTCCCCTTCAATCTCTCTCTCTCCTTCCTTTCTTCCCTTCCCCTTCAATCTCCTTCCTTCTCCATCTCCTTCCTTTCCCCTTCAATCTTCCTTCCTTCTCCATCTCCTTCCTTTCCCCTTCAATCTTCCTTCCTTCCTTCCTTACATCTCCATCTCCATCCCTTCCCCTTCAATCTTTATCCTTCCTTCCTGCCTTCCTTCCTTCCTGCCTTCCTTCCTTCCTTCCCCTTCAATCTCCTTTCTTCTCCATCTCCTTTCTTGCCCCTTCAATCTTCCTTCCTTCTTTCCTTCCTTTCTCTTTCAATCTCCTTCATTCTCCATCTCCTTCCTTTCCCCTTCAATCTTCCTTCCTTCCATCTCCATCACTTCCCCTTCAATCTCTCTCTCCTTCCTTCCTTCCTTCCCCTTCAATCTCCTTCCTTGTCCATATCCTTCCTTTCCCTTCAATCTCCTTCCTCCTCCATCTCCTTCCTTTCCCCTTCAATCTTCCTTCCTTCCTTCCATCTCCATCTCCATCCCTTCCTTTTCAATCACTATCTCCTTCCTTCTTTCCTTCCCCTTCAATCTCCTTCCTTTTTCCATCTCCATCCCTTCCCCTTCAATCTCTCTCTCCTTCCTTCCTTCTTTCCCCTTCAATCCCCTTCCTTCTCCATCTCCTTCCTTTCCCCTTCAATCTTCTTTCCTTCCTTCCATCTCTATCTCCATCCCTTCCCCTTCAATCTCCTTTTCCTTCCTTTCTCCCTTCCTTCCATCCTTCCTTTCCCCTTCAATCTTCCATCCTTCCTTCCTTCCCCTTCAATCTCCTTCCATCTCCATCTCCATCCATTCCCCTTCAATTTCTTTCTCCTTCCTTCCTTCCTTTCCCCTTCAATCTCTCCATCCTTCCTTCCTTCCCCTTCAATCTCCTTCCTTGTCCATCTGCTTTATTTCCCCTTCAGTCTTCCTTCCTTCCATCCATTTCCATCTCCGTCCCTTCCTTTTCAATCTCTCTCTCCTTCCTTCCTTCCTTCCTTCCTTCCCCGTCAATCTCCTTCCTTGTCCATCTCCTTCCTTTCTCCTTTAATCTCCTTCCTTCTCCATCTCCTTCTTTTCCCCTTCAATCTCCTTCCTTTTCCATCTCCTTCCTTTCCCCTTCAATCTTCCTTCCTTCCTTCCCCTTCAATCTCCTTCCTTGTCCATCTTCTTCAATTCCCCTTCAATCTCCTTCCTTCTCCGTCTCCTTCCTTTCCCCTTCAATCTTCCTTCATTTCTTCCATCTCCATCCCTTCCCTTTCAATCTCTCTCCTTCCTTCCTTCCTTCCTTCCTTCCTTCCTTCCTTCCTTCCTTCCTTCCTGCCTTCCTTCCTTCCCCTTCAATCTCCTTTCTTCTCCATCTCCTTTCTTGCCCCTTCAATCTTCCTTCCTTCTTTCCTTCCTTTCTCTTTCAATCTCCTTCATTCTCCATCTCCTTCCTTTCCCCTTCAATCTTCCTTCCTTCCATCTCCATCACTTCCCCTTCAATCTCTCTCTCCTTCCTTCCTTCCTTCCCCTTCAATCTCCTTCCTTGTCCATATCCTTCCTTTCCCTTCAATCTCCTTCCTTCTCCATCTCCTTCCTTTCCCCTTCAATCTCTCTCTCCTTCCTTCTTTCCTTCCCCTTCAATCTCCTTCCTTCTCCATCTCCATCCCTTCCCCTTCAATCTCTCTCTCCTTCCTTCTTTCCTTCCCCTTCAATCTCCTTCCTTCTCCATCTCCTTCCTTTCCCCTTCAATCTTCTTTCCTTCCTTCCATCTCTATCTCCATCCCTTCCCCTTCAATCTCCTTTTCCTTCCTTTCTCCCTTCCTTCCATCCTTCCTTTCCCCTTCAATCTTCCATCCTTCCTTCCTTCCCCTTCAATCTCCTTCCATCTCCATCTCCATCCATTCCCCTTCAATTTCTTTCTCCTTCCTTCCTTCCTTTCCCCTTCAATCTTCCATCCTTCCTTCCTTCCCCTTCAATCTCCTTCCTTGTCCATCTGCTTTATTTCCCCTTCAGTCTTCCTTACTTCCATCCATTTCCATCTCCGTCCCTTCCTTTTCAATCTCTCTCTCCTTCCTTCCTTCCTTCCTTCCTTCCTTCCTTCCTTCCTTCCTTCCTTCCTTCCCCGTCAATCTCCTTCCTTGTCCATCTGCTTCCTTTCCCCTTTAATCTCCTTCCTTCTCCATCTCCTTCTTTTCCCCTTCAATCTCCTTCCTTCTCCATCTCCTTCCTTTCCCCTTCAATCTTCCTTCCTTCCTTCCTTCCCCTTCAATCTCCTTCCTTGTCCATCTCCTTCAATTCCCCTTCAATCTCCTTCCTTCTCCGTCTCCTTCCTTTCCCCTTCAATCTTCCTTCATTTCTTCCATCTCCATCCCTTCCCTTTCAATCTCTCTCCTTCCTTCCTTCCTTCCCCTTCAATCTCCTTCCTTCTCCATCTCCTTCCTTTCCCCTTCAATCTTCCTTCCTTCCTTCCATCTCCATCTCCATTCCTTCCCCTTCAATCTCTCCTTCCTTCCTTCCTTCCTTCCTCCTTCAATCTCCTTCCTTGTCCATCTCCTTCCTTTCCCCTTCAATCTTCCTTCCTTCCTTCTCCATCTCCATTCCTTCCCCTTCAATCTCTCTCCTTCCTTCCTTCCTTCCTTCCTTCCTTCCTTCCTTCCTTCCCCCTTCAATCTCCTTCCTTGTCCATCCCTTCCTTTTCAATCACTATCTCCTTCCTTCTTTCCTTCCCCTTCAATCTCCTTCCTTCTCCATCTCCATCCCTTCCCCTTCAATCTCTCTCTCCTTCCTTCCTTCTTTCCCCTTCAATCTCCTTCCTTCTCCATCTCCTTCCTTTCCCCTTCAATCTTCTTTCCTTCCTTCCATCTCTATCTCCATCCCTTCCCCTTCAATCTCCTTTTCCTTCCTTTCTCCCTTCCTTCCATCCTTCCTTTCCCCTTCAATCTTCCATCCTTCCTTCCTTCCCCTTCAATCTCCTTCCATCTCCATCTCCATCCATTCCCCTTCAATTTCTTTCTCCTTCCTTCCTTCCTTTCCCCTTCAATCTCTCCATCCTTCCTTCCTTCCCCTTCAATCTCCTTCCTTGTCCATCTGCTTTATTTCCCCTTCAGTCTTCCTTACTTGCATCCATTTCCATCTCCGTCCCTTCCTTTTCAATCTCTCTCTCCTTCCTTCTTTCCTTCCTTCCTTCCTTCCTTCCTTCCTTCCTTCCTTCCCCGTCAATCTCCTTCCTTGTCCATCTGCTTCCTTTCCCCTTTAATCTCCTTCCTTCTCCATCTCCTTCTTTTCCCCTTCAATCTCCTTCCTTCTCCATCTCCTTCCTTTCCCCTTCAATCTTCTTTCCTTCCTTCCTTCCCCTTCAATCTCCTTCCTTGTCCATCTCCTTCAATTCCCCTTCAATCTCCTTCCTTCTCCGTCTCCTTCCTTTCCCCTTCAATCTTCCTTCATTTCTTCCATCTCCATCCCTTCCCTTTCAATCTCTCTCCTTCCTTCCTTCCTTCCCCTTCAATCTCCTTCCTTCTCCATCTCCTTCCTTTCCCCTTCAATCTTCCTTCCTTCCTTCCATCTCCATCTCCATTCCTTCCCCTTCAATCTCTCCTTCCTTCCTTCCTTCCTTCCTTCCCCATTCAATCTCCTTCCTTGTCCATCTCCTTCCTTTCCCCTTCAATCTTCCTTCCTTCCTTCCTTCCCCTTCAATCTCCTTCCTTGTCCATCTCCTTCAATTCCCCTTCAATCTCCTTCCTTCTCCGTCTCCTTCCTTTCCCCTTCAATCTTCCTTCATTTCTTCCATCTCCATCCCTTCCCTTTCAATCTCTCTCCTTCCTTCCTTCCTTCCCCTTCAATCTCCTTCCTTCTCCATCTCCTTCCTTTCCCCTTCAATCTTCCTTCCTTCCTTCCATCTCCATTCCTTCCCCTTCAATCTCTCCTTCCTTCCTTCCTTCCTTCCTTCCTTCCTTCCCCCTTCAATCTCCTTCCTTGTCCATCTCCTTCCTTTCCCCTTCAATCTTCCTTCCTTCCTTCCTTCCCCTTCAATCTCCTTCCTTGTCCATCTCCTTCAATTCCCCTTCAATCTCCTTCCTTCTCCGTCTCCTTCCTTTCCCCTTAAATCTTCCTTCATTTCTTCCATCTCCATCCTTTCCCTTTCAATCTCTCTCCTTCCTTCCTTCCTTCCCCTTCAATCTCCTTCCTTCTCCATCTCCTTCCTTTCCCCTTCAATCTTCCTTCCTTCCTTCCATCTCCATCTCCATTCCTTCCCCTTCAATCTCTCCTTCCTTCCTTCCTTCCTTCCTCCTTCAATCTCCTTCCTTGTCCATCTCCTTCTTTTCCTCTTCAATCTTCCTTCCTTCCTTCCTTACATCTCCATCTCCATCCCTTCCCCTTCAATCTTTCTCCTTCCTTCCTGCCTTCCTTCCTTCCTGCCTGCCTTCCTTCCTTCCTTCCCCTTCAATCTCCTTTCTTCTCCATCTCCTTTCTTGCCCCTTCAATCTTCCTTCCTTCTTTCCTTCCTTTCTCTTTCAATCTCCTTCATTCTCCATCTCCTTCCTTTCCCCTTCAATCTTCCTTCCTTCCATCTCCATCACTTCCCCTTCAATCTCTCTCTCCTTCCTTCCTTCCTTCCCCTTCAATCTCCTTCCTTGTCCATATCCTTCCTTTCCCTTCAATCTCCTTCCTTCTCCATCTCCTTCCTTTCCCCTTCAATCTTCCTTCCTTCCTTCCATCTCCATCTCCATCCCTTCCTTTTCAATCACTATCTCCTTCCTTCTTTCCTTCCCCTTCAATCTCCTTCCTTCTCCATCTCCATCCCTTCCCCTTCAATCTCTCTCTCCTTCCTTCTTTCCTTCCCCTTCAATCTCCTTCCTTCTCCATCTCCTTCCTTTCCCCTTCAATCTTCTTTCCTTCCTTCCATCTCTATCTCCATCCCTTCCCCTTCAATCTCCTTTTCCTTCCTTTCTCCCTTCCTTCCATCCTTCCTTTCCCCTTCAATCTTCCATCCTTCCTTCCTTCCCCTTCAATCTCCTTCCATCTCCATCTCCATCCATTCCCCTTCAATTTCTTTCTCATTCCTTCCTTCCTTTCTCCTTCAATCTTCCATCCTTCCTTCCTTCCCCTTCAATCTCCTTCCTATTCCATCTGCTTTATTTCCCCTTCAGTCTTCCTTACTTCCATCCATTTCCATCTCCGTCCCTTCCTTTTCAATCTCTCTCTCCTTCCTTCCTTCCTTCCTTCCTTCCTTCCTTCCTTCCTTCCTTCCTTCCTTCCCCGTCAATCTCCTTCCTTGTCCATCTGCTTCCTTTCCCCTTTAATCTCCTTCCTTCTCCATCTCCTTCTTTTCCCCTTCAATCTCCTTCCTTCTCCATCTCCTTCCTTTCCCCTTCAATCTTCCTTCCTTCCTTCCCCTTCAATCTCCTTCCTTGTCCATCTCCTTCAATTCCCCTTCAATCTCCTTCCTTCTCCGTCTCCTTCCTTTCCCCTTCAATCTTCCTTCATTTCTTCCATCTCCATCCCTTCCCTTTCAATCTCTCTCCTTCCTTCCTTCCTTCCCCTTCAATCTCCTTCCTTCTCCATCTCCTTCCTTTCCCCTTCAATCTTCCTTCCCTTCCTTCCATCTCCATCTCCATTCCTTCCCCTTCAATCTCTCCTTCCTTCCTTCCTTCCTTCCTCCTTCAATCTCCTTCCTTGTCCATCTCCTTCCTTTCCCCTTCAATCTTCCTTCCTTCCTTCTCCATCTCCATTCCTTCCCCTTCAATCTCTCTCCTTCCTTCCTTCCTCCTTCCTTCCTTCCTTCCTTCCTTCCCCCTTCAATCTCCTTCCTTGTCCATCTCCTTCCTTTCCCCTTCAATCTTCCTTCCTTCCTTCCTTCCCCTTCAATCTCCTTCCTTGTCCATCTCCTTCAATTCCCCTTCAATCTCCTTCCTTCTCCATCTCCTTCCTTTCCCTTCAATCTTCCTTCTTTCCATCTCCATCACTTCCCCTTCAATCTCTCACTCCTTCCTCCTTCCTTCCCCTTCAATCTCCTTCCTTGTCCATATCCTTCCTTTCCCTTCAATCTCCTTCCTTCTCCATCTCCTTCCTTTCCCCTTCAATCTTCCTTCCTTCCTTCCATCTCCATCTCCATCCCTTCCTTTTCAATCACTATCTCCTTCCTTCTTTCCTTCCCCTTCAATCTCCTTCCTTGTCCATCTCCTTCAATTCCCCTTCAATCTCCTTCCATCTCCATCTCCTTCGTTTGCTCTTCAATCTTCCTTCCTTCCTTTCCCCTTCAATCTTCTTTCCTTCCTTCCATCTCTATCTCCATCCTTCCCCTTCAATCTCCTTTTCCTTCCTTTCTCCCTTCCTTCCATCCTTCCTTTCCCCTTCAATCTTCCATCTTTCCTTCTTCCCCTTCAATCTCCTTCCATCTCCATCTCCATCCATTCCCCTTCAATTTCTTTCTCCTTCCTTCCTTCCTTCCTTCCTTCCTTCCCCGTCAATCTCCTTCCTTGTCCATTTCCTTCCTTTCTCCTTTAATCTCCTTCCTTCTCCATCTCCTTCTTTTCCCCTTCAATCTCCTTCCTTTTCCATCTCCTTCCTTTCCCCTTCAATCTTCCTTCCTTCCTTCCCCTTCAATCTCCTTCCTTGTCCATCTTCTTCAATCCCCTTCAATCTCCTTCCTTCTCCGTCTCCTTCCTTTCCCCTTCAATCTTCCTTCATTTCTTCCATCTCCATCCCTTCCCTTTCAATCTCTCTCCTTCCTTCCTTCCTTCCTTCCTTCCTTCCTTCCTTCCTTCCTGCCTTCCTTCCTTCCCCTTCAATCTCCTTTCTTCTCCATCTCCTTTCTTTCCCCTTCAATCTTCCTTCCTTCTTCCTTCCTTTCTCTTTCAATCTCCTTCATTCTCCATCTCCTTCCTTTCCCCTTCAATCTTCCTTCGTTCCATCTCCATCACTTCCCCTTCAATCTCTCTCTCTCCTTCCTTTCTTCCCTTCCCCTTCAATCTCCTTCCTTCTCCATCTCCTTCCTTTCCCCTTCAATCTTCCTTCCTTCTCCATCTCCTTCCTTTCCCCTTCAATCTTCCTTCCTTCCTTCCTTACATCTCCATCTCCATCCCTTCCCCTTCAATCTTTATCCTTCCTTCCTGCCTTCCTTCCTTCCTGCCTTCCTTCCTTCCTTCCCCTTCAATCTCCTTTCTTCTCCATCTCCTTTCTTGCCCCTTCAATCTTCCTTCCTTCTTTCCTTCCTTTCTCTTTCAATCTCCTTCATTCTCCATCTCCTTCCTTTCCCCTTCAATCTTCCTTCCTTCCATCTCCATCACTTCCCCTTCAATCTCTCTCTCCTTCCTTCCTTCCTTCCCCTTCAATCTCCTTCCTTGTCCATATCCTTCCTTTCCCTTCAATCTCCTTCCTCCTCCATCTCCTTCCTTTCCCCTTCAATCTTCCTTCCTTCCTTCCATCTCCATCTCCATCCCTTCCTTTTCAATCTCTCTCTCCTTCCTTCCTTCTTTCCCCTTCAATCCCCTTCCTTCTCCATCTCCTTCCTTTCCCCTTCAATCTTCTTTCCTTCCTTCCATCTCTATCTCCATCCCTTCCCCTTCAATCTCCTTTTCCTTCCTTTCTCCCTTCCTTCCATCCTTCCTTTCCCCTTCAATCTTCCATCCTTCCTTCTTTCCCCTTCAATCTCCTTCCATCTCCATCTCCATCCATTCCCCTTCAATTTCTTTCTCCTTCCTTCGTTCCTTTCCCCTTCAATCTCTCCATCCTTCCTTCCTTCCCCTTCAATCTCCTTCCTTGTCCATCTGCTTTATTTCCCCTTCAGTCTTCCTTCCTTCCATCCATTTCCATCTCCGTCCCTTCCTTTTCAATCTCTCTCTCCTTCCTTCCTTCCTTCCTTCCTTCCTTCCCCGTCAATCTCCTTCCTTGTCCATCTCCTTCCTTTCTCCTTTAATCTCCTTCCTTCTCCATCTCCTTCTTTTCCCCTTCAATCTCCTTCCTTTTCCATCTCCTTCCTTTCCCCTTCAATCTTCCTTCCTTCCTTCCCCTTCAATCTCCTTCCTTGTCCATCTTCTTCAATTCCCCTTCATCTCCTTCCTTCTCCCGTCTCCTTCCTTTCCCCTTCAATCTTCCTTCATTTCTTCCATCTCCATCCCTTCCCTTTCAATCTCTCTCCTTCCTTCCTTCCTTCCTTCCTTCCTTCCTTCCTTCCTTCCTTCCTTCCTGCCTTCCTTCCTTCCCCTTCAATCTCCTTTCTTCTCCATCTCCTTTCTTTCCCCTTCAATCTTCCTTCCTTCTTTCCTTCCTTTCTCTTTCAATCTCCTTCATTCTCCATCTCCTTCCTTTCCCCTTCAATCTTCCTTCGTTCCATCTCCATCACTTCCCCTTCAATCTCTCTCTCTCCTTCCTTTCTTCCCTTCCCCTTCAATCTCCTTCCTTCTCCATCTCCTTCCTTTCCCCTTCAATCTTCCTTCCTTCTCCATCTCCTTCCTTTCCCCTTCAATCTTCCTTCCTTCCTTCCTTACATCTCCATCTCCATCCCTTCCCCTTCAATCTTTATCCTTCCTTCCTGCCTTCCTTCCTTCCTTCCTGCCTTCCTTCCTTCCTTCCCCTTCAATCTCCTTTCTTCTCCATCTCCTTTCTTGCCCCTTCAATCTTCCTTCCTTCTTTCCTTCCTTTCTCTTTCAATCTCCTTCATTCTCCATCTCCTTCCTTTCCCCTTCAATCTTCCTTCCTTCCATCTCCATCACTTCCCCTTCAATCTCTCTCTCCTTCCTTCCTTCCTTCCCCTTCAATCTCCTTCCTTGTCCATATCCTTCCTTTCCCTTCAATCTCCTTCCTCCTCCATCTCCTTCCTTTCCCCTTCAATCTTCCTTCCTTCCTTCCATCTCCATCTCCATCCCTTCCTTTTCAATCTCTCTCTCCTTCCTTCCTTCTTTCCCCTTCAATCCCCTTCCTTCTCCATCTCCTTCCTTTCCCCTTCAATCTTCTTTCCTTCCTTCCATCTCTATCTCCATCCCTTCCCCTTCAATCTCCTTTTCCTTCCTTTCTCCCTTCCTTCCATCCTTCCTTTCCCCTTCAATCTTCCATCCTTCCTTCTTTCCCCTTCAATCTCCTTCCATCTCCATCTCCATCCATTCCCCTTCAATTTCTTTCTCCTTCCTTCGTTCCTTTCCCCTTCAATCTCTCCATCCTTCCTTCCTTCCCCTTCAATCTCCTTCCTTGTCCATCTGCTTTATTTCCCCTTCAGTCTTCCTTCCTTCCATCCATTTCCATCTCCGTCCCTTCCTTTTCAATCTCTCTCTCCTTCCTTCCTTCCTTCCTTCCTTCCTTCCCCGTCAATCTCCTTCCTTGTCCATCTCCTTCCTTTCTCCTTTAATCTCCTTCCTTCTCCATCTCCTTCTTTTCCCCTTCAATCTCCTTCCTTTTCCATCTCCTTCCTTTCCCCTTCAATCTTCCTTCCTTCCTTCCCCTTCAATCTCCTTCCTTGTCCATCTTCTTCAATTCCCCTTCAATCTCCTTCCTTCTCCGTCTCCTTCCTTTCCCCTTCAATCTTCCTTCATTTCTTCCATCTCCATCCCTTCCCTTTCAATCTCTCTCCTTCCTTCCTTCCTTCCTTCCTTCCTTCCTTCCTTCCTTCCTTCCTTCCTGCCTTCCTTCCTTCCCCTTCAATCTCCTTTCTTCTCCATCTCCTTTCTTTCCCCTTCAATCTTCCTTCCTTCTTTCCTTCCTTTCTCTTTCAATCTCCTTCATTCTCCATCTCCTTCCTTTCCCCTTCAATCTTCCTTCGTTCCATCTCCATCACTTCCCCTTCAATCTCTCTCTCTCCTTCCTTTCTTCCCTTCCCCTTCAATCTCCTTCCTTCTCCATCTCCTTCCTTTCCCCTTCAATCTTCCTTCCTTCTCCATCTCCTTCCTTTCCCCTTCAATCTTCCTTCCTTCCTTCCTTACATCTCCATCTCCATCCCTTCCCCTTCAATCTTTATCCTTCCTTCCTGCCTTCCTTCCTTCCTGCCTGCCTTCCTTCCTTCCTTCCCCTTCAATCTCCTTTCTTCTCCATCTCCTTTCTTGCCCCTTCAATCTTCCTTCCTTCTTTCCTTCCTTTCTCTTTCAATCTCCTTCATTCTCCATCTCCTTCCTTTCCCCTTCAATCTTCCTTCCTTCCATCTCCATCACTTCCCCTTCAATCTCTCTCTCCTTCCTTCCTTCCTTCCCCTTCAATCTCCTTCCTTGTCCATATCCTTCCTTTCCCTTCAATCTCCTTCCTCCTCCATCTCCTTCCTTTCCCCTTCAATCTTCCTTCCTTCCTTCCATCTCCATCTCCATCCCTTCCTTTTCAATCACTATCTCCTTCCTTCTTTCCTTCCCCTTCAATCTCCTTCCTTTTTCCATCTCCATCCCTTCCCCTTCAATCTCTCTCTCCTTCCTTCCTTCTTTCCCCTTCAATCCCCTTCCTTCTCCATCTCCTTCCTTTCCCCTTCAATCTTCTTTCCTTCCTTCCATCTCTATCTCCATCCCTTCCCCTTCAATCTCCTTTTCCTTCCTTTCTCCCTTCCTTCCATCCTTCCTTTCCCCTTCAATCTTCCATCCTTCCTTCCTTCCCCTTCAATCTCCTTCCATCTCCATCTCCATCCATTCCCCTTCAATTTCTTTCTCCTTCCTTCCTTCCTTTCCCCTTCAATCTCTCCATCCTTCCTTCCTTCCCCTTCAATCTCCTTCCTTGTCCATCTGCTTTATTTCCCCTTCAGTCTTCCTTACTTCCATACATCTCCATCTCCATCCCTTCCTTTTCAATCTCTCCATCCTTCCTTCCTTCCTTCATTCCTTCCTTCCTTCCTTCCTTCCCCGTCAATCTCCTTCTTTGTCCATCTCCTTCCTTTCCCCTTTAATCTCCTTCCTTCTCCATCTCCTTCTTTTCCCCTTCAATCTCCTTCCTTCTCCATCTCCTTCCTTTCCCCTTCAATCTTCCTTCCTTCCTTCCTTCCCCTTCAATCTCCTTCCTTGTCCATCTCCTTCAATTCCCCTTCAATCTCCTTCCTTCTCCGTCTCCTTCCTTTCCCCTTAAATCTTCCTTCATTTCTTCCATCTCCATCCTTTCCCTTTCAATCTCTCTCCTTCCTTCCTTCCTTCCCCTTCAATCTCCTTCCTTCTCCATCTCCTTCCTTTCCCCTTCAATCTTCCTTCCTTCCATCTCCATCACTTCCCCTTCAATCTCTCACTCCTTCCTTCCTTCCTTCCCCTTCAATCTCCTTCCTTGTCCATATCCTTCCTTTCCCTTCAATCTCCTTCCTTCTCCATCTCCTTCCTTTCCCCTTCAATCTTCCTTCCTTCCTTCCATCTCCATCTCCATCCCTTCCTTTTCAATCACTATCTCCTTCCTTCTTTCCTTCCCCTTCAATCTCCTTCCTTGTCCATCTCCTTCAATTCCCCTTCAATCTCCTTCCATCTCCATCTCCTTCGTTTGCTCTTCAATCTTCCTTCCTTCCTTTCCCCTTCAATCTTCTTTCCTTCCTTCCATCTCTATCTCCATCCCTTCCCCTTCAATCTCCTTTTCCTTCCTTTCTCCCTTCCTTCCATCCTTCCTTTCCCCTTCAATCTTCCATCCTTCCTTCCTTCCCCTTCAATCTCCTTCCATCTCCATCTCCATCCATTCCCCTTCAATTTCTTTCTCCTTCCTTCCTTCCTTTCCCCTTCAATCTTCCATCATTCCTTCCTTCCCCTTCAATCTCCTTCCTTGTCCATCTGCTTTATTTCCCCTTCAGTCTTCCTTCCTTCCATCCATTTCCATCTCCGTCCCTTCCTTTTCAATCTCTCTCTCCTTCCTTCCTTCCTTCCTTCCTTCCTTCCTTCCTTCCTTCCTTCCTTCCGCGTCAATCTCCTTCCTTCTCCATCTCCTTCCTTTCCCCTTTAATCTCCTTCCTTCTCCATCTCCTTCTTTTCCCCTTCAATCTCCTTCCTTCTCCATCTCCTTCCTTTCCCCTTCAATCTTCCTTCCTTCCTTCCTTCCCCTTCAATCTCCTTCCTTCTCCATCTCCTTCAATTCCCCTTCAATCTCCTTCCTTCTCCGTCTCTTTCCTTTCCCCTTCAATCTTCCTTCATTTCTTCCATCTCCATCCCTTCCCTTTCAATCTCTCTCCTTCCTTCCTTCCTTCCTCCTTCAATCTCCTTCCTTGTCCATCTCCTTCCTTTCCCCTTCAATCTTCCTTCCTTCCTTCTCCATCTCCATTCCTTCCCCTTCAATCTCTCTCCTTCCTTCCTTCCTTCCTTCCTTCCTTCCTTCCTTCCTTCCTTCCTTCCTTCCCCCTTCAATCTCCTTCCTTGTCCATCTCCTTCCTTTCCCCTTCAATCTTCCTTCCTTCCTTCCTTCCCCTTCAATCTCCTTCCTTGTCCATCTCCTTCAATTCCCCTTCAATCTCCTTCCTTCTCCGTCTCCTTCCTTTCCCCTTAAATCTTCCTTCATTTCTTCCATCTCCATCCTTTCCCTTTCAATCTCTCTCCTTCCTTCCTTCCTTCCCCTTCAATCTCCTTCCTTCTCCATCTCCTTCCTTTCCCCTTCAATCTTCCTTCCTTCCATCTCCATCACTTCCCCTTCAATCTCTCACTCCTTCCTTCCCCTTCAATCTCCTTCCTTGTCCATATCCTTCCTTTCCCTTCAATCTCCTTCCTTCTCCATCTCCTTCCTTTCCCCTTCAATCTTCCTTCCTTCCTTCCATCTCCATCTCCATCCCTTCCTTTTCAATCACTATCTCCTTCCTTCTTTCCTTCCCCTTCAATCTCCTTCCTTGTCCATCTCCTTCAATTCCCCTTCAATCTCCTTCCATCTCCATCTCCTTCGTTTGCTCTTCAATCTTCCTTCCTTCCTTTCCCCTTCAATCTTCTTTCCTTCCTTTCTCCCTTCCTTCCATCCTTCCTTTCCCCTTCAATCTTCCATCCTTCCTTCCTTCCCCTTCAATCTCCTTCCATCTCCATCTCCATCCATTCCCCTTCAATTTCTTTCTCCTTCCTTCCTTCCTTTCCCCTTCAATCTTCCATCATTCCTTCCTTCCCCTTCAATCTCCTTCCTTGTCCATCTGCTTTATTTCCCCTTCAATCTTCCTTCCTTCCTTCCTTACATCTCCATCTCCATCCCTTCCCCTTCAATCTTTCTCCTTCCTTCCTGCCTTCCTTCCTTCCTGCCTGCCTTCCTTCCTTCCTTCCCCTTCAATCTCCTTCCTTCTCCATCTCCTTCCTTTCCCCTTCAATCTCCTTTCTTCTCCATCTCCTTCCTTGCCCCTTCAATCTTCCTTCCTTCTTTCCTTCCTTTCTCTTTCAATCTCCTTCATTCTCCATCTCCTTCCTTTCCCCTTCAATCTTCCTTCCTTCCATCTCCATCACTTCCCCTTCAATCTCTCTCTCCTTCCTTCCTTCCTTCCCCTTCAATCTCCTTCCTTGTCCATATCCTTCCTTTCCCTTCAATCTCCTTCCTTCTCCATCTCCTTCCTTTCCCCTTCAATCTTCCTTCCTTCCTTCCATCTCCATCTCCATCCCTTCCTTTTCAATCACTATCTCCTTCCTTCTTTCCTTCCCCTTCAATCTCCTTCCTTCTCCATCTCCATCCCTTCCCCTTCAATCTCTCTCTCCTTCCTTCCTTCTTTCCCCTTCAATCTCCTTCCTTCTCCATCTCCTTCCTTTCCCCTTCAATCTTCTTTCCTTCCTTCCATCTCTATCTCCATCCCTTCCCCTTCAATCTCCTTTTCCTTCCTTTCTCCCTTCCTTCCATCCTTCATTTCCCCTTCAATCTTCCATCCTTCCTTCCTTCCCCTTCAATCTCCTTCCATCTCCATCTCCATCCATTCCCCTTCAATTTCTTTCTCCTTCCTTCCTTCCTTTCCCCTTCAATCTCTCCATCCTTCCTTCCTTCCCCTTCAATCTCCTTCCTTGTCCATCTGCTTTATTTCCCCTTCAGTCTTCCTTACTTCCATCCATTTCCATCTCCGTCCCTTCCTTTTCAATCTCTCTCTCCTTCCTTCCTTCCTTCCTTCCTTCCTTCCTTCCTTCCTTCCTTCCTTCCTTCCTTCCTTCCCCGTCAATCTCCTTCCTTGTCCATCTGCTTCCTTTCCCCTTTAATCTCCTTCCTTCTCCATCTCCTTCTTTTCCCCTTCAATCTCCTTCCTTCTCCATCTCCTTCCTTTCCCCTTCAATCTTCCTTCCTTCCTTCCTTCCCCTTCAATCTCCTTCCTTGTCCATCTCCTTCAATTCCCCTTCAATCTCCTTCCTTCTCCGTCTCCTTCCTTTCCCCTTCAATCTTCCTTCATTTCTTCCATCTCCATCCCTTCCCTTTCAATCTCTCTCCTTCCTTCCTTCCTTCCCCTTCAATCTCCTTCCTTCTCCATCTCCTTCCTTTCCCCTTCAATCTTCCTTCCTTCCTTCCATCTCCATCTCCATTCCTTCCCCTTCAATCTCTCCTTCCTTCCTTCCTTCCTTCCCCATTCAATCTCCTTCCTTGTCCATCTCCTTCCTTTCCCCTTCAATCTTCCTTCCTTCCTTCCTTCCCCTTCAATCTCCTTCCTTGTCCATCTCCTTCAATTCCCCTTCAATCTCCTTCCTTCTCCGTCTCCTTCCTTTCCCCTTCAATCTTCCTTCATTTCTTCCATCTCCATCCCTTCCCTTTCAATCTCTCTCCTTCCTTCCTTTCTTCCCCTTCAATCTCCTTCCTTCTCCATCTCCTTCCTTTCCCCTTCAATCTTCCTTCCTTCCTTCCATCTCCATTCCTTCCCCTTCAATCTCTCCTTCCTTCCTTCCTTCCTTCCTTCCCCCTTCAATCTCCTTCCTTGTCCATCTCCTTCCTTTCCCCTTCAATCTTCCTTCCTTCCTTCCTTCCCCTTCAATCTCCTTCCTTGTCCATCTCCTTCAATTCCCCTTCAATCTCCTTCCTTCTCCGTCTCCTTCCTTTCCCCTTAAATCTTCCTTCATTTCTTCCATCTCCATCCTTTCCCTTTCAATCTCTCTCCTTCCTTCCTTCCTTCCCCTTCAATCTCCTTCCTTCTCCATCTCCTTCCTTTCCCCTTCAATCTTCCTTCCTTCCTTCCATCTCCATCTCCATTCCTTCCCCTTCAATCTCTCCTTCCTTCCTTCCTTCCTTCCTCCTTCAATCTCCTTCCTTGTCCATCTCCTTCTTTTCCCCTTCAATCTTCCTTCCTTCCTTCCTTACATCTCCATCTCCATCCCTTCCCCTTCAATCTTTCTCCTTCCTTCCTGCCTTCCTTCCTTCCTGCCTGCCTTCCTTCCTTCCTTCCCCTTCAATCTCCTTTCTTCTCCATCTCCTTTCTTGCCCCTTCAATCTTCCTTCCTTCTTTCCTTCCTTTCTCTTTCAATCTCCTTCATTCTCCATCTCCTTCCTTTCCCCTTCAATCTTCCTTCCTTCCATCTCCATCACTTCCCCTTCAATCTCTCTCTCCTTCCTTCCTTCCCCTTCAATCTCCTTCCTTGTCCATATCCTTCCTTTCCCTTCAATCTCCTTCCTTCTCCATCTCCTTCCTTTCCCCTTCAATCTTCCTTCCTTCCTTCCATCTCCATCTCCATCCCTTCCTTTTCAATCACTATCTCCTTCCTTCTTTCCTTCCCCTTCAATCTCCTTCCTTCTCCATCTCCATCCCTTCCCCTTCAATCTCTCTCTCCTTCCTTCTTTCCTTCCCCTTCAATCTCCTTCCTTCTCCATCTCCTTCCTTTCCCCTTCAATCTTCTTTCCTTCCTTCCATCTCTATCTCCATCCCTTCCCCTTCAATCTCCTTTTCCTTCCTTTCTCCCTTCCTTCCATCCTTCCTTTCCCCTTCAATCTTCCATCCTTCCTTCCTTCCCCTTCAATCTCCTTCCATCTCCATCTCCATCCATTCCCCTTCAATTTCTTTCTCCTTCCTTCCTTCCTTTCCCCTTCAATCTTCCATCATTCCTTCCTTCCCCTTCAATCTCCTTCCTTGTCCATCTGCTTTATTTCCCCTTCAGTCTTCCTTACTTCCATCCATTTCCATCTCCGTCCCTTCCTTTTCAATCTCTCTCTCCTTCCTTCCTTCCTTCCTTCCTTCCTTCCTTCCTTCCTTCCTTCCGCGTCAATCTCCTTCCTTGTCCATCTGCTTCCTTTCCCCTTTAATCTCCTTCCTTCTCCATCTCCTTCTTTTCCCCTTCAATCTCCTTCCTTCTCCATCTCCTTCCTTTCCCCTTCAATCTTCCTTCCTTCCTTCCTTCCCCTTCAATCTCCTTCCTTGTCCATCTCCTTCAATTCCCCTTCAATCTCCTTCCTTCTCCGTCTCTTTCCTTTCCCCTTCAATCTTCCTTCATTTCTTCCATCTCCATCCCTTCCCTTTCAATCTCTCTCCTTCCTTCCTTCCTTCCTCCTTCAATCTCCTTCCTTGTCCATCTCCTTCCTTTCCCCTTCAATCTTCCTTCCTTCCTTCTCCATCTCCATTCCTTCCCCTTCAATCTCTCTCCTTCCTTCCTTCCTTCCTTCCTTCCTTCCTTCCCCCTTCAATCTCCTTCCTTGTCCATCTCCTTCCTTTCCCCTTCAATCTTCCTTCCTTCCTTCCTTCCCCTTCAATCTCCTTCCTTGTCCATCTCCTTCAATTCCCCTTCAATCTCCTTCCTTCTCCGTCTCCTTCCTTTCCCCTTAAATCTTCCTTCATTTCTTCCATCTCCATCCTTTCCCTTTCAATCTCTCTCCTTCCTTCCTTCCTTCCCCTTCAATCTCCTTCCTTCTCCATCTCCTTCCTTTCCCCTTCAATCTTCCTTCCTTCCATCTCCATCACTTCCCCTTCAATCTCTCACTCCTTCCTTCCCCTTCAATCTCCTTCCTTGTCCATATCCTTCCTTTCCCTTCAATCTCCTTCCTTCTCCATCTCCTTCCTTTCCCCTTCAATCTTCCTTCCTTCCTTCCATCTCCATCTCCATCCCTTCCTTTTCAATCAGTATCTCCTTCCTTCTTTCCTTCCCCTTCAATCTCCTTCCTTGTCCATCTCCTTCAATTCCCCTTCAATCTCCTTCCATCTCCATCTCCTTCGTTTGCTCTTCAATCTTCCTTCCTTCCTTTCCCCTTCAATCTTCTTTCCTTCCTTTCTCCCTTCCTTCCATCCTTCCTTTCCCCTTCAATCTTCCATCCTTCCTTCCTTCCCCTTCAATCTCCTTCCTTGTCCATCTGCTTTATTTCCCCTTCAATCTTCCTTCCTTCCTTCCTTACATCTCCATCTCCATCCCTTCCCCTTCAATCTTTCTCCTTCCTTCCTGCCTTCCTTCCTTCCTGCCTGCCTTCCTTCCTTCCTTCCCCTTCAATCTCCTTCCTTCTCCATCTCCTTCCTTTCCCCTTCAATCTTCCTTCCTTCTCCATCTCCTTCCTTTCCCCTTCAATCTTCCTTCCTTCCTTCCTTACATCTCCATCTCAATCCCTTCCCCTTCAATCTTTCTCCTTCCTTCCTGCCTTCCTTCCTTCCTGCCTGCCTTCCTTCCTTCCTTCCCCTTCAATCTCCTTTCTTCTCCATCTCGTTTCTTGCCCCTTCAATCTTCCTTCCTTCTTTCCTTCCTTTCTCTTTCAATCTCCTTCATTCTCCATCTCCTTCCTTTCCCCTTCAATCTTCCTTCCTTCCATCTCCATCACTTCCCCTTCAATCTCTCTCTCCTTCCTTCCTTCCTTCCCCTTCAATCTCCTTCCTTGTCCATATCCTTCCTTTCCCTTCAATCTCCTTCCTTCTCCATCTCCTTCCTTTCCCCTTCAATCTTCCTTCCTTCCTTCCATCTCCATCTCCATCCCTTCCTTTTCAATCACTATCTCCTTCCTTCTTTCCTTCCCCTTCAATCTCCTTCCTTCTCCATCTCCATCCCTTCCCCTTCAATCTCTCTCTCCTTCCTTCCTTCTTTCCCCTTCAATCTCCTTCCTTCTCCATCTCCTTCCTTTCCCCTTCAATCTTCTTTCCTTCCTTCCATCTCTATCTCCATCCCTTCCCCTTCAATCTCCTTTTCCTTCCTTTCTCCCTTCCTTCCATCCTTCCTTTCCCCTTCAATCTTCCATCCTTCCTTCCTTCCCCTTCAATCTCCTTCCATCTCCATCTCCATCCATTCCCCTTCAATTTCTTTCTCCTTCCTTCCTTCCTTTCCCCTTCAATCTCTCCATCCTTCCTTCCTTCCCCTTCAATCTCCTTCCTTGTCCATCTGCTTTATTTCCCCTTCAGTCTTCCTTACTTCCATCCATTTCCATCTCCGTCCCTTCCTTTTCAATCTCTCTCTCCTTCCTTCCTTCCTTCCTTCCTTCCTTCCTTCCTTCCTTCCTTCCTTCCTTCCTTCCCCGTCAATCTCCTTCCTTGTCCATCTGCTTCCTTTCCCCTTTAATCTCCTTCCTTCTCCATCTCCTTCTTTTCCCCTTCAATCTCCTTCCTTCTCCATCTCCTTCCTTTCCCCTTCAATCTTCCTTCCTTCCTTCCTTCCCCTTCAATCTCCTTCCTTGTCCATCTCCTTCAATTCCCCTTCAATCTCCTTCCTTCTCCGTCTCCTTCCTTTCCCCTTCAATCTTCCTTCATTTCTTCCATCTCCATCCCTTCCCTTTCAATCTCTCTCCTTCCTTCCTTCCTTCCCCTTCAATCTCCTTCCTTCTCCATCTCCTTCCTTTCCCCTTCAATCTTCCTTCCTTCCTTCCATCTCCATCTCCATTCCTTCCCCTTCAATCTCTCCTTCCTTCCTTCCTTCCTTCCCCATTCAATCTCCTTCCTTGTCCATCTCCTTCCTTTCCCCTTCAATCTTCCTTCCTTCCTTCCTTCCCCTTCAATCTCCTTCCTTGTCCATCTCCTTCAATTCCCCTTCAATCTCCTTCCTTCTCCGTCTCCTTCCTTTCCCCTTCAATCTTCCTTCATTTCTTCCATCTCCATCCCTTCCCTTTCAATCTCTCTCCTTCCTTCCTTCCTTCCCCTTCAATCTCCTTCCTTCTCCATCTCCTTCCTTTCCCCTTCAATCTTCCTTCCTTCCTTCCATCTCCATTCCTTCCCCTTCAATCTCTCCTTCCTTCCTTCCTTCCTTCCTTCCTTCCCCCTTCAATCTCCTTCCTTGTCCATCTCCTTCCTTTCCCCTTCAATCTTCCTTCCTTCCTTCCATCTCCATCTCCATTCCTTCCCCTTCAATCTCTCCTTCCTTCCTTCCTTCCTTCCTCCTTCAATCTCCTTCCTTCTCCGTCTCCTTCCTTTCCCCTTCAATCTTCCTTCATTTCTTCCATCTCCATCCCTTCCCTTTCAATCTCTCTCCTTCCTTCCTTCCTTCCCCTTCAATCTCCTTCCTTCTCCATCTCCTTCCTTTCCCCTTCAATCTTCCTTCCTTCCTTCCATCTCCATCTCCATTCCTTCCCCTTCAATCTCTCCTTCCTTCCTTCCTTCCTTCCCCATTCAATCTCCTTCCTTGTCCATCTCCTTCCTTTCCCCTTCAATCTTCCTTCCTTCCTTCCTTCCCCTTCAATCTCCTTCCTTGTCCATCTCCTTCAATTCCCCTTCAATCTCCTTCCTTCTCCGTCTCCTTCCTTTCCCCTTCAATCTTCCTTCATTTCTTCCATCTCCATCCCTTCCCTTTCAATCTCTCTCCTTCCTTCCTTCCTTCCCCTTCAATCTCCTTCCTTCTCCATCTCCTTCCTTTCCCCTTCAATCTTCCTTCCTTCCTTCCATCTCCATTCCTTCCCCTTCAATCTCTCCTTCCTTCCTTCCTTCCTTCCTTCCCCCTTCAATCTCCTTCCTTGTCCATCTCCTTCCTTTCCCCTTCAATCTTCCTTCCTTCCTTCCTTCCCCTTCAATCTCCTTCCTTGTCCATCTCCTTCAATTCCCCTTCAATCTCCTTCCTTCTCCGTCTCCTTCCTTTCCCCTTAAATCTTCCTTCATTTCTTCCATCTCCATCCTTTCCCTTTCAATCTCTCTCCTTCCTTCCTTCCTTCCCCTTCAATCTCCTTCCTTCTCCATCTCCTTCCTTTCCCCTTCAATCTTCCTTCCTTCCTTCCATCTCCATCTCCATTCCTTCCCCTTCAATCTCTCCTTCCTTCCTTCCTTCCTTCCTCCTTCAATCTCCTTCCTTGTCCATCTCCTTCTTTTCCCCTTCAATCTTCCTTCCTTCCTTCCTTACATCTCCATCTCCATCCCTTCCCCTTCAATCTCCTTTTCCTTCCTTCTTTCCTTCCCCTTCAATCTCCTTCCTTCTCCATCTCCATCCCTTCCCCTTCAATCTCTCTCTCCTTCCTTCTTTCCTTCCCCTTCAATCTCCTTCCTTCTCCATCTCCTTCCTTTCCCCTTCAATCTTCTTTCCTTCCTTCCATCTCTATCTCCATCCCTTCCCCTTCAATCTCCTTTTCCTTCCTTTCTCCCTTCCTTCCATCCTTCCTTTCCCCTTCAATCTTCCATCCTTCCTTCCTTCCCCTTCAATCTCCTTCCATCTCCATCTCCATCCATTCCCCTTCAATTTCTTTCTCCTTCCTTCCTTCCTTTCCCCTTCAATCTTCCATCCTTCCTTCCTTCCCCTTCAATCTCCTTCCTTGTCCATCTGCTTTATTTCCCCTTCAGTCTTCCTTACTTCCATCCATTTCCATCTCCGTCCCTTCCTTTTCAATCTCTCTCTCCTTCCTTCCTTCCTTCCTTCCTTCCTTCCTTCCTTCCTTCCTTCCTTCCTTCCTTCCCCGTCAATCTCCTTCCTTGTCCATCTGCTTCCTTTCCCCTTTAATCTCCTTCCTTCTCCATCTCCTTCTTTTCCCCTTCAATCTCCTTCCTTCTCCATCTCCTTCCTTTCCCCTTCAATCTTCCTTCCTTCCTTCCTTCCCCTTCAATCTCCTTCCTTGTCCATCTCCTTCAATTCCCCTTCAATCTCCTTCCTTCTCCGTCTCCTTCCTTTCCCCTTCAATCTTCCTTCATTTCTTCCATCTCCATCCCTTCCCTTTCAATCTCTCTCCTTCCTTCCTTCCTTCCCCTTCAATCTCCTTCCTTCTCCATCTCCTTCCTTTCCCCTTCAATCTTCCTTCCTTCCTTCCATCTCCATCTCCATTCCTTCCCCTTCAATCTCTCCTTCCTTCCTTCCTTCCTTCCTCCTTCAATCTCCTTCCTTGTCCATCTCCTTCCTTTCCCCTTCAATCTTCCTTCCTTCCTTCTCCATCTCCATTCCTTCCCCTTCAATCTCTCTCCTTCCTTCCTTCCTTCCTTCCTTCCTTCCTTCCTTCCTTCCTTCCTTCCTTCCCCCTTCAATCTCCTTCCTTGTCCATCTCCTTCCTTTCCCCTTCAATCTTCCTTCCTTCCTTCAATTCCCCTTCAATCTCCTTCCTTCTCCATCTCCTTCCTTTCCCCTTCAATCTTCCTTCCTTCCATCTCCATCACTTCCCCTTCAATCTCTCACTCCTTCCTTCCTTCCTTCCCCTTCAATCTCCTTCCTTGTCCATATCCTTCCTTTCCCTTCAATCTCCTTCCTTCTCCATCTCCTTCCTTTCCCCTTCAATCTTCCTTCCTTCCTTCCATCTCCATCTCCATCCCTTCCTTTTCAATCACTATCTCCTTCCTTCTTTCCTTCCCCTTCAATCTCCTTCCTTGTCCATCTCCTTCAATTCCCCTTCAATCTCCTTCCATCTCCATCTCCTTCGTTTGCTCTTCAATCTTCCTTCCTTCCTTTCCCCTTCAATCTTCTTTCCTTCCTTCCATCTCTATCTCCATCCCTTCCCCTTCAATCTCCTTTTCCTTCCTTTCTCCCTTCCTTCCATCCTTCCTTTCCCCTTCAATCTTCCATCTTTCCTTCCTTCCCCTTCAATCTCCTTCCATCTCCATCTCCATCCATTCCCCTTCAATTTCTTTCTCCTTCCTTCCTTCCTTCCTTCCTTCCTTCCCCGTCAATCTCCTTCCTTGTCCATTTCCTTCCTTTCTCCTTTAATCTCCTTCCTTCTCCATCTCCTTCTTTTCCCCTTCAATCTCCTTCCTTTTCCATCTCCTTCCTTTCCCCTTCAATCTTCCTTCCTTCCTTCCCCTTCAATCTCCTTCCTTGTCCATCTTCTTCAATTCCCCTTCAATCTCCTTCCTTCTCCGTCTCCTTCCTTTCCCCTTCAATCTTCCTTCATTTCTTCCATCTCCATCCCTTCCCTTTCAATCTCTCTCCTTCCTTCCTTCCTTCCTTCCTTCCTTCCTTCCTTCCTTCCTTCCTGCCTTCCTTCCTTCCCCTTCAATCTCCTTTCTTCTCCATCTCCTTTCTTTCCCCTTCAATCTTCCTTCCTTCTTTCCTTCCTTTCTCTTTCAATCTCCTTCATTCTCCATCTCCTTCCTTTCCCCTTCAATCTTCCTTCGTTCCATCTCCATCACTTCCCCTTCAATCTCTCTCTCTCCTTCCTTTCTTCCCTTCCCCTTCAATCTCCTTCCTTCTCCATCTCCTTCCTTTCCCCTTCAATCTTCCTTCCTTCTCCATCTCCTTCCTTTCCCCTTCAATCTTCCTTCCTTCCTTCCTTACATCTCCATCTCCATCCCTTCCCCTTCAATCTTTATCCTTCCTTCCTGCCTTCCTTCCTTCCTGCCTTCCTTCCTTCCTTCCCCTTCAATCTCCTTTCTTCTCCATCTCCTTTCTTGCCCCTTCAATCTTCCTTCCTTCTTTCCTTCCTTTCTCTTTCAATCTCCTTCATTCTCCATCTCCTTCCTTTCCCCTTCAATCTTCCTTCCTTCCATCTCCATCACTTCCCCTTCAATCTCTCTCTCCTTCCTTCCTTCCTTCCCCTTCAATCTCCTTCCTTGTCCATATCCTTCCTTTCCCTTCAATCTCCTTCCTCCTCCATCTCCTTCCTTTCCCCTTCAATCTTCCTTCCTTCCTTCCATCTCCATCTCCATCCCTTCCTTTTCAATCACTATCTCCTTCCTTCTTTCCTTCCCCTTCAATCTCCTTCCTTTTTCCATCTCCATCCCTTCCCCTTCAATCTCTCTCTCCTTCCTTCCTTCTTTCCCCTTCAATCCCCTTCCTTCTCCATCTCCTTCCTTTCCCCTTCAATCTTCTTTCCTTCCTTCCATCTCTATCTCCATCCCTTCCCCTTCAATCTCCTTTTCCTTCCTTTCTCCCTTCCTTCCATCCTTCCTTTCCCCTTCAATCTTCCATCCTTCCTTCCTTCCCCTTCAATCTCCTTCCATCTCCATCTCCATCCATTCCCCTTCAATTTCTTTCTCCTTCCTTCCTTCCTTTCCCCTTCAATCTCTCCATCCTTCCTTCCTTCCCCTTCAATCTCCTTCCTTGTCCATCTGCTTTATTTCCCCTTCAGTCTTCCTTCCTTCCATCCATTTCCATCTCCGTCCCTTCCTTTTCAATCTCTCTCTCCTTCCTTCCTTCCTTCCTTCCTTCCTTCCTTCCTTCCCCGTCAATCTCCTTCCTTGTCCATCTCCTTCCTTTCTCCTTTAATCTCCTTCCTTCTCCATCTCCTTCTTTTCCCCTTCAATCTCCTTCCTTTTCCATCTCCTTCCTTTCCCCTTCAATCTTCCTTCCTTCCTTCCCCTTCAATCTCCTTCCTTGTCCATCTTCTTCAATTCCCCTTCAATCTCCTTCCTTCTCCGTCTCCTTCCTTTCCCCTTCAATCTTCCTTCATTTCTTCCATCTCCATCCCTTCCCTTTCAATCTCTCTCCTTCCTTCCTTCCTTCCTTCCTTCCTTCCTTCCTTCCTTCCTTCCTGCCTTCCTTCCTTCCTGCCTTCCTTCCTTCCCCTTCAATCTCCTTTCTTCTCCATCTCCTTTCTTTCCCCTTCAATCTTCCTTCCTTCTTTCCTTCCTTTCTCTTTCAATCTCCTTCATTCTCCATCTCCTTCCTTTCCCCTTCAATCTTCCTTCGTTCCATCTCCATCACTTCCCCTTCAATCTCTCTCTCTCCTTCCTTTCTTCCCTTCCCCTTCAATCTCCTTCCTTCTCCATCTCCTTCCTTTCCCCTTCAATCTTCCTTCCTTCTCCATCTCCTTCCTTTCCCCTTCAATCTTCCTTCCTTCCTTCCTTACATCTCCATCTCCATCCCTTCCCCTTCAATCTTTATCCTTCCTTCCTGCCTTCCTTCCTTCCTGCCTGCCTTCCTTCCTTCCTTCCCCTTCAATCTCCTTTCTTCTCCATCTCCTTTCTTGCCCCTTCAATCTTCCTTCCTTCTTTCCTTCCTTTCTCTTTCAATCTCCTTCATTCTCCATCTCCTTCCTTTCCCCTTCAATCTTCCTTCCTTCCATCTCCATCACTTCCCCTTCAATCTCTCTCTCCTTCCTTCCTTCCTTCCCCTTCAATCTCCTTCCTTGTCCATATCCTTCCTTTCCCTTCAATCTCCTTCCTCCTCCATCTCCTTCCTTTCCCCTTCAATCTTCCTTCCTTCCTTCCATCTCCATCTCCATCCCTTCCTTTTCAATCACTATCTCCTTCCTTCTTTCCTTCCCCTTCAATCTCCTTCCTTTTTCCATCTCCATCCCTTCCCCTTCAATCTCTCTCTCCTTCCTTCCTTCTTTCCCCTTCAATCCCCTTCCTTCTCCATCTCCTTCCTTTCCCCTTCAATCTTCTTTCCTTCCTTCCATCTCTATCTCCATCCCTTCCCCTTCAATCTCCTTTTCCTTCCTTTCTCCCTTCCTTCCATCCTTCCTTTCCCCTTCAATCTTCCATCCTTCCTTCCTTCCCCTTCAATCTCCTTCCATCTCCATCTCCATCCATTCCCCTTCAATTTCTTTCTCCTTCCTTCCTTCCTTTCCCCTTCAATCTCTCCATCCTTCCTTCCTTCCCCTTCAATCTCCTTCCTTGTCCATCTGCTTTATTTCCCCTTCAGTCTTCCTTACTTCCATACATCTCCATCTCCATCCCTTCCTTTTCAATCTCTCCATCCTTCCTTCCTTCCTTCATTCCTTCCTTCCTTCCTTCCTTCCCCGTCAATCTCCTTCTTTGTCCATCTCCTTCCTTTCCCCTTTAATCTCCTTCCTTCTCCATCTCCTTCTTTTCCCCTTCAATCTCCTTCCTTCTCCATCTCCTTCCTTTCCCCTTCAATCTTCCTTCCTTCCTTCCTTCCCCTTCAATCTCCTTCCTTGTCCATCTCCTTCAATTCCCCTTCAATCTCCTTCCTTCTCCGTCTCCTTCCTTTCCCCTTCAATCTTCCTTCATTTCTTCCATCTCCATCCCTTCCCTTTCAATCTCTCTCCTTCCTTCCTTCCTTCCCCTTCAATCTCCTTCCTTCTCCATCTCCTTCCTTTCCCCTTCAATCTTCCTTCCTTCCTTCCATCTCCATCTCCATTCCTTCCCCTTCAATCTCTCCTTCCTTCCTTCCTTCCTTCCCCCTTCAATCTCCTTCCTTATCCATCTCCTTCCTTTCCCCTTCAATCTTCCTTCCTTCCTTCCTTCCCCTTCAATCTCCTTCCTTGTCCATCTCCTTCAATTCCCCTTCAATCTCCTTCCTTCTCCGTCTCCTTCCTTTCCCCTTAAATCTTCCTTCATTTCTTCCATCTCCATCCTTTCCCTTTCAATCTCTCTCCTTCCTTCCTTCCTTCCCCTTCAATCTCCTTCCTTCTCCATCTCCTTCCTTTCCCCTTCAATCTTCCTTCCTTCCTTCCATCTCCATCTCCATTCCTTCCCCTTCAATCTCTACTTCCTTCCTTCCTTCCTTCCTTCCTTCCTTCCCCCTTCAATCTCCTTCCTTGTCCATCTCCTTCCTTTCCCCTTCAATCTTCCTTCCTTCCTTCTCCATCTCCATCCCTTCCCCTTCAATCTCTCTCCTTCCTCCCTTCCTTCCTTCCTTCCTTCCTTCCTTCCTTCCTTCCCCCTTCAATCTCCTTCCTTGTCCATCTCCTTCCTTTCCCCTTCAATCTTCCTTCCTTCCTTCTCCATCTCCATCCCTTCCCCTTCAATCTCTCTCCTTACTTCCTTCCTTCCTTCCTTCCTTCCTTCCTTCCTTCCTTCCTTCCCCCTTCAATCTCCTTCCTTCCTTCTCCATTTCCATCCCTTCCCCTTCAATCTCTCTCCTTCCTTCCTTCCTTCTTTCCTTCCTCCTTCAATCTCCTTCCTTGTCCATCTCCTTCCTTTCCCCTTCAATCTTCCTTCCTTCCTTCTCCATCTCCATCCCTTCCCCTTCAATCTCTCTCCTTCCTTCCTTCCTTCCTTCCCCCTTCAATCTCCTTCCTTCTCCATCTCCTTCCTTTCCCCTTCAATCTTCCTTCCTTCCTTCTCCATCTCCATCCCTTCCCCTTCAATCTCTCTCCCTCCTTCCTTCCTTCCTTCCTTCCTTCCCCCTTCAATCTCCTTCCTTCTCCATCTCCTTCCTTTCCCCTTCAATCTTCCTTCCTTCCTTCCATCTCCATCCCTTCCCCTTCAATCTCTCTAATTCCTTCCCTCCCCTTCAATCTCCTTCCTTCTCCATCTCCTTCGTTTCCCCTTCAATCTTCCTTCCTTCCTTTCCCCTTCAATCTCCTTCCTTCTCCATCTCCTTCCTTTCCCCTTCAATCTCCTTCCATCTCCATCTCTATCCCTTCCCCTTCAATTTCTTTCTCCTTCCTTCCTTCCTTTCTTTCCCCTACAATCTTCCTTCCTTCCATCTCCATCACTTCCCCTTCAATCTCTCTCTCCTTCCTTTCTTCCTTCCCCTTCAATCTCCTTCCTCGTCCATTTCCTTCCTTTCCATTCAATCTCCTTCATTCTCCATATCCTTCCTTTCCCCTTCAATCTTCCTTCCTTCCTTCCATCTCCATCTCTTCCTTTTCAATCACTCTCTCCTTCCTTCCTTCCTTCCTTCCTCCTTTAATTTCCTTCCTTCTCCATCTCCTTCCTCTCCCCTTCAATCTCCTTCCATCTGCATCTCCTTCGTTTCCTCTTCAATCTTCCTTCCTTCCTTTCCCCTTCAATCTCCTTCCTTCTCCATCTCCTTCCTTTCCCCTTCAATCTCCTTCCATCTCCATCTCTATCCCTTCCCCTTCAATTTCTTTCTCCTTCCTTCCTTCCTTCCTTCCTTCCTTCCTTCCTTCCTTCCATCCTTCCTTTCCCCTTCAATCTTCCTTCCTTCCATCTCCATCACTTCCCCTTCAGTCTCTCTCCCTCCTTCCTTTCTTCCCTTCCCCTTCAATCTCCTTCCTTCTCCATCTCCTTTTATTATTATTATTTTATTTATTATTTATTAGACTTATAAGCCGCTCTTCTCCAGGGGACCCAGAGCGGCTTACAACATAGATAATAACAATCGCATTAAAGTCTAATATAAATTAAATTAAAATGATCATAAAGTAAAAAACAATACCCCAAATTTTTAATAAAAAACATTCATCCAACATTCAACACCAATCATTCCCAGATCTGCCGACACAAATAAGTTTTTAATTCTTTTCGGAAGGCCAGAAGAGTGGGAGCGGTCCGAATCCCCGGAGGGAGCTGATTCCAGAGGGTAGGGGCCGCAACAGAGAAGGCCCTTCTCCTGGGGCCTGCCAGCCTACATTGACTGGTCGACGGGACCCGGAGAAGACCAACTCTGTGCTCTCTGACCGGTCGTGATGAGGTATGAGGCAAAAGACGGTCCTGCAAGTAACCTGGTCCTAGGCCATGTAGGGCTTTATAGGTAATAACCAACACTTTGAATTGCGAGCGGAGACTAATAGGTAGCCAGTGCAGCTCGCGGAGCGTTGGTGAAATGTGGGCATACCGAGGTAAGCCCACGATTGCTCGCGCGGCTGCATTCTGGACTAATTGAAGTCTCCGAACACTCTTCAAGGGTAGCCCCATGTAGAGAGCATTGCAGTAGTCGATCCTCGAGGTGATAAGGGCATGAGCGACTGTGAGCAAGGCCTCCCTGTCCAGATAAGGTCGCAACTGGTGCACCAGGCGAACCTGGGCAAATGCTCCCCTCGTCACAGCCGCCAAATGTTGGTCTAAGTGCAGCTGTGGATCGAGGAGAACACCCAAGTTACGAACCTTCTCCGAGGGGTTCAAAGTTTCCCCCCCCAGAGTAATGGACGGACAGTTGGTCTTGTCCTTGGGAGGGAGAACCCACAGCCACTCCGTCTTGTCGGGATTAAGCTTTAGTCTGTTCTCACCCATCCAGGCCCTCACAGCCTCCAAACACCGGCACATCACTTCTGCTGCTTCGCTGACTTGGCACGGGGTGGAAACGTACAACTGGGTATCATCAGCGTACTGATGGTAACTCACCCCGTGTCTATGGATGATCTCACCCAGCGGCCTCATGTAAATATTAAACAGCAGGGGCGAAAGAACCGACCCCTGCGGCACCCCACAAGGGAGGAGCCTAGAGGTCGATCTTTGATCCCCTACCAACACCGACTGCGACCGGCCAGAAAGGTAGGAGGAGAACCACTGGAGAACAGTGCCTCCCACCCCCAACCCCTCCAGTCGGCGCAGAAGGATACCATGGTCAATGGTATCGAAAGCCGCTGAGAGGTCAAGAAGCACCAGGATAGAAGATAAACCCCTATCCCGGGCCCGCCAGAGATCATCCATCAGCGCGACCAAAGCAGTTTCCGTAGAGTAACCGGGTCTGAATCCCGACTGCAAGGGACCCAGATAATCGGTTTCCTCCAAGGCCCGTTGGAGTTGAAGTGCCACCACCTTCTCAACAACCTTCCCCACATAGGGAAGGTTGGAGACAGGACGATAGTTCGAAAGAATGGCTGAATCTAGGGAAGGCTTCTTGAGGAGTGGGCGCACAAGTGCCTCCTTTAAAGGAGCCGGAAAGGACCCATCCCTCAAAGAAGCGATGACTATCTCCTGGATCCAGCTCCGTGATACCTCCCTGCTGGCCGAAACCAGCCAGGAGGGACACGGGTCCAACAAGCAGGTGGCATTACTAACAGCTCCAATGGCCTTGTCCACTTCATCAGGTGTAACAGCTTCAAACTCATCCCAAATAAACTGACTAAGACGAGCCCCAGTCACCTCGACTGAATCATTATCAGTCGCCACTGCTACAATGTTGGAGTCAAGGTCCGCCCGGATCTGAGCGACTTTGTCTGCGAAAAAGTTGTTAAAATCCTCGGCACTTCCCTGCAAGGGTCCCCCGGACCTCCCCGTACCAAGGAGAGACCGAGTCACCCTAAACAGGGCAGCCGGGCGCGATTCCACAGACGCGATTAAAGCGGAAAAATACCGGGATTTTGCCGCTTTAATCGCTCTCAGGTAGGATCTAATGTGTGATCTCAACCTGGTTCGATCAGATTCAGCCTTCGATCTTCTCCAACGCTTCTCTAGACGTCTCCTAAGACGTTTCATCCCCCTGAGCTCCTCAGTAAACCAAGGAGACTTCCTGGGTCCGAAACCATGGAGAGGCCGCATAGGCGCGATCCGATCCAAAGCCCCCGCAGCAGCTATATTCCAGGCCGCCACAAGGGACTCTGCCGAACCGTGTACGAGCGAATCTGGTAATTCCCCAAGCTCCGTCTGGAAACCCATTGGATCCATCAGGTGTCTGGGGCGGAACCACCTAATCGGTTCCGCCTCCCTGCGGGGGAGGATTGGAGCCCCAAAGTCAAGCCGCAGCAGGAAATGGTCTGACCATGACAAGGGTACCGTGACTAAACCCCTTAACACCAAACCATCGCTCAGCTGTTCCGAGAGAAAGATCATATCGGGCGAATGCCCCCCCTGGTGGGTCGGACCCTGAACTACTTGAGTCAGGTCCATGGTTGCCATGGAAGCCATGAACTCCTGCGCCAACCCAGAGGCCCGGCCAAGCGAAGGCAAGTTGAGGTCTCCCAGGACTATCAGCCTCGGGAGTTCAACTGCCAGCCCAGCCACTTCCTCGAGCAACGCAGGCAGGGCTGATGCCACGCAGCTGGGAGGCAGGTATGTAAGCAACAAGCCCACCTGAACTCCTAGGTCCAACTTCACCAGGAGGGACTCACAACCCGAAATCTCGGAAACAGTGAGCCTGCGCAAGCCGACGGTCTCCCGGGCTATTATAGCCACTCCTCCCCCCCTTCCCTGGGGTCGCGGCTGGTGCCACACCCGAAACCCAGCTGGGCACATTTCCGAGAGGGGAACACCCCCCTCCGTGCCCAGCCAGGTCTCGGTGATACATGCCAGGTCGGCCTCCTCATCACAGATTAATTCCCGGATGAGGGGAGCTTTATTTTGAACCGACCTGGCATTAAGCAGCAACAGTCTGAGACCAGGGTCCGGATTTCGTTCGTCACCAGTACTGCAGGTTGAACCAGTTGTTATAGAGGGGCCAGAACAGGGAATCGCTGTAAGGCAGCGAATCCCAGTTCCCCGAGAGCGGCCTACCCCTCTGTTCCCGCCATATCTGCCTCTCCCCCATACGACCGGTATAGGCCCACCCTCTGCCACCCCGGGTCTAGCACCCCCCCACTCTGCGGCCTCCCATTCGTCTGGCAGACTGGCACCATTTATACAACCATATCCATTCATCATTCCATATTCATTATAAGAATAGAACTCCCCCCCCACCTCCCACTATCATCACAAAAATCCCCTCCCCACATTCTAGTAATCCAACCTTCAAACAGTAACAGTCACACCATTCACCAATCCACTAATTAATTTCCACCCCCTCGATTTAAAATATAATTAAATTTCAATATAATGATCAATTTAAAATATTAAAATTCAATAATCAATCAGTTACAATTAAAAAATAAATTGCTTAATTTAACTCAATTTGATTACATTTAAAAACAATCAATTAAAATATCAATTTATCAATTTAATCCTATCAAACTGGACTTAGGCAGGGCTAATATAAAAAACAGAGAAATGCTAAAAGAATCTAAACAGTCCTGGGCATAAGTTCCAAGTTCTCAAACAGGTTCAGTTCCTAAGTGCAATCCCAGTTCCTTTCCCCTTCAATCTTCCTTCCTTCTCCATCTCCTTCCTTTCCCCTTCAATCTTCCTTCCTTCCTTCCTTCCTTCCATCTCCATCTCCATCTCCATCTCCATCTCCATCTCCATCTCCATCTCCATCTCCATCTCCATCTCCATCTCCATCTCCATCTCCATCTCCATCTCCATCCCTTCCCCTTCAATCTTTCTCCTTCCTGCCTTCCTTCCTTCCTGCCTTCCTTCCTTCCTGCCTTCCTTCCTTCCTTCCCCTTCAATCTCCTTCCTTCTCCATCTCCTTCCTTTCCCCTTCAATCTTCCTTCCTTCCTTCCATCTCCATCCCTTCCCCTTCAATCTCTCTAATTCCTTCCCTCCCCTTCAATCTCCTTCCTTCTCCATCTCCTTCGTTTCCCCTTCAATCTTCCTTCCTTCCTTTCCCCTTCAATCTCCTTCCTTCTCCATCTCCTTCCTTTCCCCTTCAATCTCCTTCCATCTCCATCTCTATCCCTTCCCCTTCAATTTCTTTCTCCTTCCTTCCTTCCTTTCTTTCCCCTACAATCTTCCTTCCTTCCATCTCCATCACTTCCCCTTCAATCTCTCTCTCCTTCCTTTCTTCCTTCCCCTTCAATCTCCTTCCTCGTCCATTTCCTTCCTTTCCATTCAATCTCCTTCATTCTCCATCTCCTTCCTTTCCCCTTCAATCTTCCTTCCTTCCATCCATCTCCATCTCTTCCTTTTCAATCACTCTCTCCTTCCTTCCTTCCTTCCTTCCTCCTTTAATCTCCTTCCTTCTCCATCTCCTTCCTCTCCCCTTCAATCTCCTTCCATCTCCATCTCCTTCGTTTCCTCTTCAATCTTCCTTCCTTCCTTTCCCCTTCAATCTCCTTCCTTCTCCATCTCCTTCCTTTCCCCTTCAATCTCCTTCCATCTCCATCTCTATCCCTTCCCCTTCAATTTCTTTCTCCTTCCTTCCTTCCTTCCATCCTTCCTTTCCCCTTCAATCTTCCTTCCTTCCATCTCCATCACTTCCCCTTCAGTCTCTCTCTCTCCTTCCTTTCTTCCCTTCCCCTTCAATCTCCTTCCTTCTCCATCTCCTTCCTTTCCCCTTCAATCTTTCTCCTTCCTGCCTTCCTTCCTTCCTGCCTTCCTTCCTTCCTGCCTTCCTTCCTTCCTTCCCCTTCAATCTCCTTCCTTCTCAATCTCCTTCCTTCCCCCTTCAATCTCCTTCCTCGTCCATTTCCTTCCTTTCCATTCAATCTCCTTCATTCTCCATCTCCTTCCTTTCCCCTTCAATCTTCCTTCCTTCCTTCCATCTCCATCTCTTCCTTTTCAATCACTCTCTCCTTCCTTCCTTCCTTCCTTCCTTTCCCCTTCAATCTCCTTCCTTCTCCATCTCCTTCCTTTCCCCTTCAATCTCCTTCCATCTCCATCTCTATCCCTTCCCCTTCAATTTCTTTCTCCTTCCTTCCTTCCTTCCTTGCATCCTTCCTTTCCCCTTCAATCTTCCTTCCTTCCATCTCCATCACTTCCCCTTCAGTCTCTCTCTCTCCTTCCTTTCTTCCCTTCCCCTTCAATCTCCTTCCTTCTCCATATCCTTCCTTTCCCCTTCAATCTTCCTTCCTTCTCCATCTCCTTCCTTTCCCCTTCAATCTTCCTTCCTTCCTTCCTTCCTTCCATCTCCATCTCCATCTCCATCTCCATCCCTTCCCCTTCAATCTTTCTCCTTCCTGCCTTCCTTCCTTCCTGCCTTCCTTCCTTTCTGCCTTCCTTCCTTCCTTCCCCTTCAATCTCCTTCCTTCTCCATCTCCTTCCTTTCCCCTTCAATCTTCCTTCCTTCCTTCCTTCCTTCCTTCCATCTCCACCTCCATCCTTTCCGTTTCAATCTCTCTCCTTCCTTCCTTCCTTCCCTCCCCTTCCCTCCCCTTCCTTCTCCATCTTCTTCCTTTCCCCTTCAATCTCCTTCCTTCTCCATCTCCTTCCTTTCCCCTTCAATCTCCTTGCATCTCCATCTCTATCCCTTCCCCTTCAATTTCTTTCTCCTTCCTTCCTTCCTTCCATCCTTCCTTTCCCCTTCAATCTTCCATCCTTACTTCATTCCCCTTCAATCTCCTTCCTTGTCCATCTGCTATATTTCCCCTTCAATCTTCCTTCCTTCCATCCATTTCCATCTCCATCCCTTCCCTTTCAATCTCTCTCCTTCCTTCCTTCCTTCCTTCCTTCCTTCCCCTTCAATCTTCTTCCTTCTCCATCTCCTTCCTTTCCCCTTCAATCTTCCTTCCTTCCTTCCATCTCCATCTCCATTCCTTCCCCTTCAATCTCTCCTTCCTTCCTTCCTTCCTCCTTCAATCTCCTTCCTTGTCCATCTCCTTCCTTTCCCCTTCAATCTTCCTTCCTTCCTTCTCCATCCCTTCCCCTTCAATATCTCTCCTTCCTTCCTTCCTTCCTTCCTTCCTTCCTTCCTTCCCCCTTCAATCTCCTTCCTTCTCCATCTCCTTCCTTTCCCCTTCAATCTTCCTTCCTTCCTTCCATCTCCATCCCTTCCCCTTCAATCTCTCTAATTCCTTCCTTCCCCTTCAATCTCCTTTCTTCTCCATCTCCTTCCTTTCCCCTTCAATCTTCCTTCCTTCCATCTCCATCTCCATCCCTTCCCCTTCAATCTTTCTCCTTCCTTCCTTCCTTCCCCTTCAATCTCCTTCCTTCTCCATCTCCTCCGTTTCCCCTTCAATCTTCCTTCCTTCCTTTCCCCTTCAATCTCCTTCCTTCTCCATCTCCTTCCTTTCCCCTTCAATCTCCTTCCATCTCCATCTCTATCCCTTCCTTTTCAATTTTTTTCTCCTTCCTTCCTTTCTTCCTTCCCCTTCAATCTCCTTCCTCGTCCATCTCCTTCCTTTCCATTCAATCTCCTTCATTCTCCATCTCCTTCCTTTCCCCTTCAATCTTCCTTCCTTCCTTCCATCTACATCCCTTCCTTTTCAATCACTCTCTCCTTCCTTTCTTCCTTCCTTCCTTCCTCCTTCAATCTCCTTTCTTCTCCATCTCCTTCCTCTCCCCTTCAATCTCCTTCCATCTCCATCTCCTTCGTTTGCTCTTCAATCTTCCTTCCTTCCTTTCCCCTTCAATCTTCTTTCCTTCCTTCCATCTCTATCTCCATCCCTTCCCCTTCAATCTCCTTTTCCTTCCTTTCTCCCTTCCTTCCATCCTTCCTTTCCCCTTCAATCTTCCATCCTTCCTTCCTTCCCCTTCAATCTCCTTCCATCTCCATCTCCATCCATTCCCCTTCAATTTCTTTCTCCTTCCTTCCTTCCTTTCCCCTTCAATCTTCCATCCTTCCTTCCTTCCCCTTCAATCTCCTTCCTTGTCCATCTGCTTTATTTCCCCTTCAGTCTTCCTTCCTTCCATCCATTTCCATCTCCGTCCCTTCCTTTTCAATCTCTCTCTCCTTCCTTCCTTCCTTCCTTCCTTCCTTCCTTCCTTCCTTCCTTCCTTCCTTCCTTCCCCGTCAATCTCCTTCCTTGTCCATCTCCTTCCTTTCTCCTTTAATCTCCTTCCTTCTCCATCTCCTTCTTTTCCCCTTCAATCTCCTTCCTTTTCCATCTCCTTCCTTTCCCCTTCAATCTTCCTTCCTTCCTTCCTTCCCCTTCAATCTCCTTCCTTGTCCATCTTCTTCAATTCCCCTTCAATCTCCTTCCTTCTCCGTCTCCTTCCTTTCCCCTTCAATCTTCCTTCATTTCTTCCATCTCCATCCCTTCCCTTTCAATCTCTCTCCTTCCTTCCTTCCTTCCCCTTCAATCTCCTTCCTTCTCCATCTCCTTCCTTTCCCCTTCAATCTTCCTTCCTTCCTTCCATCTCCATCTCCATTCCTTCCCCTTCAATCTCTCCTTCCTTCCTTCTCCATCTCCATCCCTTCCCAATCAATCTCTCTCCTTCCTTCCTTCCTTCCTTCCTTCCTTCCTTCCTTCCTTCCTTCCCCCTTCAATCTCCTTCCTTGTCTATCTCCTTCCTTTCCCCTTCAATCTTCCTTCCTTCTTTCTCCATCTCCATCCCTTCCCCTTCAATCTCTCTCCTTCCTTCCGTCCTTACTTCCCCCTTCAATCTCCTTCCTTGTCCATCTCCTTCCTTTCCCCTTCAATCTTCCTTCCTTCCTTCTCCATCTCCATCCCTTCCCCTTCAATCTCTCTCCTTCCTTCCTTCCTTCCTTCCTTCCTTCCTTCCTTCCTTCCTCCTTCAATCTCCTTCCTTGTCCATCTCCTTCCTTTCCCCTTCAATCTTCCTTCCTTCCTTCTCCATCTCCATCCCTTCCCCTTCAATCTCTCTCTCTCCTTCCTTCCTTCCTTCCTCCTTCAATCTCCTTCCTTCTCCATCTCCTTCCTTTCCCCTTCAATCTTCCTTCCTTCCTTCTATCTCCATCCCTTCCCCTTCAATCTCTCTAATTCCTTCCCTCCCCTTCAATCTCCTTCCTTCTCCATCTCCTTCGTTTCCCCTTCAATTTTCCTTCCTTCCTTTCCCCTTCAATCTCCTTCCTTCTCCATCTCCTTCCTTTCCCCTTCAATCTCCTTCCATCTCCATCTCTATCCCTTCCCCTTCAATTTCTTTCTCCTTCCTTCCTTCCTTCCTTTCCCCTTCAATCTTCCTTCCTTCCATCTCCATCACTTCCCCTTCAATCTCTCTCTCTCCTTCCTTTCTTCCTTCCCCTTCAATCTCCTTCCTCGTCCATCTCCTTCCTTTCCATTCAATCTCCTTCATTCTCCATCTCCTTCCTTTCCCCTTCAATCTTCCTTCCTTCCTTCCATCTCCATCTCTTCCTTTTCAATCAGTCTCTCCTTCCTTCCTTTCTTCCTTCCTCCTTCAATCTCCTTCCTTCTCCATCTCCTTCCTCTCCCCTTCAATCTCCTTCCATCTCCATCTCCTTCGTTTCCTCTTCAATCTTCCTTCCTTCCTTTCCCCTTCAATCTCCTTCCTTCTCCATCTCCTTCCTTTCCCCTTCAATCTCCTTCCATCTCCATCTCTATCCCTTCCCCTTCAATCTCCTTTTCCTTCCTTTCTCCCTTCCTTCCATCCTTCCTTTCCCCTTCAATCTTCCATCCTTCCTTCCTTCCCCTTCAATCTCCTTCCATCTCCATCTCCATCCATTCCCCTTCAATTTCTTTCTCCTTCCTTCCTTCCTTTCCCCTTCAATCTTCCATCCTTCCTTCCTTCCCCTTCAATCTCCTTCCTTGTCCATCTGCTTTATTTCCCCTTCAGAGTTCCTTCCTTCCATCCATTTCCATCTCCGTCCCTTCCTTTTCAATCTCTCTCTCTCTCTCTCCTTCCTTCCTTCCTTCCTTCCTTCCTTCCTTCCTTCCTTCCTTCCTTCCCCGTCAATCTCCTTCCTTGTCCATCTCCTTCCTTTCCCCTTTAATCTCCTTCCTTCTCCATCTCCTTCTTTTCCCCTTCAATCTCCTTCCATCTCCATCTCTATCCCTTCCCCTTCAATTTCTTTCTCCTTCCTTCCTTCCTTCCTTTCCCCTTCAATCTTCCTTCCTTCCATCTCCATCACTTCCCCTTCAATCTCTCTCTCTCCTTCCTTTCTTCCTTCCCCTTCAATCTCCTTCCTCGTCCATCTCCTTCCTTTCCATTCAATCTCCTTCATTCTCCATCTCCTTCCTTTCCCCTTCAATCTTCCTTCCTTCCTTCCATCTCCATCTCTTCCTTTTCAATCAGTCTCTCCTTCCTTCCTTTCTTCCTTCCTCCTTCAATCTCCTTCCTTCTCCATCTCCTTCCTCTCCCCTTCAATCTCCTTCCATCTCCATCTCCTTCGTTTCCTCTTCAATCTTCCTTCCTTCCTTTCCCCTTCAATCTCCTTCCTTCTCCATCTCCTTCCTTTCCCCTTCAATCTCCTTCCATCTCCATCTCTATCCCTTCCCCTTCAATCTCCTTTTCCTTCCTTTCTCCCTTCCTTCCATCCTTCCTTTCCCCTTCAATCTTCCATCCTTCCTTCCTTCCCCTTCAATCTCCTTCCATCTCCATCTCCATCCATTCCCCTTCAATTTCTTTCTCCTTCCTTCCTTCCTTTCCCCTTCAATCTTCCATCCTTCCTTCCTTCCCCTTCAATCTCCTTCCTTGTCCATCTGCTTTATTTCCCCTTCAGAGTTCCTTCCTTCCATCCATTTCCATCTCCATCTCTTCCTTTTCAATCACTCTCTCCTTCCTTCCTTCCTTCCTTCCTTCCTTCCTTCCTTCCTTCCTTCCTTCCTTCCTTCCTTCCTTCCTCCTTCAATCTCCTTCCTTCTCCATCTCCTTCCTCTCCCCTTCAATCTCCTTCCATCTCCATCTCCTTCGTTTCCTCTTCAATCTTCCTTCTTTCCTTTCCCCTTCAATCTCCTTCCTTCTCCATCTCCTTCCTTTCCCCTTCAATCTCCTTCCATCTCCATCTCTATCCCTTCCCCTTCAATTTCTTTCTCCTTCCTTCCTTCCTTCCATACTTCCTTTCCCCTTCAATCTTCCTTCCTTCCATCTCCATCACTTCCCCTTCAATCTCCTTCCTTCTCCATCTCCTTCCTTTCCCCTTCAATCTCCTTCCTTCTCCATCTCCTTCGTTTCCACTTCAATCTTCCTTCCTTCCTTTCCCCTTCAATTTCCTTCCTTCTCCATCTCCTTCCTTTCCCCTTCAATCTTCTTTCCTTCCTTCCATCTCTATCTCCATCCCTTCCCCTTCAATCTCTTTTTCCTTCCTTTCTTCCTTCCTTCCATTCTTCCTTTCCCCTTCAATCTTCCTTCCTTCCTTCCTTTCCCCTTCAATTTCCTTCCTTCTCCATCTCCTTCCTTTCCCCTTCAATCTTCTTTCCTTCCTTCCATCTCTATCTCCATCCCTTCCCCTTCAATCTCTTTTTCCTTCCTTTCTTCCTTCCTTCCATTCTTCCTTTCCCCTTCAATCTTCCTTCCTTCCATCCATTTCCATCTCCATCCCTTCCCTTTCAATCTCTCTCCATCCTTCCTTCCTTCCTTCCTTCCTTCCTTCCCCTTCAATCTCCTTCCTTCTCCATCTCCTTCCTTTCCCCTTCAATCTTCCTTCCTTCCTTCCATCTCCATCTCCATTCCTTCCCCTTCAATCTCTCCTTCCTTCCTTCCTTCCTCCTTCAATCTCCTTCCTTGTCCATCTCCTTCCTTTCCCCTTCAATCTTCCTTCCTTCCTTCTCCATCCCTTCCCCTTCAATCTCTCTCCTTCCTTCCTTCCTTCCTTCCTTCCCCCTTCAATCTCCTTCCTTCTCCATCTCCTTCCTTTCCCCTTCAATCTTCCTTCCTTCCTTCCATCTCCATCCCTTCCCCTTCAATCTCTCTAATTCCTTCCTTCCCCTTCAATCTCCTTCCTTGTCCATCTTCTTCAATTCCCCTTCAATCTCCTTCCTTCTCCGTCTCCTTCCTTTCCCCTTCAATCTTCCTTCATTTCTTCCATCTCCATCCCTTCCCTTTCAATCTCTCTCCTTCCTTCCTTCCTTCCCCTTCAATCTCCTTCCTTCTCCATCTCCTTCCTTTCCCCTTCAATCTTCCTTCCTTCCTTCCATCTCCATCTCCATTCCTTCCCCTTCAATCTCTCCTTCCTTCCTTCTCCATCTCCATCCCTTCCCAATCAATCTCTCTCCTTCCTTCCTTCCTTCCTTCCTTCCTTCCTTCCTTCCTTCCTTCCTTCCTTCCCCCTTCAATCTCCTTCCTTGTCTATCTCCTTCCTTTCCCCTTCAATCTTCCTTCCTTCCTTCTCCATCTCCATCCCTTCCCCTTCAATCTCTCTCCTTCCTTCCGTCCTTCCTTCCCCCTTCAATCTCCTTCCTTGTCCATCTCCTTCCTTTCCCCTTCAATCTTCCTTCCTTCCTTCTCCATCTCCATCCCTTCCCCTTCAATCTCTCTCCTTCCTTCCTTCCTTCCTTCCTTCCTCCTTCAATCTCCTTCCTTGTCCATCTCCTTCCTTTCCCCTTCAATCTTCCTTCCTTCCTTCTCCATCTCCATCCCTTCCCCTTCAATCTCTCTCCTTCCTTCCTTCCTTCCTTCCTCCTTCAATCTCCTTCCTTCTCCATCTCCTTCCTTTCCCCTTCAATCTTCCTTCCTTCCTTCTATCTCCATCCCTTCCCCTTCAATCTCTCTAATTCCTTCCCTCCCCTTCAATCTCCTTCCTTCTCCATCTCCTTCGTTTCCCCTTCAATTTTCCTTCCTTCCTTTCCCCTTCAATCTCCTTCCTTCTCCATCTCCTTCCTTTCCCCTTCAATCTCCTTCCATCTCCATCTCTATCCCTTCCCCTTCAATTTCTTTCTCCTTCCTTCCTTCCTTCCTTTCCCCTTCAATCTTCCTTCCTTCCATCTCCATCACTTCCCCTTCAATCTCTCTCTCTCCTTCCTTTCTTCCTTCCCCTTCAATCTCCTTCCTCGTCCATCTCCTTCCTTTCCATTCAATCTCCTTCATTCTCCATCTCCTTCCTTTCCCCTTCAATCTTCCTTCCTTCCTTCCATCTCCATCTCTTCCTTTTCAATCACTCTCTCCTTCCTTCCTTCCTTTCTTCCTTCCTTCCTTCCTTCCTCCTTCAATCTCCTTCCTTCTCCATCTCCTTCCTCTCCCCTTCAATCTCCTTCCATCTCCATCTCCTTCGTTTCCTCTTCAATCTTCCTTCTTTCCTTTCCCCTTCAATCTCCTTCCTTCTCCATCTCCTTCCTTTCCCCTTCAATCTCCTTCCATCTCCATCTCTATCCCTTCCCCTTCAATTTCTTTCTCCTTCCTTCCTTCCTTCCATACTTCCTTTCCCCTTCAATCTTCCTTCCTTCCATCTCCATCACTTCCCCTTTAATCTCTCTCTCTCCTTCCTTTCTTCCCTTCCCCTTCAATCTCCTTCCTTCTCCATCTCCTTCGTTTCCCCTTCAATCTTCCTTCCTTCCTTCCTTTCCCCTTCAATTTCCTTCCTTCTCCATCTCCATCCCTTCCCCTTCAATCTCTCTCCTTCCTTCCTTCCTTCCTTCCTTCCTTCCTCCTTCAATCTCCTTCCTTCTCCATCTCCTTCCTTTCCCCTTCAATCTTCCTTCCTTCCTTCTATCTCCATCCCTTCCCCTTCAATCTCTCCAATTCCTTCCCTCCCCTTCAATCTCCTTCCTTCTCCATCTCCTTCGTTTCCCCTTCAATTTTCCTTCCTTCCTTTCCCCTTCAATCTCCTTCCTTCTCCATCTCCTTCCTTTCCCCTTCAATCTCCTTCCATCTCCATCTCTATCCCTTCCCCTTCAATTTCTTTCTCCTTCCTTCCTTCCTTCCTTTCCCCTTCAATCTTCCTTCCTTCCATCTCCATCACTTCCCCTTCAATCTCTCTCTCTCCTTCCTTTCTTCCTTCCCCTTCAATCTCCTTCCTCGTCCATCTCCTTCCTTTCCATTCAATCTCCTTCATTCTCCATCTCCTTCCTTTCCCCTTCAATCTTCCTTCCTTCCTTCCATCTCCATCTCTTCCTTTTCAATCACTCTCTCCTTCCTTCCTTCCTTCCTTCCTTCCTTCCTTCCTTCCTTCCTCCTTCAATCTCCTTCCTTCTCCATCTCCTTCCTCTCCCCTTCAATCTCCTTCCATCTCCATCTCCTTCGTTTCCTCTTCAATCTTCCTTCTTTCCTTTCCCCTTCAATCTCCTTCCTTCTCCATCTCCTTCCTTTCCCCTTCAATCTCCTTCCATCTCCATCTCTATCCCTTCCCCTTCAATTTCTTTCTCCTTCCTTCCTTCCTTCCTTCCTTCCTTTCCCCTTCAATTTCCTTCCTTCTCCATCTCCTTCCTTTCCCCTTCAATCTTCTTTCCTTCCTTCCATCTCTATCTCCATCCCTTCCCCTTCAATCTCTTTTCCTTCCTTTCTTCCTTTCTTCCATTCTTCCTTTCCCCTTCAATCTTCCTTCCTTCCTTCCTTTCCCCTTCAATTTCCTTCCTTCTCCATCTCCTTCCTTTCCCCTTCAATCTTCTTTCCTTCCTTCCATCTCTATCTCCATCCCTTCCCCTTCAATCTCTTTTTCCTTCCTTTCTTCCTTCCTTCCATTCTTCCTTTCCCCTTCAATCTTCCTTCCTTCCATCCATTTCCATCTCCATCCCTTCCCTTTCAATCTCTCTCCATCCTTCCTTCCTTCCTTCCTTCCTTCCCCTTCAATCTCCTTCCTTCTCCATCTCCTTCCTTTCCCCTTCAATCTTCCTTCCTTCCTTCCATCTCCATCTCCATTCCTTCCCCTTCAATCTCTCCTTTCTTCCTTCCTTCCTCCTTCAATCTCCTTCCTTGTCCATCTCCTTCCTTTCCCCTTCAATCTTCCTTCCTTCCTTCTCCATCCCTTCCCCTTCAATCTCTCTCCTTCCTTCCTTCCTTCCTTCCTTCCCCCTTCAATCTCCTTCCTTCTCCATCTCCTTCCTTTCCCCTTCAATCTTCCTTCCTTCCTTCCATCTACATCCCTTCCCCTTCAATCTCTCTAATTCCTTCCTTCCCCTTCAATCTCCTTCCTTGTCCATCTTCTTCAATTCCCCTTCAATCTCCTTCCTTCTCCGTCTCCTTCCTTTCCCCTTCAATCTTCCTTCATTTCTTCCATCTCCATCCCTTCCCTTTCAATCTCTCTCCTTCCTTCCTTCCTTCCTTCCTTCCTTCCTTCCCCTTCAATCTCCTTCCTTCTCCATCTCCTTCCTTTTCCCCTTCAATCTTCCTTCCTTCCTTCCATCTCCATCTCCATTCCTTCCCCTTCAATCTCTCCTTCCTTCCTTCTCCATCTCCATCCCTTCCCAATCAATCTCTCTCCTTCCTTCCTTCCTTCCTTCCTTCCTTCCTTCCTTCCTTCCTTCCTTCCTTCCTTCCCCCTTCAATCTCCTTCCTTGTCCATCTCCTTCCTTTCCCCTTCAATCTTCCTTCCTTCCTTCTCCATCTCCATCCCTTCCCCTTCAATCTCTCTCCTTCCTTCCTTCCTTCCTTCCTTCCTTCCTCCTTCAATCTCCTTCCTTGTCCATCTCCTTCCTTTCCCCTTCAATCTTCCTTCCTTCCTTCTCCATCTCCATCCCTTCCCCTTCAATCTCCTTTTCCTTCCTTTCTCCCTTCCTTCCATCCTTCCTTTCCCCTTCAATCTTCCATCCTTCCTTCCTTCCCCTTCAATCTCCTTCCATCTCCATCTCCATCCATTCCCCTTCAATTTCTTTCTCCTTCCTTCCTTCCTTTCCCCTTCAATCTTCCATCCTTCCTTCCTTCCCCTTCAATCTCCTTCCTTGTCCATCTGCTTTATTTCCCCTTCAGTCTTCCTTCCTTCCATCCATTTCCATCTCCGTCCCTTCCTTTTCAATCTCTCTCTCTCTCCTTCCTTCCTTCCTTCCTTCCCCGTCAATCTCCTTCCTTGTCCATCTCCTTCCTTTCCCCTTTAATCTCCTTCCTCCTCCATCTCCTTCTTTTCCCCTTCAATCTCCTTCCTTTTCCATCTCCTTCCTTTCCCCTTCAATCTTCCTTCCTTCCTTCCTTCCCCTTCAATCTCCTTCCTTGTCCATCTTCTTCAATTCCCCTTCAATCTCCTTCCTTCTCCGTCTCCTTCCTTTCCCCTTCAATCTTCCTTCATTTCTTCCATCTCCATCCCTTCCCTTTCAATCTCTCTCCTTCCTTCCTTCCTTCCCCTTCAATCTCCTTCCTTCTCCATCTCCTTCCTTTCCCCTTCAATCTTCCTTCCTTCCTTCCATCTCCATCTCCATTCCTTCCCCTTCAATCTCTCCTTCCTTCCTTCCTTCCTTCCTCCTTCAATCTCCTTCCTTGTCCATCTCCTTCCTTTCCCCTTCAATCTTCCTTCCTTCCTTCTCCATCTCCATCCCTTCCCCTTCAATCTCTCTCCTTCCTTCCTTCCTTCCTTCCTTCCTTCCTTCCTTCCTTCCTTCCTTCCTTCCCCCTTCAATCTCCTTCCTTGTCCATCTCCTTCCTTTCCCCTTCAATCTTCCTTCCTTCCTTCTCCATCTCCATCCCTTCCCCTTCAATCTCTCTCCTTCCTTCCTTCCTTCCTTCCCCCTTCAATCTCCTTCCTTTCCCCTTCAATCTTCCTTCCTTCCTTCTCCATCTCCATCCCTTCCCCTTCAATCTCTCTCCTTCCTTCCTTCCTTCCTTCCCCCTTCAATCTCCTTCCTTGTTCATCTCCTTCCTTTCCCCTTCAATCTTCCTTCCTTCCTTCTCCATCTCCATCCCTTCCCCTGAAGCTTGGCCCTCCGCAGGCAAGCCTTCAATTCTGATCTGGGGCACCCCATAGCACCCCAATCAATGGCGGGTCCTTCACGATCGCCGAATTAAGAGACACATGCTGATCACATTTCTCTGGGTGAAGCAACTCGTGACAAAAGGCTGCCTCCCCTATTTATTGAATGTTACAGTGGGTGGTTACACAATGCATCACATGGTTACAAACAGCCAATGACAATGTTATACTCTGTAGCCAATGACAAGGCTACACTGCAGGGCCACCCTGTGGCCAATGGATTCAAACCTTGGTACAACTGTCCATCCACCTGTTGGCCCCTCCCTCATTTCCTGTCCCAGGCCATATGGCAAGTCCTTTGTTCCAGGGCATGTGGTCAATGGACTCCATCTCTTGGCTCCGCCTCCATTTCCTGTTGCTCCAAACAGCATGGTAAAGTCACATGGTACAGTCTTTTTGTTGCAAGCCCATCCAAGCCTCATGTATCACAACATATTACAACATATCAACTTTTTTTATTTTATTTTTAGCAGCTGTGGGTTGTTTCACCTATGCACCGTCCAGTTCTGTACACGATCCTAGGCACATAAGCTTGTCATCTGTGTCCTCAGAGGTTGCCATCATAAAAACATCTCTGTCCATTCATAAGAGGCAGGAGTTGGTTCTTGGCTCTTTTACAGGAGATGGTTAGAATAGGGAGGCTTACACAGGTTCAGCAGGGGAGAAATACATTTGTACACAGCAACAGATTGTTACACAAAATAACCCAATTCCTTGAGCCACCCAGCATTAGGTAGTCAGGAAAATCAACAAAACAAGGCATACAGTTTCTTGTGATAAAGGATTGTTTTGTACCATATTTTCCATGTGAGCAATTGTGGCAGTAATGTTGTGTGTGTTGTCATTTTTTCCACATAAGATCTAATCTTTATCAGATGTGAGAGCATTGTATTCTGAGAAGTTGTACAAAGTTTCAAAGTTTTCACCAAAATCAAACAAGGGAACAGAATCAGCACATGTTGTTGTTATTCTTTGTCACATTATTTAGCTTTATAATCTAGCTGCAAGGGATAGTTGTTACAAGATCTTGTTACTAACTGATGAAACTGTGTGATTCACAACACAAAGTAAGGAAGGATTCAAAGTTAAAGAGAGAGATAGAGAGATTTCATTCATAGGCACACTATAAAGGCATACACGTTTGCTTCTGTGTTTGTTCTGTGCTGACATGTATCCAACCATTGAATGCATTCAGCAACTTAGCATGGTGAGAGACAAAAAAATGCAAAGCAGCAATGATTTGTCACAAAATTTAAATCATCAAAAAGAAATAAGAAAGAGACAAAATTAAAATTCATTAAGACTAGGAAATATAAAATTCAAGATAGGCAAGGAGAAATGAGAAAAGACAAATTTGGCAGAGAATCAGAAAGGCAGAATTGGCAAAGAAATCATAAAAAAGAAAGGAAGCTATGGTTTATTAAGCAAGATGACCAAAGGAAGGGGGGGTGAGAGAGAGGAGGGAATTCAAAGAGGCGGCAATTGGAATTCAAATGTAATTTGAGTCTCCGTTTACAGCCATCCCCGTTTCCTTGGAAACCTAAAGCTTTGGCCCCTTTATGGTCTTCAGGCGACAAACAGTCTTCAAATAAACCTCTGGAAATCTGCAAAGGGAGAAAAGAAGGGGGTGGGGGGGAAACGGCTCTGCTGCAAAGGAAAAGGTTTTGTTTTTTCTCAACAGTAAGCAAGGCATTATTAAATCAATGGATTACCAGGAAGTATTTTCCCATTTTTTTTTATAAGGAAACAGAAGCAACAGGCTTACAGATTTTTTAACAAGTTGAAAGATACAGAGAGAGAAGACTGAATTAGCATAGGAAAGCATTTTCTGAGTCAGAAGAAGTAGGAGATTAGCATCTTTGTTTGAATACACAAAATGAGTCATAGAGAGAAAACGACGGCCAGAAAAACATGCTGAGTCAGAGGGAGAAAAGATTTTTTAGGAGACAGAGCTGGAGAAACAAGGAATCCTGCAAGTCACCACTTGAAGTCTTTAGTAGAAATGAGAGTTCCCTGGTGACGCAGAAGAGCATGTTCTGAGTCAGAAGAAGAAGTAGGAGGGGTTAAGGGAAGTAGTGAATCTTGAAAGAAACAGAGAAACAGAAACCTGAGCCTTTTAAAATAGGCATGCAAACAATTCTTTCACGTAAAGAGAATTTGGGAAGAAGCAGAGCTCCTCCATAAGCCAATTTTAATCCAATCAGCAATTTTTTGTGGTCCCTTTTAGATGTAAAAGAGACAATGCCAAACAAACAACAATAATACTTTTAAACTCCTTACGTAAAGGCACATTGTGAATCTTTGTTAGTTGCATAATTAAGGTTCTAACAATTAACATCAAAGCCCTCCCCTTTGATCCTTGGAGAATTCCACCCACATACTCACGGGGGGGGGGTTTCTTGCTGAAGAAACGCCAGGTTTGTTCCTCCAGCTGGGGCAAATTTAGAGTCAGATCGTAAGATTTTTTGTCTCTCAGGGCTTGCTTTGAAAGCCTGAGAATTAGCCAATTTAGCTTGCTCTGTTTTTGCATAGTGTAATGTCAGCATGGACAATTACAGCCTCTCATGGGCTAGGAAATCTGGCGAGGCTCTCCGCAATTGAGCCAGATACCTATTAACATCTAGGAAATCTGGCGAGGCTCAGCAATGGGGCCAGATATTATATTAAATCTGGCGAGGCTCAGCAATGGGGCCAGATGCCTATTGCCATGTGGCGAGGTCTAATTTGCCCCTCCCCCAGTTAGGAGGGATAAAATTTTCTCAAAAAAGCCAATAAAATATACAATTCTTTCTGAGTGACAGGGAAAACAGTCTAATTAAGTTTCTGAACATAATTTGCTCTCCTGACTAAGCTAAGCAAAGCTTCTGTCTCATACTTACTTAAAGAAGGGGCCTTATTAGGCGAGGTAGGTAGTGAGATGTCAGAAGGACGTGACTTCGAATTAAATCACGTCAGGGTTCACCACTTGAAGCTTGGCCCTCCGCAGGCAAGCCTTCAATTCTGATCTGGGGCACCCCATAGCACCCCAATCAATGGCGGGTCCTTCACGATCGCCGAATTAAGAGACACATGCTGATCACATTTCTCTGGGTGAAGCAACTCGTGACAAAAGGCTGCCTCCCCTATTTATTGAATGTTACAGTGGGTGGTTACACAATGCATCACATGGTTACAAACAGCCAATGACAATGTTATACTCTGTAGCCAATGACAAGGCTACACTGCAGGGCCACCCTGTGGCCAATGGATTCAAACCTTGGTACAACTGTCCATCCACCTGTTGGCCCCTCCCTCATTTCCTGTCCCAGGCCATATGGCAAGTCCTTTGTTCCAGGGCATGTGGTCAATGGACTCCATCTCTTGGCTCCGCCTCCATTTCCTGTTGCTCCAAACAGCATGGTAAAGTCACATGGTACAGTCTTTTTGTTGCAAGCCCATCCAAGCCTCATGTATCACAACATATTACAACATTCCCCTTCAATCTCTCTCCTTCCTTCCTTCCTTCCTTCCTTCCTCCTTCAATCTCCTTCCTTGTCCATCTCCTTCCTTTCCCCTTCAATCTTCCTTCCTTCCTTCTCCATCTCCATCCCTTCCCCTTCAATCTCTCTCCTTCCTTCCTTCCTTCCTTCCTTCCTTCCTTCCTCCTTCAATCTCCTTCCTTCTCCATCTCCTTCCTTTCCCCTTCAATCTTCCTTCCTTCCTTCTATCTCCATCCCTTCCCCTTCAATCTCTCTAATTCTTTCCCTCCCCTTCAATCTCCTTCCTTCTCCATCTCCTTCGTTTCCCCTTCAATTTTCCTTCCTTCCTTTCCCCTTCAATCTCCTTCCTTCTCCATCTCCTTCCTTTCCCCTTCAATCTCCTTCCATCTCCATCTCTATCCCTTCCCCTTCAATTTCTTTCTCCTTCCTTCCTTCCTTCCTTTCCCCTTCAATCTTCCTTCCTTCCATCTCCATCACTTCCCCTTCAGTCTCTCTCTCTCTCCTTCCTTTCTTCCCTTCCCCTTCAATCTCCTTCCTTCTCCATCTCCTTCCTTTCCCCTTCAATCTTCCTTCCTTCTCCATCTCCTTCCTTTCCCCTTCAATCTTCCTTCCTTCCTTCCTTCCTTCCATCTCCATCTCCATCTCCATCTCCATCCCTTCCCCTTCAATCTTTCTCCTTCCTGCCTTCCTTCCTTCCTGCCTTCCTTCCTTCCTGCCTTCCTTCCTTCCTTCCCCTTCAATCTCCTTCCTTCTCCATCTCTATCCCTTCCCCTTCAATTTCTTTCTCCTTCCTTCCTTCCTTCCATCCTTCCTTTCCCCTTCAATCTTCCTTCCTTCCATCTCCATCACTTCCCCTTTAATCTCTCTCTCTCCTTCCTTTCTTCCCTTCCCCTTCAATCTCCTTCCTTCTCCATCTTCTTCGTTTCCCCTTCAATTTTCCTTCCTTCTCCATCTCCTTCCTTTCCCCTTCAATCTCCTTCCATCTCCATCTCTATCCCTTCCCCTTCAATTTCTTTCTCCTTCCTTCCTTCCTTTCTTCCTTCCCCTTCAATCTCCTTCCTCGTCCATCTCCTTCCTTTCCATTCAATCTCCTTCATTCTCCATCTCCTTCCTTTCCCCTTCAATCTTCCTTCCTTCCTTCCATCTCCATCCCTTCCTTTTCAATCACTCTCTCCTTCCTTCCTTTCTTCCTTCCTCCTTCAATCTCCTTCCTTCTCAATCTCCTTCCTCTCCCCTTCAATCTCCTTCCATCTCCATCTCCTTCGTTTCCTCTTCAATCTTCCTTCCTTCCTTTCCCCTTCAATCTCCTTCCTTCTCCATCTCCTTCCTTTCCCCTTCAATCTCCTTCCATCTCCATCTCTATCCCTTCCCCTTCAATTTCTTTCTCCTTCCTTCCTTTCTTCCTTCCCCTTCAATCTCCTTCCTCGTCCATCTCCTTCCTTTCCATTCAATCTCCTTCATTCTCCATCTCCTTCCTTTCCCCTTCAATCTTCCTTCCTTCCTTCCATCTCCATCCCTTCCTTTTCAATCACTCTCTCCTTCCTTTCTTCCTTCCTTCCTTCCTCCTTCAATCTCCTTTCTTCTCCATCTCCTTCCTCTCCCCTTCAATCTCCTTCCATCTCCATCTCCTTCGTTTGCTCTTCAATCTTCCTTCCTTCCTTTCCCCTTCAATCTTCTTTCCTTCCTTCCATCTCTATCTCCATCCCTTCCCCTTCAATCTCCTTTTCCTTCCTTTCTCCCTTCCTTCCATCCTTCCTTTCCCCTTCAATCTTCCATCCTTCCTTCCTTCCCCTTCAATCTCCTTCCATCTCCATCTCCATCCATTCCCCTTCAATTTCTTTCTCCTTCCTTCCTTCCTTTCCCCTTCAATCTTCCATCCTTCCTTCCTTCCCCTTCAATCTCCTTCCTTGTCCATCTGCTTTATTTCCCCTTCAGTCTTCCTTCCTTCCATCCATTTCCATCTCCGTCCCTTCCTTTTCAATCTCTCTCTCTCTCCTTCCTTCCTTCCTTCCTTCCTTCCTTCCTTCCTTCCTTCCCCGTCAATCTCCTTCCTTGTCCATCTCCTTCCTTTCCCCTTTAATCTCCTTCCTTCTCCATCTCCTTCTTTTCCCCTTCAATCTCCTTCCTTTTCCATCTCCTTCCTTTCCCCTTCAATCTTCCTTCCTTCCTTCCTTTCCCCTTCAGTCTTCCTTCATTTCTTCCATCTCCATCCCTTCCCTTTCAATCTCTCTCCTTCCTTCCTTCCTTCCCCTTCAATCTCCTTCCTTCTCCATCTCCTTCCTTTCCCCTTCAATCTTCCTTCCTTCCTTCCATCTCCATCTCCATTCCTTCCCCTTCAATCTCTCCTTCCTTCCTTCCTTCCTTCCTCCTTCAATCTCCTTCCTTGTCCATCTCCTTCCTTTCCCCTTCAATCTTCCTTCCTTCCTTCTCCATCTCCATCCCTTCCCCTTCAATCTCTCTCCTTCCTTCCTTCCTTCCTTCCTTCCTTCCCCCTTCAATCTCCTTCCTTGTCCATCTCCTTCCTTTCCCCTTCAATCTTCCTTCCTTCCTTCTCCATCTCCATCCCTTCCCCTTCAATCTCTCTCCTTCCTTCCTTCCTTCCTTCCCCCTTCAATCTCCTTCCTTGTCCATCTCCTTCCTTTCCCCTTCAATCTTCCTTCCTTCCTTCTCCATCTCCATCCCTTCCCCTTCAATCTCTCTCCTTCCTTCCTTCCTTCCTTCCTTCCTTCCTTCCTTCCTTCCTCCTTCAATCCCCTTCCTTGTCCATCTCCTTCCTTTCCCCTTCAATCTTCCTTCCTTCCTTCTCCATCTCCATCCCTTCCCCTTCAATCTCTCTCCTTCCTTCCTTCCTTCCTTCCTTCCTTCCTTCCTTCCTCCTTCAATCCCCTTCCTTGTCCAATTCTTTCCTTTCCCCTTCAATCTTCCTTCCTTCCTTCTATCTCATTCCCTTCACCTTCAATCTTCCTTCCTTCCTTTCCCCTTCAATCTCCTTCCTTCTCCATCTCCTTCCTTTCCCCTTCAATCTCCTTCCATCTCCATCTCTATCCCTTCCCCTTCAATTTCTTTCTCCTTCCTTCCTTCCTTCCTTTCCCCTTCAATCTTCCTTCCTTCCATCTCCATCACTTCCCCTTCAATCTCTCTCTCTCCTTCCTTTCTTCCTTCCCCTTCAATCTCCTTCCTCGTCCATCTCCTTCCTTTCCCTTCAATCTCCTTCATTCTCCATCTCCTTCCTTTCCCCTTCAATCTTCCTTCCTTCCTTCCATCTCCATCTCTTCCTTTTCAATCACTCTCTCCTTCCTTCCTTTCTTCCTTCCTCCTTCAATCTCCTTCCTTCTCCATCTCCTTCCTCTCCCCTTCAATCTCCTTCCATCTCCATCTCCTTCGTTTCCTCTTCAATCTTCCTTCCTTCCTTTCCCCTTCAATCTCCTTCCTTCTCCATCTCCTTCCTTTCCCCTTCAATCTCCTTCCATCTCCATCTCTATCCCTTCCCCTTCAATTTCTTTCTCCTTCCTTCCTTCCTTCCTTTCCCCTTCAATCTTCCTTCCTTCCATCTCCATCACTTCCCCTTCAATCTCTCTCTCTCCTTCCTTTCTTCCTTCCCCTTCAATCTCCTTCCTCGTCCATCTCCTTCCTTTCCATTCAATCTCCTTCATTCTCCATCTCCTTCCTTTCCCCTTCAATCTTCCTTCCTTCTTTCCATCTCCATCTCTTCCTTTTCAATCAGTCTCTCCTTCCTTCCTTTCTTCCTTCCTCCTTCAATCTCCTTCCTTCTCTATCTCCTTCCTCTCCACTTCAATCTCCTTCCATCTCCATCTCCTTCGTTTGCTCTTCAATCTTCCTTCCTTCCTTTCCCCTTCAATCTTCTTTCCTTCCTTCCATCTCTATCTCCATACCTTCCCCTTCAATCTCCTTTTCCTTCCTTTCTCCCTTCCTTCCATCCTTCCTTTCCCCTTCAATCTTCCATCCTTCCTTCCTTCCCCTTCAATCTCCTTCCATCTCCATCTCCATCCATTCCCCTTCAATTTCTTTCTCCTTCCTTCCTTCCTTTCCCCTTCAATCTTCCATCCTTCCTTCCTTCCCCTTCAATCTCCTTCCTTGTCCATCTGCTTTATTTCCCCTTCAGTCTTCCTTCCTTCCATCAATTTCCATCTCCGTCCCTTCCTTTTCAATCTCTCTCTCTCCTTCCTTCCTTCCTTCCTTCCTTCCTTCCTTCCTTCCTTCCTTCCTTCCTTCCTTCCTTCCTTCCTTCCTTCCTTCCCCGTCAATCTCCTTCCTTGTCCATCTCCTTCCTTTCCCCTTTAATCTCCTTCCTTCTCCATCTCCTTCTTTTCCCCTTCAATCTCCTTCCTTTTCCATCTCCTTCCTTTCCCCTTCAATCTTCCTTCCTTCCTTCCTTTCCCCTTCAATCTTCCTTCATTTCTTCCATCTCCATCCCTTCCCTTTCAATCTCTCTCCTTCCTTCCTTCCTTCCCCTTCAATCTCCTTCCTTGTCCATCTCCTTCCTTTCCCCTTCAATCTTCCTTCCTTCCTTCCATCTCCATCTCCATTCCTTCCCCTTCAATCTCTCCTTCCTTCCTTCCTTCCTTCCTCCTTCAATATCCTTCCTTGTCCATCTCCTTCCTTTCCCCTTCAATCTTCCTTCCTTCCTTCTCCATCTCCATCCCTTCCCCTTCAATCTCTCTCCTTCCTTCCTTCCTTCCTTCCCCCTTCAATCTCCTTCCTTGTCCATCTCCTTCCTTTCATCTTCAATCTTCCTTCCTTCCTTCTCCATCTCCATCCCTTCCCCTTCAAACTCTCTCCTTCCTTCCTTCCTTCCTTCCCCCTTCAATCTCCTTCCTTGTCCATCTCCTTCCTTTCCCCTTCAATCTTCCTTCCTTCCTTCTCCATCTCCATCCCTTCCCCTTCAATCTCTCTCCTTCCTTCCTTCCTTCCTTCCTTCCTCCTTCAATCCCCTTCCTTGTCCATCTCCTTCCTTTCCCCTTCAATCTTCCTTCCTTCCTTCTCCATCTCCATCCCTTCCCCTTCAATCTCTCTCCTTCCTTCCTTCCTTCCTTCCTTCCTTCCTTCCTTCCTCCTTCAATCCCCTTCCTTGTCCATCTCCTTCCTTTCCCCTTCAATCTTCCTTCCTTCCTTCTATCTCATTCCCTTCACGTTCAATCTTCCTTCCTTCCTTTCCCCTTCAATCTCCTTCCTTCTCCATCTCCTTCCTTTCCCCTTCAATCTCCTTCCATCTCCATCTCTATCCCTTCCCCTTCAATTTCTTTCTCCTTCCTTCCTTCCTTCCTTTCCCCTTCAATCTTCCTTCCTTCCATCTCCATCACTTCCCCTTCAATCTCTCTCTCTCCTTCCTTTCTTCCTTCCCCTTCAATCTCCTTCCTCGTCCATCTCCTTCCTTTCCATTCAATCTCCTTCATTCTCCATCTCCTTCCTTTCCCCTTCAATCTTCCTTCCTTCCTTCCATCTCCATCTCTTCCTTTTCAATCAGTCTCTCCTTCCTTCCTTCCTTTCTTCCTTCCTCCTTCAATCTCCTTCCTTCTCCATCTCCTTCCTCTCCCCTTCAATCTCCTTCCATCTCCATCTCCTTCGTTTCCTCTTCAATCTTCCTTCCTTCCTTTCCCCTTCAATCTCCTTCCTTCTCCATCTCCTTCCTTTCCCCTTCAATCTCCTTCCATCTCCATCTCTATCCCTTCCCCTTCAATTTCTTTCTCCTTCCTTCCTTCCTTTCATCCTTCCTTTCCCCTTCAATCTTCCTTCCTTCCATCTCCATCACTTCCCCTTCAGTCTCTCTCTCTCCTTCCTTTCTTCCCTTCCCCTTCAATCTCCTTCCTTCTCCATCTCCTTCCTTTCCCCTTCAATCTTCCTTCCTTCTCCATCTCCTTCCTTTCCCCTTCAATCTTCCTTCCTTCCTTCCTTCCTTCCATCTCCATCTCCATCTCCATCTCCATCTCCATCTCCATCTCCATCCCTTCCCCTTGAATCTTTCTCCTTCCTGCCTTCCTTCCTTCCCTCCCCTTCAATCTCTTTCCTTCTCCATCTTCTTCCTTTCCCCTTCAATCTCCTTCCTTCTCCATCTCTTTCCTTTCCCCTTCAATCTCCTTCCATCTCCATCTCTATCCCTTCCCCTTCAATTTCTTTCTCCTTCCTTCCTTCCTTCCATCCTTCCTTTCCCCTTCAATCTTCCTTCCTTCCATCTCCATCACTTCCCCTTTAATCATTCTCTCTCCTTCCTTTCTTCCCTTCCCCTTCAATCTCCTTCCTTCTCCATCTCCTTCGTTTCCCCTTCAATCTTCCTTCCTTCTCCATCTCCTTCCTTTCCCCTTCAATCTCCTTCCATCTCCATCTCTATCCCTTCCCCTTCAATTTCTTTCTCCTTCCTTCCTTTCTTCCTTCCCCTTCAATCTCCTTCCTCGTCCATCTCCTTCCTTTCCATTCAATCTCCTTCATTCTCCATCTCCTTCCTTTCCCCTTCAATCTTCCTTCCTTCCTTCCATCTCCATCCCTTCCTTTTCAATCACTCTCTCCTTCCTTCCTTTCTTCCTTCCTCCTTCAATCTCCTTCCTTCTCCATCTCCTTCCTCTCCCCTTCAATCTCCTTCCATCTCCATCTCCTTCGTTTCCTCTTCAATCTTCCTTCCTTCCTTTCCCCTTCAATCTCCTTCCTTCTCCATCTCCTTCCTTTCCCCTTCAATCTCCTTCCATCTCCATCTCTATCCCTTCCCCTTCAATTTCTTTCTCCTTCCTTCCTTCCTTCCTTTCCCCTTCAATCTTCCTTCCTTCCATCTCCATCACTTCCCCTTCAATCTCTCTCTCTCCTTCCTTTCTTCCTTCCCCTTCAATCTCCTTCCTCGTCCATCTCCTTCCTTTCCATTCAATCTCCTTCATTCTCCATCTCCTTCCTTTCCCCTTCAATCTTCCTTCCTTCCTTCCATCTCCATCTCTTCCTTTTCAATCAGTCTCTCCTTCCTTCCTTTCTTCCTTCCTCCTTCAATCTCCTTCCTTCTCCATCTCCTTCCTCTCCCCTTCAATCTCCTTCCATCTCCATCTCCTTCGTTTCCTCTTCAATCTTCCTTCCTTCCTTTCCCCTTCAATCTCCTTCCTTCTCCATCTCCTTCCTTTCCCCTTCAATCTCCTTCCATCTCCATCTCTATCCCTTCCCCTTCAATTTCTTTCTCCTTCCTTCCTTCCTTCCATCCTTCCTTTCCCCTTCAATCTTCCTTCCTTCCATCTCCATCACTTCCCCTTCAGTCTCCCTCTCTCCTTCCTTTCTTCCCTTCCCCTTCAATCTCCTTCCTTCTCCATCTCCTTCGTTTCCCCTTCAATCTTCCTTCCTTCCTTCCTTTCCCCTTCAATTTCCTTCCTTCTCCATCTCCTTCCTTTCCCCTTCAATCTTCTTTCCTTCCTTCCATCTCCATCTCCATCCATTCCCCTTCAATTTCTTTCTCCTTCCTTCCTTCGTTCCTTCCATCCTTCCTTTCCCCTTCAATCTTCCATCCTTACTTCATTCCCTTCAATCTCCTTCCTTGTCCATCTGCTATATTTCCCCTTCAATCTTCCTTCCTTCCATCCATTTCCATCTCCATCCCTTCCCTTTCAATCTCTCTCCTTCCTTCCTTCCTTCCTTCCTTCCTTCCTTCCTTCCTTCCTTCCTTCCTTCCTTCCTTCCTTCCTTCCCCTTCAATCTCCTTCCTTCTCCATCTCCTTCCTTTCCCCTTCAATCTTCCTTCCTTCCTTCTCCATCCCTTCCCCTTCAATCTCTCTCCTTCCTTCCTTCCTTCCTTCCCCCTTCAATCTCCTTCCTTCTCCATCTCCTTCCTTTCCCCTTCAATCTTCCTTCCTTCCTTCCATCTCCATCTCTTCCCCTTCAATCTCTCTAATTCCTTCCTTCCCCTTCAATCTCCTTTCTTCTCCATCTCCTTCCTTTCCCCTTCAATCTTCCTTCCTTCCATCTCCATCTCCATCCCTTCCCCTTCAATCTTTCTCCTTCCTTCCTTCCTTCCCCTTCAATCTCCTTCCTTCTCCATCTCCTCCGTTTCCCCTTCAATCTTCCTTCCTTCCTTTCCCCTTCAATCTCCTTCCTTCTCCATCTCCTTCCTTTCCCCTTCAATCTCCTTCCATCTCCATCTCTATCCCTTCCCCTTCAATTTCTTTCTCCTTCCTTCCTTTCTTCCTTCCCCTTCAATCTCCTTCCTCGTCCATCTCCTTCCTTTCCATTCAATCTCCTTCATTCTCCATCTCCTTCCTTTCCCCTTCAATCTTCCTTCCTTCCTTCCATCTCCATCCCTTCCTTTTCAATCACTCTCTCCTTCCTTCCTTTCTTCCTTCCTCCTTCAATCTCCTTCCTTCTCCATCTCCTTCCTCTCCCCTTCAATCTCCTTCCATCTCCATCTCCTTCGTTTCCTCTTCAATCTTCCTTCCTTCCTTTCCCCTTCAATCTCCTTCCTTCTCCATCTCCTTCCTTTCCCCTTCAATCTCCTTCCATCTCCATCTCTATCCCTTCCCCTTCAATCTCCTTTTCCTTCCTTTCTCCCTTCCTTCCATCCTTCCTTTCCCCTTCAATCTTCCATCCTTCCTTCCTTCCCCTTCAATCTCCTTCCATCTCCATCTCCATCCATTCCCCTTCAATTTCTTTCTCCTTCCTTCCTTCCTTTCCCCTTCAATCTTCCATCCTTCCTTCCTTCCCCTTCAATCTCCTTCCTTGTCCATCTGCTTTATTTCCCCTTCAGAGTTCCTTCCTTCCATCCATTTCCATCTCCGTCCCTTCCTTTTCAATCTCTCTCTCTCTCTCTACTTCCTTCCTTCCTTCCTTCCTTCCTTCCTTCCTTCCCCGTCAATCTCCTTCCTTGTCCATCTCCTTCCTTTCCCCTTCAATCTCCTTCCTCGTCCATCTCCTTCCTTTCCATTCAATCTCCTTCATTCTCCATCTCCTTCCTTTCCCCTTCAATCTTCCTTCCTTCCTTCCATCTCCATCTCTTCCTTTTCAATCAGTCTCTCCTTCCTTCCTTTCTTCCTTCCTCCTTCAATCTCCTTCCTTCTCCATCTCCTTCCTCTCCCCTTCAATCTCCTTCCATCTCCATCTCCTTCGTTTCCTCTTCAATCTTCCTTCCTTCCTTTCCCCTTCAATCTCCTTCCTTCTCCATCTCCTTCCTTTCCCCTTCAATCTCCTTCCATCTCCATCTCTATCCCTTCCCCTTCAATTTCTTTCTCCTTCCTTCCTTCCTTCCATCCTTCCTTTCCCCTTCAATCTTCCTTCCTTCCATCTCCATCACTTCCCCTTCAGTCTCTCTCTCTCCTTCCTTTCTTCCCTTCCCCTTCAATCTCCTTCCTTCTCCATCTCCTTCGTTTCCCCTTCAATCTTCCTTCCTTCCTTCCTTTCCCCTTCAATTTCCTTCCTTCTCCATCTCCTTCCTTTCCCCTTCAATCTTCTTTCCTTCCTTCCATCTCCATCTCCATCCATTCCCCTTCAATTTCTTTCTCCTTCCTTCCTTCGTTCCTTCCATCCTTCCTTTCCCCTTCAATCTTCCATCCTTACTTCATTCCCTTCAATCTCCTTCCTTGTCCATCTGCTATATTTCCCCTTCAATCTTCCTTCCTTCCATCCATTTCCATCTCCATCCCTTCCCTTTCAATCTCTCTCCTTCCTTCCTTCCTTCCTTCCTTCCTTCCTTCCTTCCTTCCTTCCTTCCTTCCTTCCTTCCTTCCTTCCTTCCCCTTCAATCTCCTTCCTTCTCCATCTCCTTCCTTTCCCCTTCAATCTTCCTTCCTTCCTTCTCCATCCCTTCCCCTTCAATCTCTCTCCTTCCTTCCTTCCTTCCTTCCCCCTTCAATCTCCTTCCTTCTCCATCTCCTTCCTTTCCCCTTCAATCTTCCTTCCTTCCTTCCATCTCCATCCCTTCCCCTTCAATCTCTCTAATTCCTTCCTTCCCCTTCAATCTCCTTTCTTCTCCATCTCCTTCCTTTCCCCTTCAATCTTCCTTCCTTCCATCTCCATCTCCATCCCTTCCCCTTCAATCTTTCTCCTTCCTTCCTTCCTTCCCCTTCAATCTCCTTCCTTCTCCATCTCCTCCGTTTCCCCTTCAATCTTCCTTCCTTCCTTTCCCCTTCAATCTCCTTCCTTCTCCATCTCCTTCCTTTCCCCTTCAATCTCCTTCCATCTCCATCTCTATCCCTTCCCCTTCAATTTCTTTCTCCTTCCTTCCTTTCTTCCTTCCCCTTCAATCTCCTTCCTCGTCCATCTCCTTCCTTTCCATTCAATCTCCTTCATTCTCCATCTCCTTCCTTTCCCCTTCAATCTTCCTTCCTTCCTTCCATCTCCATCCCTTCCTTTTCAATCACTCTCTCCTTCCTTCCTTTCTTCCTTCCTCCTTCAATCTCCTTCCTTCTCCATCTCCTTCCTCTCCCCTTCAATCTCCTTCCATCTCCATCTCCTTCGTTTCCTCTTCAATCTTCCTTCCTTCCTTTCCCCTTCAATCTCCTTCCTTCTCCATCTCCTTCCTTTCCCCTTCAATCTCCTTCCATCTCCATCTCTATCCCTTCCCCTTCAATCTCCTTTTCCTTCCTTTCTCCCTTCCTTCCATCCTTCCTTTCCCCTTCAATCTTCCATCCTTCCTTCCTTCCCCTTCAATCTCCTTCCATCTCCATCTCCATCCATTCCCCTTCAATTTCTTTCTCCTTCCTTCCTTCCTTTCCCCTTCAATCTTCCATCCTTCCTTCCTTCCCCTTCAATCTCCTTCCTTGTCCATCTGCTTTATTTCCCCTTCAGAGTTCCTTCCTTCCATCCATTTCCATCTCCGTCCCTTCCTTTTCAATCTCTCTCTCTCTCTCTCCTTCCTTCCTTCCTTCCTTCCTTCCTTCCTTCCTTCCTTCCTTCCTTCCCCGTCAATCTCCTTCCTTGTCCATCTCCTTCCTTTCCCCTTTAATCTCCTTCCTTCTCCATCTCCTTCTTTTCCCCTTCAATCTCCTTCCTTTTCCATCTCCTTCCTTTCCCCTTCAATCTTCCTTCCTTCCTTCCTTTCCCCTTCAATCTTCCTTCATTTCTTCCATCTCCATCCCTTCCCTTTCAATCTCTCTCCTTCCTTCCTTCCTTCCCCTTCAATCTCCTTCCTTCTCACTCTCCTTTCTTTCCCCTTCAATCTTCCTTCCTTCCTTCCATCTCCATCTCCATTCCTTCCCCTTCAATCTCTCCTTCCTTCCTTCCTTCCTTCCTCCTTCAATCTCCTTCCTTGTCCATCTCCTTCCTTTCCCCTTCAATCTTCCTTCCTTCCTTCTCCATCTCCATCCCTTCCCCTTCAATCTCTCTCCTTCCTTCCTTCCTTCCTTCCCCCTTCAATCTCCTTCCTTGTCCATCTCCATCCCTTCCCCTTCAATCTCTCTCCTTCCTTCCTTCCTTCCTTCCTTCCTTCCTCCTTCAATCCCCTTCCTTGTCCATCTCCTTCCTTTCCCCTTCAATCTTCCTTCCTTCCTTCTCCATCTCCATCCCTTCCCGTTCAATCTCTCTCCTTCCTTCCTTCCTTCCTTCCTTCCTCCTTCAATCCCCTTCCTTGTCCATCTCCTTCCTTTCCCCTTCAATCTTCCTTCCTTCCTTCTATCTCATTCCCTTCACCTTCAATCTTCCTTCCTTCCTTTCCCCTTCAATCTCCTTCCTTCTCCATCTCCTTCCTTTCCCCTTCAATCTCCTTCCATCTCCATCTGTATCCCTTCCCCTTCAATTTCTTTCTCCTTCCTTCCTTTCTTCCTTCCCCTTCAATCTCCTTCCTCGTCCATCTCCTTCCTTTCCATTCAATCTCCTTCATTCTCCATCTCCTTCCTTTCCCCTTCAATCTTCCTTCCTTCCTTCCATCTCCATCCCTTCCTTTTCAATCACTCTCTCCTTCCTTCCTTCCTTCCTTCCTTCCTTCCTTCCTTCCTTCCTTCCTTCCTTCCTACCTCCTTCAATCTCCTTTCTTCTCCATCTCCTTCCTCTCCCCTTCAATCTCCTTCCATCTCCATCTCCTTCGTTTGCTCTTCAATCTTCCTTCCTTCCTTTCCCCTTCAATCTCCTTCCTTCTCCATTTCCTTCCTTTCCCTTCAATCTTCCTTCCTTCCTTTCACCTTCAATCTCCTTCCTTCTCCATCTCCTTCCTTTCCCCTTCAATCTCCTTCCATCTCCATCTCTATCCCTTCCCCTTCAATTTCTTTCTCCTTCCTTCCTTCCTTCCATCCTTCCTTTCCCCTTCAATCTTCCTTCCTTCCATCTCCATCACTTCCCCTTCAATCTCTCTCTCTCCTTCCTTTCTTCCCTTCCCCTTCAATCTCCTTCCTTCTCCATCTCCTTCGTTTCCCCTTCAATCTTCCTTCCTTCTCCATCTCCTTCCTTTCCCCTTCAATCTTCCTTCCTTCCTTCCTTCCGTCCTTCCATCTCCATCTCCATCTCGATCTCCATCCCTTCCCCTTCAATCTTTCTCCTTCCTGCCTTCCTTCCTTCCTGCCTTCCTTCCTTCCTTCCCCTTCAATCTCCTTTCTTCTCCATCTCCTTCCTTTCCCCTTCAATCTTCCTTCCTTCCTTCCATCCATCCATCTCCACCTCCATCCCTTCCCTTTCAATCTCTCTCCTTCCTTCCTTCCTTCCTTCCTTCCTTCCCTCCCCTTCAATCTCCTTCCTTCTCCATCTTCTTCCTTTCCCCTTCAATCTCCTTCCTTCTCCATCTCCTTCCTTTCCCCTTCAATCTCCTTCCATCTCCATCTCTATCCCTTCCCCTTCAATTTCTTTCTCCTTCCTTCCTTCCTTCCATCCTTCCTTTCCCCTTCAATCTTCCTTCCTTCCATCTCCATCACTTCCCCTTCAATCTCTCTCTCTCCTTCCTTTCTTCCCTTCCCCTTCAATCTCCTTCCTTCTCCATCCCCTTCCTTTCCCCTTCAATCTTCCTTCCTTCTCCATCTCCTTCCTTTCGCCTTCAATCTTCCTTCCTTCCTTCCTTCCATCTCCACCTCCATCCCTTCCCTTTCAATCTCTCTCCTTCCTTCCTTCCTTCCTTCCTTCCCTCCCCTTCAATCTCCTTCCTTCTCCATCTTCTTCCTTTCCCCTTCAATCTCCTTCCTTCTCCATCTCTATCCCTTCCCCTTCAATTTCTTTCTCCTTCCTTCCTTCCTTCCTTCCTTCCTTCCTTCCCCTTCAATCTCCTTCCTTCTCCATCTCCTTCGTTTCCCCTTCAATCTTCCTTCCTTCATTTCTTCCTTCCTTTCCCCTTCAATCTCCTTCCTTCCTTTCCCCTTCAATCTTCCTTCCTTCCTTCCTTCCATCTCCATCTCCATCCCTTCCCTTTAAATCTCTCCCCTTCCTTCCTTCCTTTCCACTTCAATCTCCTTCCTTCTCCATCTTCTTCCTTACCCCTTCAATCTCCTTCCTTCTCCATCTCCTTCCTTTCCCCTTCAATCTCCTTCCATCTCCATCTCTATCCCTTCCCCTTCAATTTCTTTCTCCTTCCTTCCTTCCTTCCATCCTTCCTTTCCCCTTCAATCTTCCTTCCTTCCATCTCCATCACTTCCCCTTTAATCTCTCTCTCTCCTTCCTTTCTTCCCTTCCCCTTCAATCTCCTTCCTTCTCCATCTCCTTCGTTTCCCCTTCAATTTCCTTCCTTCTCCATCTCCTTCCTTTCCCCTTCAATCTTCTTTCCTTCCTTCCATCTCCATCTCCATCCATTCCCCTTCAATTTCTTTCTCCTTCCTTCCTTCGTTCCTTCCATCCTTCCTTTCCCCTTCAATCTTCCATCCTTACTTCATTCCCCTTCAATCTCCTTCCTTGTCCATCTGCTATATTTCCCCTTCAATCTTCCTTCCTTCCATCCATTTCCATCTCCATCCCTTCCCTTTCAATCTCTCTCCTTCCTTCCTTCCTTCCTTCCTTCCTTCCCCTTCAATCTCCTTCCTTCTCCATCTCCTTCCTTTCCCCTTCAATCTTCCTTCCTTCCTTCTCCATCCCTTCCCCTTCAATCTCTCTCCTTCCTTCCTTCCTTCCTTCCCCCTTCAATCTCCTTCCTTCTCCATCTCCTTCCTTTCCCCTTCAATCTTCCTTCCTTCCTTCCATCTCCATCCCTTCCCCTTCAATCTCTCTAATTCCTTCCTTCCCCTTCAATCTCCTTTCTTCTCCATCTCCTTCCTTTCCCCTTCAATCTTCCTTCCTTCCATCTCCATCTCCATCCCTTCCCCTTCAATCTTTCTCCTTCCTTCCTTCCTTCCCCTTCAATCTCCTTCCTTCTCCATCTCCTCCGTTTCCCCTTCAATCTTCCTTCCTTCCTTTCCCCTTCAATCTCCTTCCTTCTCCATCTCCTTCCTTTCCCCTTCAATCTCCTTCCATCTCCATCTCTATCCCTTCCCCTTCAATTTCTTTCTCCTTCCTTCCTTTCTTCCTTCCCCTTCAATCTCCTTCCTCGTCCATCTCCTTCCTTTCCATTCAATCTCCTTCATTCTCCATCTCCTTCCTTTCCCCTTCAATCTTCCTTCCTTCCTTCCATCTCCATCCCTTCCTTTTCAATCACTCTCTCCTTCCTTCCTTTCTTCCTACCTCCTTCAATCTCCTTCCTTCTCCATCTCCTTCCTCTCCCCTTCAATCTCCTTCCATCTCCATCTCCTTCGTTTCCTCTTCAATCTTCCTTCCTTCCTTTCCCCTTCAATCTCCTTCCTTCTCCATCTCCTTCCTTTCCCCTTCAATCTCCTTCCATCTCCATCTCTATCCCTTCCCCTTCAATTTCTTTCTCCTTCCTTCCTTTCTTCCTTCCCCTTCAATCTCCTTCCTCGTCCATCTCCTTCCTTTCCATTCAATCTCCTTCATTCTCCATCTCCTTCCTTTCCCCTTCAATCTTCCTTCCTTCCTTCCATCTCCATCCCTTCCTTTTCAATCACTCTCTCCTTCCTTCCTTTCTTCCTTCCTTCCTTCCTCCTTCAATCTCCTTTCTTTTCCATCTCCTTCCTCTCCCCTTCAATCTCCTTCCATCTCCATCTCCTTCGTTTGCTCTTCAATCTTCCTTCCTTCCTTTCCCTTCAATCTTCTTTCCTTCCTTCCATCTCTATCTCCATCCCTTCCCCTTCAATCTCATTTCCTTCCTTTCTCCCTTCCTTCCATCCTTCCTTTCCCCTTCAATCTTCCATCCTTCCTTCCTTCCCCTTCAATCTCCTTCCATCTCCATCTCCATCCATTCCCCTTCAATTTCTTTCTCCTTCCTTCCTTCCTTTCCCCTTCAATCTTCCATCCTTCCTTCCTTCCCCTTCAATCTCCTTCCTTGTCCATCTGCTTTATTTCCCCTTCAGAGTTCCTTCCTTCCATCCATTTCCATCTCCGTCCCTTCCTTTTCAATCTCTCTCTCTCTCCTTCCTTCCTTCCTTCCTTCCTTCCTTCCTTCCTTCCTTCCTTCCTTCCTTCCTTCCCCGTCAATCTCCTTCCTTGTCCATCTCCTTCCTTTCCCCTTTAATCTCCTTCCTTCTCCATCTCCTTCTTTTCCCCTTCAATCTCCTTCCTTTTCCATCTCCTTCCTTTCCCCTTCAATCTTCCTTCCTTCCTTCCTTTCCCCTTCAATCTTCCTTCATTTCTTCCATCTCCTTCCTTTCCCCTTCAATCTTCCTTCCTTCCTTCCTTCCTTCCTCCTTCAATCTCCTTCCTTGTCCATCTCCTTCCTTTCCCCTTCAATCTTCCTTCCTTCCTTCTCCATCTCCATCCCTTCCCCTTCAATCTCTCTCCTTCCTTCCTTCCTTCCTTCCTTCCTTCCTTCCTTCCCCCTTCAATCTCCTTCCTTGTCCATCTCCTTCCTTTCCCCTTCAATCTTCCTTCCTTCCTTCTCCATCTCCATCCCTTCCCCTTCAATCTCTCTCCTTCCTTCCTTCCTTCCTTCCCCCTTCAATCTCCTTCCTTGTCCATCTCCTTCCTTTCCCCTTCAATCTTCCTTCCTTCCTTCTCCATCTCCATCCCTTCCCCTTCAATCTCTCTCCTTCCTTCCTTCCTTCCTTCCTTCCTTCCTTCCTTCCTCCTTCAATCCCCTTCCTTGTCCATCTCCTTCCTTTCCCCTTCAATCTTCCTTCCTTCCTTCTCCATCTCCATCCCTTCCCTTTCAATCTCTCTCCTTCCTTCCTTCCTTCCCCTTCAATCTCCTTCCTTCTCCATCTCCTTCCTTTCCCCTTCAATCTTCCTTCCTTCCTTCCATCTCCATCTCCATTCCTTCCCCTTCAATCTCTCCTTCCTTCCTTCCTTCCTTCCTCCTTCAATCTCCTTCCTTGTCCATCTCCTTCCTTTCCCCTTCAATCTTCCTTCCTTCCTTCTCCATCTCCATCCCTTCCCCTTCAATCTCTCTCCTTCCTTCCTTCCTTCCTTCCTTCCTTCCTTCCTTCCTTCCCCCTTCAATCTCCTTCCTTGTCCATCTCCTTCCTTTCCCCTTCAATCTTCCTTCCTTCCTTCTCCATCTCCATCCCTTCCCCTTCAATCTCTCTCCTTCCTTCCTTCCTTCCTTCCCCCTTCAATCTCCTTCCTTGTCCATCTCCTTCCTTTCCCCTTCAATCTTCCTTCCTTCCTTCTCCATCTCCATCCCTTCCCCTTCAATCTCTCTCCTTCCTTCCTTCCTTCCTTCCTTCCTTCCTTCCTTCCTTCCTTCCTCCTTCAATCCCCTTCCTTGTCCATCTCCTTCCTTTCCCCTTCAATCTTCCTTCCTTCCTTCTCCATCTCCATCCCTTCCCCTTCAATCTCTCTCCTTCCTTCCTTCCTTCCTTCCTCCTTCAATCCCCTTCCTTGTCCATCTCCTTCCTTTCCCCTTCAATCTTCCTTCCTTCCTTCTATCTCATTCCCTTCACCTTCAATCTTCCTTCCTTCCTTTCCCCTTCAATCTCCTTCCTTCTCCATCTCCTTCCTTTCCCCTTCAATCTCCTTCCATCTCCATCTCTATCCCTTCCCCTTCAATTTCTTTCTCCTTCCTTCCTTTCTTCCTTCCCCTTCAATCTCCTTCCTCGTCCATCTCCTTCCTTTCCATTCAATCTCCTTCATTCTCCATCTCCTTCCTTTCCCCTTCAATCTTCCTTCCTTCCTTCCATCTCCATCCCTTCCTTTTCAATCACTCTCTCCTTCCTTCCTTTCTTCCTTCCTTCCTTCCTCCTTCAATCTCCTTTCTTTTCCATCTCCTTCCTCTCCCCTTCAATCTCCTTCCATCTCCATCTCCTTCGTTTGCTCTTCAATCTTCCTTCCTTCCTTTCCCCTTCAATCTTCTTTCCTTCCTTCCATCTCTATCTCCATCCCTTCCCCTTCAATCTCCTTTTCCTTCCTTTCTCCCTTCCTTCCATCCTTCCTTTCCCCTTCAATCTTCCATCCTTCCTTCCTTCCCCTTCAATCTCCTTCCATCTCCATCTCCATCCATTCCCCTTCAATTTCTTTCTCCTTCCTTCCTTCCTTTCCCCTTCAATCTTCCATCCTTCCTTCCTTCCCCTTCAATCTCCTTCCTTGTCCATCTGCTTTATTTCCCCTTCAGAGTTCCTTCCTTCCATCCATTTCCATCTCCGTCCCTTCCTTTTCAATCTCTCTCTCTCTCCTTCCTTCCTTCCTTCCTTCCTTCCTTCCTTCCTTCCCCGTCAATCTCCTTCCTTGTCCATCTCCTTCCTTTCCCCTTTAATCTCCTTCCTTCTCCATCTCCTTCTTTCCCCTTCAATCTCCTTCCTTTTCCATCTCCTTCCTTTCCCCTTCAATCTTCCTTCCTTCCTTCCTTTCCCCTTCAATCTTCCTTCATTTCTTCCATCTCCATCCCTTCCCTTTCAATCTCTCTCCTTCCTTCCTTCCTTCCCCTTCAATCTCCTTCCTTCTCCATCTCCTTCCTTTCCCCTTCAATCTTCCTTCCTTCCTTCCATCTCCATCTCCATTCCTTCCCCTTCAATCTCTCCTTCCTTCCTTCCTTCCTTCCTCCTTCAATCTCCTTCCTTGTCCATCTCCTTCCTTTCCCCTTCAATCTTCCTTCCTTCCTTCTCCATCTCCATCCCTTCCCCTTCAATCTCTCTCCTTCCTTCCTTCCTTCCTTCCTTCCTTCCTTCCTTCCTTCCTTCCTTCCTTCCTTCCTTCCTTCCTTCCTTCCTTCCCCCTTCAATCTCCTTCCTTGTCCATCTCCTTCCTTTCCCCTTCAATCTTCCTTCCTTCCTTCTCCATCTCCATCCCTTCCCCTTCAATCTCTCTCCTTCCTTCCTTCCTTCCTTCCCCTTCAATCTCCTTCCTTGTCCATCTCCTTCCTTTCCCCTTCAATCTTCCTTCCTTCCTTCTCCATCTCCATCCCTTTCCCTTCAATCTCTCTCCTTCCTTCCTTCCTTCCTCCTTCAATCCCCTTCCTTGTCCATCTCCTTCCTTTCCCCTTCAATCTTCCTTCCTTCCTTCTCCATCTCCATCCCTTCCCCTTCAATCTCTCTCCTTCCTTCCTTCCTTCCTTCCTTCCTCCTTCAATCCCCTTCCTTGTCCATCTCCTTCCTTTCCCCTTCAATCTTCCTTCCTTCCTTCTATCTCATTCCCTTCACCTTCAATCTTCCTTCCTTCCTTTCCCCTTCAATCTCCTTCCTTCTCCATCTCCTTCCTTTCCCCTTCAATCTCCTTCCATCTCCATCTCTATCCCTTCCCCTTCAATTTCTTTCTCCTTCCTTCCTTCCTTCCCTTCCCCTTCAATCTTCCTTCCTTCCATCTCCATCACTTCCCCTTCAATCTCTCTCTCTCCTTCCTTTCTTCCTTCCCCTTCAATCTCCTTCCTCGTCCATCTCCTTCCTTTCCATTCAATCTCCTTCATTCTCCATCTCCTTCCTTTCCCCTTCAATCTTCCTTCCTTCCTTCCATCTCCATCTCTTCCTTTTCAATCAGTCTCTCCTTCCTTCCTTCCTTTCTTCCTTCCTCCTTCAATCTCCTTCCTTCTCCATCTCCTTCCTCTCCCCTTCAATCTCCTTCCATCTCCATCTCCTTCGTTTCCTCTTCAATCTTCCTTCCTTCCTTTCCCCTTCAATCTCCTTCCTTCTCCATCTCCTTCCTTTCCCCTTCAATCTCCTTCCATCTCCATCTCTATCCCTTCCCCTTCAATTTCTTTCTCCTTCCTTCCTTCCTTCCATCCTTCCTTTCCCCTTCAATCTTCCTTCCTTCCATCTCCATCACTTCCCCTTCAGTCTCTCTCTCTCCTTCCTTTCTTCCCTTCCCCTTCAATCTCCTTCCTTCTCCATCTCCTTCCTTTCCCCTTCAATCTTCCTTCCTTCTCCATCTCCTTCCTTTCCCCTTCAATCTTCCTTCCTTCCTTCCTTCCTTCCATCTCCATCTCCATCTCCATCTCCATCTCCATCTCCATCTCCATCTCCATCTCCATCTCCATCTCCATTCCTTCCCCTTCAATCTCTCCTTCCTTCCTTCCTTCCTCCTTCAATCTCCTTCCTTGTCCATCTCCTTCCTTTCCCCTTCAATCTTCCTTCCTTCCTTCTCCATCCCTTCCCCTTCAATATCTCTCCTTCCTTCCTTCCTTCCTTCCTTCCTTCCTTCCTACCATCCTTCCCCCTTCAATCTCCTTCCTTCTCCATCTCCTTCCTTTCCCCTTCAATCTTCCTTCCTTCCTTCCATCTCCATCCCTTCCCCTTCAATCTCTCTAATTCCTTCCTTCCCCTTCAATCTCCTTTCTTCTCCATCTCCTTCCTTTCCCCTTCAATCTTCCTTCCTTCCATCTCCATCTCCATCCCTTCCCCTTCAATCTTTCTCCTTCCTTCCTTCCTTCCTTCCCCTTCAATCTCCTTCCTTCTCCATCTCCTCCGTTTCCCCTTCAATCTTCCTTCCTTCCTTTCCCCTTCAATCTCCTTCCTTCTCCATCTCCTTCCTTTCCCCTTCAATCTCCTTCCATCTCCATCTCTATCCCTTCCTTTTCAATTTTTTTCTCCTTCCTTCCTTTCTTCCTTCCCCTTCAATCTCCTTCCTCGTCCATCTCCTTCCTTTCCATTCAATCTCCTTCATTCTCCATCTCCTTCCTTTCCCCTTCAATCTTCCTTCCTTCCATCTCCATCACTTCCCCTTCAATCTCTCTCTCCTTCCTTCCTTCCTTCCCCTTCAATCTCCTTCCTTGTCCATATCCTTCCTTTCCCTTCAATCTCCTTCCTCCTCCATCTCCTTCCTTTCCCCTTCAATCTTCCTTCCTTCCTTCCATCTCCATCTCCATCCCTTCCTTTTCAATCACTATCTCCTTCCTTCTTTCCTTCCCCTTCAATCTCCTTCCTTTTTCCATCTCCATCCCTTCCCCTTCAATCTCTCTCTCCTTCCTTCCTTCTTTCCCCTTCAATCCCCTTCCTTCTCCATCTCCTTCCTTTCCCCTTCAATCTTCTTTCCTTCCTTCCATCTCTATCTCCATCCCTTCCCCTTCAATCTCCTTTTCCTTCCTTTCTCCCTTCCTTCCATCCTTCCTTTCCCCTTCAATCTTCCATCCTTCCTTCCTTCCCCTTCAATCTCCTTCCATCTCCATCTCCATCCATTCCCCTTCAATTTCTTTCTCCTTCCTTCCTTCCTTTCCCCTTCAATCTCTCCATCCTTCCTTCCTTCCCCTTCAATCTCCTTCCTTGTCCATCTGCTTTATTTCCCCTTCAGTCTTCCTTCCTTCCATCCATTTCCATCTCCGTCCCTTCCTTTTCAATCTCTCTCTCCTTCCTTCCTTCCTTCCTTCCTTCCTTCCTTCCTTCCTTCCTTCCTTCCTTCCTTCCCCGTCAATCTCCTTCCTTGTCCATCTCCTTCCTTTCTCCTTTAATCTCCTTCCTTCTCCATCTCCTTCTTTTCCCCTTCAATCTCCTTCCTTTTCCATCTCCTTCCTTTCCCCTTCAATCTTCCTTCCTTCCTTCCCCTTCAATCTCCTTCCTTGTCCATCTTCTTCAATTCCCCTTCAATCTCCTTCCTTCTCCGTCTCCTTCCTTTCCCCTTCAATCTTCCTTCATTTCTTCCATCTCCATCCCTTCCCTTTCAATCTCTCTCCTTCCTTCCTTCCTTCCTTCCTTCCTTCCTTCCTTCCTTCCTTCCTTCCTTCCTGCCTTCCTTCCTTCCCCTTCAATCTCCTTTCTTCTCCATCTCCTTTCTTTCCCCTTCAATCTTCCTTCCTTCTTTCCTTCCTTTCTCTTTCAATCTCCTTCATTCTCCATCTCCTTCCTTTCCCCTTCAATCTTCCTTCGTTCCATCTCCATCACTTCCCCTTCAATCTCTCTCTCTCCTTCCTTTCTTCCCTTCCCCTTCAATCTCCTTCCTTCTCCATCTCCTTCCTTTCCCCTTCAATCTTCCTTCCTTCTCCATCTCCTTCCTTTCCCCTTCAATCTTCCTTCCTTCCTTACATCTCCATCTCCATCCCTTCCCCTTCAATCTTTATCCTTCCTTCCTGCCTTCCTTCCTTCCTGCCTGCCTTCCTTCCTTCCTTCCCCTTCAATCTCCTTTCTTCTCCATCTCCTTTCTTGCCCCTTCAATCTTCCTTCCTTCTTTCCTTCCTTTCTCTTTCAATCTCCTTCATTCTCCATCTCCTTCCTTTCCCCTTCAATCTTCCTTCCTTCCATCTCCATCACTTCCCCTTCAATCTCTCTCTCCTTCCTTCCTTCCTTCCCCTTCAATCTCCTTCCTTGTCCATATCCTTCCTTTCCCTTCAATCTCCTTCCTCCTCCATCTCCTTCCTTTCCCCTTCAATCTTCCTTCCTTCCTTCCATCTCCATCTCCATCCCTTCCCCTTCAATCTCTCTCTCCTTCCTTCCTTCTTTCCCCTTCAATCCCCTTCCTTCTCCATCTCCTTCCTTTCCCCTTCAATCTTCTTTCCTTCCTTCCATCTCTATCTCCATCCCTTCCCCTTCAATCTCCTTTTCCTTCCTTTCTCCCTTCCTTCCATCCTTCCTTTCCCCTTCAATCTTCCATCCTTCCTTCCTTCCCCTTCAATCTCCTTCCATCTCCATCTCCATCCATTCCCCTTCAATTTCTTTCTCCTTCCTTCCTTCCTTTCCCCTTCAATCTCTCCATCCATCCTTCCTTCCCCTTCAATCTCCTTCCTTGTCCATCTGCTTTATTTCCCCTTCAGTCTTCCTTACTTCCATACATCTCCATCTCCATCCCTTCCTTTTCAATCTCTCCATCCTTCCTTCCTTCCTTCATTCCTTCCTTCCTTCCTTCCTTCCCCGTCAATCTCCTTCTTTGTCCATCTCCTTCCTTTCCCCTTTAATCTCCTTCCTTCTCCATCTCCTTCTTTTCCCCTTCAATCTCCTTCCTTCTCCATCTCCTTCCTTTCCCCTTCAATCTTCCTTCCTTCCTTCCTTCCCCTTCAATCTCCTTCCTTGTCCATCTCCTTCAATTCCCCTTCAATCTCCTTCCTTCTCCGTCTCCTTCCTTTCCCCTTCAATCTTCCTTCATTTCTTCCATCTCCATCCCTTCCCTTTCAATCTCTCTCCTTCCTTCCTTCCTTCCCCTTCAATCTCCTTCCTTCTCCATCTCCTTCCTTTCCCCTTCAATCTTCCTTCCTTCCTTCCATCTCCATCTCCATCACTTCCCCTTCAATCTCTCTCTCCTTCCTTCCTTCCTTCCCCTTCAATCTCCTTCCTTGTCCATATCCTTCCTTTCCCTTCAATCTCCTTCCTCCTCCATCTCCTTCCTTTCCCCTTCAATCTTCCTTCCTTCCTTCCATCTCCATCTCCATCCCTTCCCCTTCAATCTCTCTCTCCTTCCTTCCTTCTTTCCCCTTCAATCCCCTTCCTTCTCCATCTCCTTCCTTTCCCCTTCAATCTTCTTTCCTTCCTTCCATCTCTATCTCCATCCCTTCCCCTTCAATCTCCTTTTCCTTCCTTTCTCCCTTCCTTCCATCCTTCCTTTCCCCTTCAATCTTCCATCCTTCCTTCCTTCCCCTTCAATCTCCTTCCATCTCCATCTCCATCCATTCCCCTTCAATTTCTTTCTCCTTCCTTCCTTCCTTTCCCCTTCAATCTCTCCATCCTTCCTTCCTTCCCCTTCAATCTCCTTCCTTGTCCATCTGCTTTATTTCCCCTTCAGTCTTCCTTACTTCCATACATCTCCATCTCCATCCCTTCCTTTTCAATCTCTCCATCCTTCCTTCCTTCCTTCATTCCTTCCTTCCTTCCTTCCTTCCCCGTCAATCTCCTTCTTTGTCCATCTCCTTCCTTTCCCCTTTAATCTCCTTCCTTCTCCATCTCCTTCTTTTCCCCTTCAATCTCCTTCCTTCTCCATCTCCTTCCTTTCCCCTTCAATCTTCCTTCCTTCCTTCCTTCCCCTTCAATCTCCTTCCTTGTCCATCTCCTTCAATTCCCCTTCAATCTCCTTCCTTCTCCGTCTCCTTCCTTTCCCCTTCAATCTTCCTTCATTTCTTCCATCTCCATCCCTTCCCTTTCAATCTCTCTCCTTCCTTCCTTCCTTCCCCTTCAATCTCCTTCCTTCTCCATCTCCTTCCTTTCCCCTTCAATCTTCCTTCCTTCCTTCCATCTCCATCTCCATTCCTTCCCCTTCAATCTCTCCTTCCTTCCTTCCTTCCTTCCCCCTTCAATCTCCTTCCTTATCCATCTCCTTCCTTTCCCCTTCAATCTTCCTTCCTTCCTTCCTTCCCCTTCAATCTCCTTCCTTGTCCATCTCCTTCAATTCCCCTTCAATCTCCTTCCTTCTCCGTCTCCTTCCTTTCCCCTTAAATCTTCCTTCATTTCTTCCATCTCCATCCTTTCCCTTTCAATCTCTCTCCTTCCTTCCTTCCTTCCCCTTCAATCTCCTTCCTTCTCCATCTCCTTCCTTTCCCCTTCAATCTTCCTTCCTTCCTTCCATCTCCATCTCCATTCCTTCCCCTTCAATCTCTACTTCCTTCCTTCGTTTCCTCTTCAATCTTCCTTCCTTCCTTTCCCCTTCAATCTCCTTCCTTCTCCATCTCCTTCCTTTCCCCTTCAATCTCCTTCCATCTCCATCTCTATCCCTTCCCCTTCAATTTCTTTCTCCTTCCTTCCTTCCTTCCTTCCTTCCTTCCATCCTTCCTTTCCCCTTCAATCTTCCTTCCTTCCATCTCCATCACTTCCCCTTCAGTCTCTCTCCCTCCTTCCTTTCTTCCCTTCCCCTTCAATCTCCTTCCTTCTCCATCTCCTTTTATTATTATTATTTTATTTATTATTTATTAGACTTATAAGCCGCTCTTCTCCAGGGGACCCAGAGCGGCTTACAACATAGATAATAACAATCGCATTAAAGTCTAATATAAATTAAATTAAAATGATCATAAAGTAAAAAACAATACCCCAAATTTTTAATAAAAAACATTCATCCAACATTCAACACCAATCATTCCCAGATCTGCCGACACAAATAAGTTTTTAATTCTTTTCGGAAGGCCAGAAGAGTGGGAGCGGTCCGAATCCCCGGAGGGAGCTGATTCCAGAGGGTAGGGGCCGCAACAGAGAAGGCCCTTCTCCTGGGGCCTGCCAGCCTACATTGACTGGTCGACGGGACCCGGAGAAGACCAACTCTGTGCTCTCTGACCGGTCGTGATGAGGTATGAGGCAAAAGACGGTCCTGCAAGTAACCTGGTCCTAGGCCATGTAGGGCTTTATAGGTAATAACCAACACTTTGAATTGCGAGCGGAGACTAATAGGTAGCCAGTGCAGCTCGCGGAGCGTTGGTGAAATGTGGGCATACCGAGGTAAGCCCACGATTGCTCGCGCGGCTCCATTCTGGACTAATTGAAGTCTCCGAACACTCTTCAAGGGTAGCCCCATGTAGAGAGCATTGCAGTAGTCGATCCTCGAGGTGATAAGGGCATGAGCGACTGTGAGCAAGGCCTCCCTGTCCAGATAAGGTCGCAACTGGTGCACCAGGCGAACCTGGGCAAATGCTCCCCTCGTCACAGCCGCCAAATGTTGGTCTAAGTGCAGCTGTGGATCGAGGAGAACACCCAAGTTACGAACCTTCTCCGAGGGGTTCAAAGTTTCCCCCCCCAGAGTAATGGACGGACAGTTGGTCTTGTCCTTGGGAGGGAGAACCCACAGCCACTCCGTCTTGTCGGGATTAAGCTTTAGTCTGTTCTCACCCATCCAGGCCCTCACAGCCTCCAAACACCGGCACATCACTTCTGCTGCTTCGCTGACTTGGCACGGGGTGGAAACGTACAACTGGGTATCATCAGCGTACTGATGGTAACTCACCCCGTGTCTATGGATGATCTCACCCAGTGGCCTCATGTAAATATTAAACAGCAGGGGCGAAAGAACCGACCCCTGCGGCACCCCACAAGGGAGGAGCCTAGAGGTCGATCTTTGATCCCCTACCAACACCGACTGTGACCGGCCAGAAAGGTAGGAGGAGAACCACTGGAGAACAGTGCCTCCCACCCCCAACCCCTCCAGTCGGCGCAGAAGGATACCATGGTCAATGGTATCGAAAGCCGCTGAGAGGTCAAGAAGCACCAGGATAGAAGATAAACCCCTATCCCGGGCCCGCCAGAGATCATCCATCAGCGCAACCAAAGCAGTTTCCGTAGAGTAACCGGGTCTGAATCCCGACTGCAAGGGACCCAGATAATCGGTTTCCTCCAAGGCCCGTTGGAGTTGAAGTGCCACCACCTTCTCAACAACCTTCCCCACATAGGGAAGGTTGGAGACAGGACGATAGTTCGAAAGAATGGCTGAATCTAGGGAAGGCTTCTTGAGGAGTGGGCGCACAAGTGCCTCCTTTAAAGGAGCCGGAAAGGACCCATCCCTCAAAGAAGCGATGACTATCTCCTGGATCCAGCTCCGTGATACCTCCCTGCTGGCCGAAACCAGCCAGGAGGGACACGGGTCCAACAAGCAGGTGGCATTACTAACAGCTCCAATGGCCTTGTCCACTTCATCAGGTGTAACAGCTTCAAACTCATCCCAAATAAACTGACTAAGACGAGCCCCAGTCACCTCGACTGAATCATTATCAGTCGCCACTGCTACAATGTTGGAGTCAAGGTCCGCCCGGATCTGAGCGACTTTGTCTGCGAAAAAGTTGTTAAAATCCTCGGCACTTCCCTGCAAGGGTCCCCCGGACCTCCCCGTACCAAGGAGAGACCGAGTCACCCTAAACAGGGCAGCCGGGCGCGATTCCGCAGACGCGATTAAAGCGGAAAAATACCGGGATTTTGCCGCTTTAATCGCTCTCAGGTAGGATCTAATGTGTGATCTCAACCTGGTTCGATCAGATTCAGCCTTCGATCTTCTCCAACGCTTCTCTAGACGTCTCCTAAGACGTTTCATCCCCCTGAGCTCCTCAGTAAACCAAGGAGACTTCCTGGGTCCGAAACCATGGAGAGGCCGCATAGGCGCGATCCGATCCAAAGCCCCCGCAGCAGCTATATTCCAGGCCGCCACAAGGGACTCTGCCGAACCGTGTACGAGCGAATCTGGTAATTCCCCAAGCTCCGTCTGGAAACCCATTGGATCCATCAGGTGTCTGGGGCGGAACCACCTAATCGGTTCCGCCTCCCTGCGGGGGAGGATTGGAGCCCCAAAGTCAAGCCGCAGCAGGAAATGGTCTGACCATGACAAGGGTACCGTGACTAAACCCCTTAACACCAAACCATCGCTCAGCTGTTCCGAGAGAAAGATCATATCGGGCGAATGCCCCCCCTGGTGGGTCGGACCCTGAACTACTTGAGTCAGGTCCATGGTTGCCATGGAAGCCATGAACTCCTGCGCCAACCCAGAGGCCCGGCCAAGCGAAGGCAAGTTGAGGTCTCCCAGGACTATCAGCCTCGGGAGTTCAACTGCCAGCCCAGCCACTTCCTCGAGCAACGCAGGCAGGGCTGATGCCACGCAGCTGGGAGGCAGGTACGTAAGCAACAAGCCCACCTGAACTCCTAGGTCCAACTTCACCAGGAGGGACTCACAACCCGAAATCTCGGAAACAGTGAGCCTGCGCAAGCCGACGGTCTCCCGGGCTATTATAGCCACTCCTCCCCCCCTTCCCTGGGGTCGCGGCTGGTGCCACACCCGAAACCCAGCTGGGCACATTTCCGAGAGGGGAACACCCCCCTCCGTGCCCAGCCAGGTCTCGGTGATACATGCCAGGTCGGCCTCCTCATCACAGATTAATTCCCGGATGAGGGGAGCTTTATTTTGAACCGACCTGGCATTAAGCAGCAACAGTCTGAGACCAGGGTCCGGATTTCGTTCGTCACCAGTACTGCAGGTTGAACCAGTTGTTATAGAGGGGCCAGAACAGGGAATCGCTGTAAGGCAGCGAATCCCAGTTCCCCGAGAGCGGCCTACCCCTCTGTTCCCGCCATATCTGCCTCTCCCCCATACGACCGGTATAGGCCCACCCTCTGCCACCCCGGGTCTAGCACCCCCCCACTCTGCGGCCTCCCATTCGTCTGGCAGACTGGCACCATTTATACAACCATATCCATTCATCATTCCATATTCATTATAAGAATAGAACTCCCCCCCCACCTCCCACTATCATCACAAAAATCCCCTCCCCACATTCTAGTAATCCAACCTTCAAACAGTAACAGTCACACCATTCACCAATCCACTAATTAATTTCCACCCCCTCGATTTAAAATATAATTAAATTTCAATATAATGATCAATTTAAAATATTAAAATTCAATAATCAATCAGTTACAATTAAAAAATAAATTGCTTAATTTAACTCAATTTGATTACATTTAAAAACAATCAATTAAAATATCAATTTATCAATTTAATCCTATCAAACTGGACTTAGGCAGGGCTAATATAAAAAACAGAGAAATGCTAAAAGAATCTAAACAGTCCTGGGCATAAGTTCCAAGTTCTCAAACAGGTTCAGTTCCTAAGTGCAATCCCAGTTCCTTTCCCCTTCAATCTTCCTTCCTTCTCCATCTCCTTCCTTTCCCCTTCAATCTTCCTTCCTTCCTTCCATCTCCATCTCCATCTCCATCTCCATCTCCATCTCCATCTCCATCTCCATCTCCATCTCCATCTCCATCTCCATCTCCATCTCCATCTCCATCTCCATCCCTTCCCCTTCAATCTTTCTCCTTCCTGCCTTCCTTCCTTCCTGCCTTCCTTCCTTCCTGCCTTCCTTCCTTCCTTCCCCTTCAATCTCCTTCCTTCTCCATCTCCTTCCTTTCCCCTTCAATCTTCCTTCCTTCCTTCCATCTCCATCCCTTCCCCTTCAATCTCTCTAATTCCTTCCCTCCCCTTCAATCTCCTTCCTTCTCCATCTCCTTCGTTTCCCCTTCAATCTTCCTTCCTTCCTTTCCCCTTCAATCTCCTTCCTTCTCCATCTCCTTCCTTTCCCCTTCAATCTCCTTCCATCTCCATCTCTATCCCTTCCCCTTCAATTTCTTTCTCCTTCCTTCCTTCCTTTCTTTCCCCTACAATCTTCCTTCCTTCCATCTCCATCACTTCCCCTTCAATCTCTCTCTCCTTCCTTTCTTCCTTCCCCTTCAATCTCCTTCCTCGTCCATTTCCTTCCTTTCCATTCAATCTCCTTCATTCTCCATCTCCTTCCTTTCCCCTTCAATCTTCCTTCCTTCCATCCATCTCCATCTCTTCCTTTTCAATCACTCTCTCCTTCCTTCCTTCCTTCCTTCCTCCTTTAATCTCCTTCCTTCTCCATCTCCTTCCTCTCCCCTTCAATCTCCTTCCATCTCCATCTCCTTCGTTTCCTCTTCAATCTTCCTTCCTTCCTTTCCCCTTCAATCTCCTTCCTTCTCCATCTCCTTCCTTTCCCCTTCAATCTCCTTCCATCTCCATCTCTATCCCTTCCCCTTCAATTTCTTTCTCCTTCCTTCCTTCCTTCCATCCTTCCTTTCCCCTTCAATCTTCCTTGCTTCCATCTCCATCACTTCCCCTTCAGTCTCTCTCTCTCCTTCCTTTCTTCCCTTCCCCTTCAATCTCCTTCCTTCTCCATCTCCTTCCTTTCCCCTTCAATCTTTCTCCTTCCTGCCTTCCTTCCTTCCTTCCTGCCTTCCTTCCTTCCTGCCTTCCTAACTTCCTTCCCCTTCAATCTCCTTCATTCTCAATCTCCTTCCTTCCCCCTTCAATCTCCTTCCTTGTCCATCTCCTTCCTTTCCCCTTCAATCTTCCTTCCTTCCTTCTCCATCTCCATCCCTTCCCCTTCAATCTCTCTCCTTCCTTCCTTCCTTCTTTCCTTCCTCCTTCAATCTCATTCCTTGTCCATCTCCTTCCTTTCCCCTTCAATCTTCCTTCCTTCCTTCTCCATCTCCATCCCTTCCCCTTCAATCTCTCTCCTTCCTTCCTTCCTTCCTTCCCCCTTCAATCTCCTTCCTTCTCCATCTCCTTCCTTTCCTCTTCAATCTTCCTTCCTTCCTTCTCCATCTCCATCCCTTCCCCTTCAATCTCTCTCCTTCCTTCCTTCCTTCCTTCCTTCCTTCCTTCCTTCCTTCCTTCCTTCCTTCCTTCCTTCCTTCCTTCCCCTTCAATCTCCTTCCTTCTCCATCTCCTTCCTTTCCCCTTCAATCTTCCTTCCTTCCTTCCATCTCCATCCCTTCCCCTTCAATCTCTCTAATTCCTTCCCTCCCCTTCAATCTCCTTCCTTCTCCATCTCCTTCGTTTCCCCTTCAATCTTCCTTCCTTCCTTTCCCCTTCAATCTCCTTCCTTCTCCATCTCCTTCCTTTCCCCTTCAATCTCCTTCCATCTCCATCTCTTTCCCTTCCCCTTCAATTTCTTTCTCCTTCCTTCCTTCCTTTCTTTCCCCTTCAATCTTCCTTCCTTCCATCTCCATCACTTCCCCTTCAATCTCTCTCTCCTTCCTTTCTTCCTTCCCCTTCAATCTCCTTCCTCGTCCATTTCCTTCCTTTCCATTCAATCTCCTTCATTCTCCATCTCCTTCCTTTCCCCTTCAATCTTCCTTCCTTCCTTCCATCTCCATCTCTTCCTTTTCAATCACTCTCTCCTTCCTTCCTTCCTTCCTTCCTTTCCCCTTCAATCTCCTTCCTTCTCCATCTCCTTCCTTTCCCCTTCAATCTCCTTCCATCTCCATCTCTATCCCTTCCCCTTCAATTTCTTTCTCCTTCCTTCCTTCCTTCCTTGCATCCTTCCTTTCCCCTTCAATCTTCCTTCCTTCCATCTCCATCACTTCCCCTTCAATCTTTCTCCTTCCTGCCTTCCTTCCTTCCTTCCTTCCTTCCTTTCTGCCTTCCTTCCTTCCTTCCCCTTCAATCTCCTTCCTTCTCCATCTCCTTCCTTTCCCCTTCAATCTTCCTTCCTTCCTTCCTTCCTTCCTTCCTTCCATCTCCACCTCCATCCTTTCCGTTTCAATCTCTCTCCTTCCTTCCTTCCTTCCCTCCCCTTCCCTCCCCTTCCTTCTCCATCTTCTTCCTTTCCCCTTCAATCTCCTTCCTTCTCCATCTCCTTCCTTTCCCCTTCAATCTCCTTCCATCTCCATCTCTATCCCTTCCCCTTCAATTTCTTTCTCCTTCCTTCCTTCCTTCCATCCTTCCTTTCCCCTTCAATCTTCCATCCTTACTTCATTCCCCTTCAATCTCCTTCCTTGTCCATCTGCTATATTTCCCCTTCAATCTTCCTTCCTTCCATCCATTTCCATCTCCATCCCTTCCCTTTCAATCTCTCTCCTTCCTTCCTTCCTTCCTTCCTTCCTTCCCCTTCAATCTTCTTCCTTCTCCATCTCCTTCCTTTCCCCTTCAATCTTCCTTCCTTCCTTCCATCTCCATCTCCATTCCTTCCCCTTCAATCTCTCCTTCCTTCCTTCCTTCCTCCTTCAATCTCCTTCCTTGTCCATCTCCTTCCTTTCCCCTTCAATCTTCCTTCCTTCCTACTCCATCCCTTCCCCTTCAATATCTCTCCTTCCTTCCTTCCTTCCTTCCTTCCTTCCTTCCTTCCTTCCTTCCCCCTTCAATCTCCTTCCTTCTCCATCTCCTTCCTTTCCCCTTCAATCTTCCTTCCTTCCTTCCATCTCCATCCCTTCCCCTTCAATCTCTCTAATTCCTTCCTTCCCCTTCAATCTCCTTTCTTCTCCATCTCCTTCCTTTCCCCTTCAATCTTCCTTCCTTCCATCTCCATCTCCATCCCTTCCCCTTCAATCTTTCTCCTTCCTTCCTTCCTTCCTTCCCCTTCAATCTCCTTCCTTCTCCATCTCCTCCGTTTCCCCTTCAATCTTCCTTCCTTCCTTTCCCCTTCAATCTCCTTCCTTCTCCATCTCCTTCCTTTCCCCTTCAATCTCCTTCCATCTCCATCTCTATCCCTTCCTTTTCAATTTTTTTCTCCTTCCTTCCTTTCTTCCTTCCCCTTCAATCTCCTTCCTCGTCCATCTCCTTCCTTTCCATTCAATCTCCTTCATTCTCCATCTCCTTCCTTTCCCCTTCAATCTTCCTTCCTTCCTTCCATCTCCATCCCTTCCTTTTCAATCACTCTCTCCTTCCTTTCTTCCTTCCTTCCTTCCTCCTTCAATCTCCTTTCTTCTCCATCTCCTTCCTCTCCCCTTCAATCTCCTTCCATCTCCATCTCCTTCGTTTGCTCTTCAATCTTCCTTCCTTCCTTTCCCCTTCAATCTTCTTTCCTTCCTTCCATCTCTATCTCCATCCCTTCCCCTTCAATCTCCTTTTCCTTCCTTTCTCCCTTCCTTCCATCCTTCCTTTCCCCTTCAATCTTCCATCCTTCCTTCCTTCCCCTTCAATCTCCTTCCATCTCCATCTCCATCCATTCCCCTTCAATCTCTCTCCTTCCTTCCTTCCTTCCTTCCTTCCTTCCTTCCTTCCTTCCTTCCTTCCTTCCTCCTTCAATCTCCTTCCTTGTCCATCTGCTTTATTTCCCCTTCAGTCTTCCTTCCTTCCATCCATTTCCATCTCCGTCCCTTCCTTTTCAATCTCTCTCTCCTTCCTTCCTTCCTTCCTTCCTTCCTTCCTTCCTTCCTTCCTTCCCCGTCAATCTCCTTCCTTGTCCATCTCCTTCCTTTCCCCTTTAATCTCCTTCCTTCTCCATCTCCTTCTTTTCCCCTTCAATCTCCTTCCTTTTCCATCTCCTTCCTTTCCCCTTCAATCTTCCTTCCTTCCTTCCTTCCCCTTCAATCTCCTTCCTTGTCCATCTTCTTCAATTCCCCTTCAATCTCCTTCCTTCTCCGTCTCCTTCCTTTCCCCTTCAATCTTCCTTCATTTCTTCCATCTCCATCCCTTCCCTTTCAATCTCTCTCCTTCCTTCCTTCCTTCCCCTTCAATCTCCTTCCTTCTCCATCTCCTTCCTTTCCCCTTCAATCTTCCTTCCTTCCTTCCATCTCCATCTCCATTCCTTCCCCTTCAATCTCTCCTTCCTTCCTTCTCCATCTCCATCCCTTCCCAATCAATCTCTCTCCTTCCTTCCTTCCTTCCTTCCTTCCTTCCTTCCTTCCTTCCTTCCTTCCTTCCCCCTTCAATCTCCTTCGTTGTCTATCTCCTTCCTTTCCCCTTCAATCTTCCTTCCTTCTTTCTCCATCTCCATCCCTTCCCCTTCAATCTCTCTCCTTCCTTCCGTCCTTCCTTCCCCCTTCAATCTCCTTCCTTGTCCATCTCCTTCCTTTCCCCTTCAATCTTCCTTCCTTCCTTCTCCATCTCCATCCCTTCCCCTTCAATCTCTCTCCTTCCTTCCTTCCTTCCTTCCTTCCTTCCTTCCTTCCTCCTTCAATCTCCTTCCTTGTCCATCTCCTTCCTTTCCCCTTCAATCTTCCTTCCTTCCTTCTCCATCTCCATCCCTTCCCCTTCAATCTCTCTCTCTCCTTCCTTCCTTCCTTCCTCCTTCAATCTCCTTCCTTCTCCATCTCCTTCCTTTCCCCTTCAATCTTCCTTCCTTCCTTCTATCTCCATCCCTTCCCCTTCAATCTCTCTAATTCCTTCCCTCCCCTTCAATCTCCTTCCTTCTCCATCTCCTTCCTTTCCCCTTCAATCTCCTTCCATCTCCATCTCTATCCCTTCCCCTTCAATTTCTTTCTCCTTCCTTCCTTCCTTCCTTTCCCCTTCAATCTTCCTTCCTTCCATCTCCATCACTTCCCCTTCAATCTCTCTCTCTCCTTCCTTTCTTCCTTCCCCGTCAATCTCCTTCCATGTCCATCTCCTTCCTTTCCCCTTTAATCTCCTTCCTTCTCCATCTCCTTCTTTTCCCCTTCAATCTCCTTCCTTTTCCATCTCCTTCCTTTCCCCTTCAATCTTCCTTCCTTCCTTCCTTCCCCTTCAATCTTCTTCCTTGTCCATCTTCTTCAATTCCCCTTCAATCTCCTTCCTTCTCCGTCTCCTTCCTTTCCCCTTCAATCTTCCTTCATTTCTTCCATCTCCATCCCTTCCCTTTCAATCTCTCTCCTTCCTTCCTTCCTTCCCCTTCAATCTCCTTCCTTCTCCATCTCCTTCCTTTCCCCTTCAATCTTCCTTCCTTCCTTCCATCTCCATCTCCATTCCTTCCCCTTCAATCTCTCCTTCCTTCCTTCTCCATCTCCATCCCTTCCCAATCAATCTCTCTCCTTCCTTCCTTCCTTCCTTCCTTCCTTCCTTCCTTCCCCCTTCAATCTCCTTCCTTGTCTATCTCCTTCCTTTCCCCTTCAATCTTCCTTCCTTCTTTCTCCATCTCCATCCCTTCCCCTTCAATCTCTCTCCTTCCTTCCGTCCTTCCTTCCCCCTTCAATCTCCTTCCTTGTCCATCTCCTTCCTTTCCCCTTCAATCTTCCTTCCTTCCTTCTCCATCTCCATCCCTTCCCCTTCAATCTCTCTCCTTCCTTCCTTCCTTCCTTCCTTCCTTCCTTCCTTCCTTCCTTCCTTCCTCCTTCAATCTCCTTCCTTGTCCATCTCCTTCCTTTCCCCTTCAATCTTCCTTCCTTCCTTCTCCATCTCCATCCCTTCCCCTTCAATCTCTCTCTCTCCTTCCTTCCTTCCTTCCTCCTTCAATCTCCTTCCTTCTCCATCTCCTTCCTTTCCCCTTCAATCTTCCTTCCTTCCTTCTATCTCCATCCCTTCCCCTTCAATCTCTCTAATTCCTTCCCTCCCCTTCAATCTCCTTCCTTCTCCATCTCCTTCCTTTCCCCTTCAATCTCCTTCCATCTCCATCTCTATCCCTTCCCCTTCAATTTCTTTCTCCTTCCTTCCTTCCTTCCTTTCCCCTTCAATCTTCCTTCCTTCCATCTCCATCACTTCCCCTTCAATCTCTCTCTCTCCTTCCTTTCTTCCTTCCCCTTCAATCTCCTTCCTCGTCCATCTCCTTCCTTTCCATTCAATCTCCTTCATTCTCCATCTCCTTCCTTTCCCCTTCAATCTTCCTTCCTTCCTTCCATCTCCATCTCTTCCTTTTCAATCACTCTCTCCTTCCTTCCTTCCTTCCTTCCTTCCTTCCTTCCTTCCTTCCTTCCTCCTTCAATCTCCTTCCTTCTCCATCTCCTTCCTCTCCCCTTCAATCTCCTTCCATCTCCATCTCCTTCGTTTCCTCTTCAATCTTCCTTCTTTCCTTTCCCCTTCAATCTCCTTCCTTCTCCATCTCCTTCCTTTCCCCTTCAATCTCCTTCCATCTCCATCTCTATCCCTTCCCCTTCAATTTCTTTCTCCTTCCTTCCTTCCTTCCATACTTCCTTTCCCCTTCAATCTTCCTTCCTTCCATCTCCATCACTTCCCCTTTAATCTCTCTCTCTCCTTCCTTTCTTCCCTTCCCCTTCAATCTCCTTCCTTCTCCATCTCCTTCGTTTCCCCTTCAATCTTTCTTCCTTCCTTCCTTTCCCCTTCAATTTCCTTCCTTCTCCATCTCCTTCCTTTCCCCTTCAATCTTCTTTCCTTCCTTCCATCTCTATCTCCATCCCTTCCCCTTCAATCTCTTTTTCCTTCCTTTCTTCCTTCCTTCCATTCTTCCTTTCCCCTTCAATCTTCCTTCCTTCCTTCCTTTCCCCTTCAATTTCCTTCCTTCTCCATCTCCTTCCTTTCCCCTTCAATCTTCTTTCCTTCCTTCCATCTCTATCTCCATCCCTTCCCCTTCAATCTCTTTTTCCTTCCTTTCTTCCTTCCTTCCATTCTTCCTTTCCCCTTCAATCTTCCTTCCTTCCATCCATTTCCATCTCAATCCCTTCCCTTTCAATCTCTCTCCATCCTTCCTTCCTTCCTTCCTTCCTTCCTTCCCCTTCAATCTCCTTCCTTCTCCATCTCCTTCCTTTCCCCTTCAATCTTCCTTCCTTCCTTCCATCTCCATCTCCATTCCTTCCCCTTCAATCTCTCCTTCCTTCCTTCCTTCCTCCTTCAATCTCCTTCCTTGTCCATCTCCTTCCTTTCCCCTTCAATCTTCCTTCCTTCCTTCTCCATCCCTTCCCCTTCAATCTCTCTCCTTCCTTCCTTCCTTCCTTCCTTCCTTCCTTCCTTCCCCCTTCAATCTCCTTCCTTCTCCATCTCCTTCCTTTCCCCTTCAATCTTCCTTCCTTCCTTCCATCTCCATCCCTTCCCCTTCAATCTCTCTAATTCCTTCCTTCCCCTTCAATCTCCTTCCTTGTCCATCTTCTTCAATTCCCCTTCAATCTCCTTCCTTCTCCGTCTCCTTCCTTTCCCCTTCAATCTTCCTTCATTTCTTCCATCTCCATCCCTTCCCTTTCAATCTCTCTCCTTCCTTCCTTCCTTCCCCTTCAATCTCCTTCCTTCTCCATCTCCTTCCTTTCCCCTTCAATCTTCCTTCCTTCCTTCCATCTCCATCTCCATTCCTTCCCCTTCAATCTCTCCTTCCTTCCTTCTCCATCTCCATCCCTTCCCAATCAATCTCTCTCCTTCCTTCCTTCCTTCCTTCCTTCCTTCCTTCCTTCCTTCCTTCCCCCTTCAATCTCCTTCCTTGTCTATCTCCTTCCTTTCCCCTTCAATCTTCCTTCCTTCCTTCTCCATCTCCATCCCTTCCCCTTCAATCTCTCTCCTTCCTTCCGTCCTTCCTTCCCCCTTCAATCTCCTTCCTTGTCCATCTCCTTCCTTTCCCCTTCAATCTTCCTTCCTTCCTTCTCCATCTCCATCCCTTCCCCTTCAATCTCTCTCCTTCCTTCCTTCCTTCCTTCCTTCCTCCTTCAATCTCCTTCCTTGTCCATCTCCTTCCTTTCCCCTTCAATCTTCCTTCCTTCCTTCTCCATCTCCATCCCTTCCCCTTCAATCTCTCTCCTTCCTTCCTTCCTTCCTTCCTCCTTCAATCTCCTTCCTTCTCCATCTCCTTCCTTTCCCCTTCAATCTTCCTTCCTTCCTTCTATCTCCATCCCTTCCCCTTCAATCTCTCTAATTCCTTCCTTCCTCCTTCAATCTCCTTCCTTCTCCATCTCCTTCCTCTCCCCTTCAATCTCCTTCCATCTCCATCTCCTTCGTTTCCTCTTCAATCTTCCTTCTTTCCTTTCCCCTTCAATCTCCTTCCTTCTCCATCTCCTTCCTTTCCCCTTCAATCTCCTTCCATCTCCATCTCTATCCCTTCCCCTTCAATTTCTTTCTCCTTCCTTCCTTCCTTCCATACTTCCTTTCCCCTTCAATCTTCCTTCCTTCCATCTCCATCACTTCCCCTTTAATCTCTCTCTCTCCTTCCTTTCTTCCCTTCCCCTTCAATCTCCTTCCTTCTCCATCTCCTTCGTTTCCCCTTCAATCTTTCTTCCTTCCTTCCTTTCCCCTTCAATTTCCTTCCTTCTCCATCTCCTTCCTTTCCCCTTCAATCTTCTTTCCTTCCTTCCATCTCTATCTCCATCCCTTCCCCTTCAATCTCTTTTTCCTTCCTTTCTTCCTTCCTTCCATTCTTCCTTTCCCCTTCAATCTTCCTTCCTTCCTTCCTTTCCCCTTCAATTTCCTTCCTTCTCCATCTCCTTCCTTTCCCCTTCAATCTTCTTTCCTTCCTTCCATCTCTATCTCCATCCCTTCCCCTTCAATCTCTTTTTCCTTCCTTTCTTCCTTCCTTCCATTCTTCCTTTCCCCTTCAATCTTCCTTCCTTCCATCCATTTCCATCTCAATCCCTTCCCTTTCAATCTCTCTCCATCCTTCCTTCCTTCCTTCCTTCCTTCCTTCCCCTTCAATCTCCTTCCTTCTCCATCTCCTTCCTTTCCCCTTCAATCTTCCTTCCTTCCTTCCATCTCCATCTCCATTCCTTCCCCTTCAATCTCTCCTTCCTTCCTTCCTTCCTCCTTCAATCTCCTTCCTTGTCCATCTCCTTCCTTTCCCCTTCAATCTTCCTTCCTTCCTTCTCCATCCCTTCCCCTTCAATCTCTCTCCTTCCTTCCTTCCTTCCTTCCTTCCTTCCTTCCTTCCCCCTTCAATCTCCTTCCTTCTCCATCTCCTTCCTTTCCCCTTCAATCTTCCTTCCTTCCTTCCATCTCCATCCCTTCCCCTTCAATCTCTCTAATTCCTTCCTTCCCCTTCAATCTCCTTCCTTGTCCATCTTCTTCAATTCCCCTTCAATCTCCTTCCTTCTCCGTCTCCTTCCTTTCCCCTTCAATCTTCCTTCATTTCTTCCATCTCCATCCCTTCCCTTTCAATCTCTCTCCTTCCTTCCTTCCTTCCCCTTCAATCTCCTTCCTTCTCCATCTCCTTCCTTTCCCCTTCAATCTTCCTTCCTTCCTTCCATCTCCATCTCCATTCCTTCCCCTTCAATCTCTCCTTCCTTCCTTCTCCATCTCCATCCCTTCCCAATCAATCTCTCTCCTTCCTTCCTTCCTTCCTTCCTTCCTTCCTTCCTTCCTTCCTTCCCCCTTCAATCTCCTTCCTTGTCTATCTCCTTCCTTTCCCCTTCAATCTTCCTTCCTTCCTTCTCCATCTCCATCCCTTCCCCTTCAATCTCTCTCCTTCCTTCCGTCCTTCCTTCCCCCTTCAATCTCCTTCCTTGTCCATCTCCTTCCTTTCCCCTTCAATCTTCCTTCCTTCCTTCTCCATCTCCATCCCTTCCCCTTCAATCTCTCTCCTTCCTTCCTTCCTTCCTTCCTTCCTCCTTCAATCTCCTTCCTTGTCCATCTCCTTCCTTTCCCCTTCAATCTTCCTTCCTTCCTTCTCCATCTCCATCCCTTCCCCTTCAATCTCTCTCCTTCCTTCCTTCCTTCCTTCCTCCTTCAATCTCCTTCCTTCTCCATCTCCTTCCTTTCCCCTTCAATCTTCCTTCCTTCCTTCTATCTCCATCCCTTCCCCTTCAATCTCTCTAATTCCTTCCCTCCCCTTCAATCTCCTTCCTTCTCCATCTCCTTCGTTTCCCCTTCAATTTTCCTTCCTTCCTTTCCCCTTCAATCTCCTTCCTTCTCCATCTCCTTCCTTTCCCCTTCAATCTCCTTCCATCTCCATCTCTATCCCTTCCCCTTCAATTTCTTTCTCCTTCCTTCCTTCCTTCCTTTCCCCTTCAATCTTCCTTCCTTCCATCTCCATCACTTCCCCTTCAATCTCTCTCTCTCCTTCCTTTCTTCCTTCCCCTTCAATCTCCTTCCTCGTCCATCTCCTTCCTTTCCATTCAATCTCCTTCATTCTCCATCTCCTTCCTTTCCCCTTCAATCTTCCTTCCTTCCTTCCATCTCCATCTCTTCCTTTTCAATCACTCTCTCCTTCCTTCCTTCCTTTCTTCCTTCCTTCCTTCCTTCCTCCTTCAATCTCCTTCCTTCTCCATCTCCTTCCTCTCCCCTTCAATCTCCTTCCATCTCCATCTCCTTCGTTTCCTCTTCAATCTTCCTTCTTTCCTTTCCCCTTCAATCTCCTTCCTTCTCCATCTCCTTCCTTTCCCCTTCAATCTCCTTCCATCTCCATCTCTATCCCTTCCCCTTCAATTTCTTTCTCCTTCCTTCCTTCCTTCCATACTTCCTTTCCCCTTCAATCTTCCTTCCTTCCATCTCCATCACTTCCCCTTTAATCTCTCTCTCTCCTTCCTTTCTTCCCTTCCCCTTCAATCTCCTTCCTTCTCCATCTCCTTCGTTTCCCCTTCAATCTTCCTTCCTTCCTTCCTTTCCCCTTCAATTTCCTTCCTTCTCCATCTCCATCCCTTCCCCTTCAATCTCTCTCCTTCCTTCCTTCCTTCCTTCCTCCTTCAATCTCCTTCCTTCTCCATCTCCTTCCTTTCCCCTTCAATCTTCCTTCCTTCCTTCTATCTCCATCCCTTCCCCTTCAATCTCTCTAATTCCTTCCCTCCCCTTCAATCTCCTTCCTTCTCCATCTCCTTCGTTTCCCCTTCAATTTTCCTTCCTTCCTTTCCCCTTCAATCTCCTTCCTTCTCCATCTCCTTCCTTTCCCCTTCAATCTCCTTCCATCTCCATCTCTATCCCTTCCCCTTCAATTTCTTTCTCCTTCCTTCCTTCCTTCCTTTCCCCTTCAATCTTCCTTCCTTCCATCTCCATCACTTCCCCTTCAATCTCTCTCTCTCCTTCCTTTCTTCCTTCCCCTTCAATCTCCTTCCTCGTCCATCTCCTTCCTTTCCATTCAATCTCCTTCATTCTCCATCTCCTTCCTTTCCCCTTCAATCTTCCTTCCTTCCTTCCATCTCCATCTCTTCCTTTTCAATCACTCTCTCCTTCCTTCCTTCCTTCCTTCCTTCCTTCCTTCCTTCCTTCCTTCCTCCTTCAATCTCCTTCCTTCTCCATCTCCTTCCTCTCCCCTTCAATCTCCTTCCATCTCCATCTCCTTCGTTTCCTCTTCAATCTTCCTTCTTTCCTTTCCCCTTCAATCTCCTTCCTTCTCCATCTCCTTCCTTTCCCCTTCAATCTCCTTCCATCTCCATCTCTATCCCTTCCCCTTCAATTTCTTTCTCCTTCCTTCCTTCCTTCCATACTTCCTTTCCCCTTCAATCTTCCTTCCTTCCATCTCCATCACTTCCCCTTTAATCTCTCTCTCTCCTTCCTTTCTTCCCTTCCCCTTCAATCTCCTTCCTTCTCCATCTCCTTCGTTTCCCCTTCAATCTTCCTTCCTTCCTTCCTTTCCCCTTCAATTTCCTTCCTTCTCCATCTCCTTCCTTTCCCCTTCAATCTTCTTTCCTTCCTTCCATCTCTATCTCCATCCCTTCCCCTTCAATCTCTTTTTCCTTCCTTTCTTCCTTCCTTCCATTCTTCCTTTCCCCTTCAATCTTCCTTCCTTCCTTCCTTTCCCCTTCAATTTCCTTCCTTCTCCATCTCCTTCCTTTCCCCTTCAATCTTCTTTCCTTCCTTCCATCTCTATCTCCATCCCTTCCCCTTCAATCTCTTTTTCCTTCCTTTCTTCCTTCCTTCCATTCTTCCTTTCCCCTTCAATCTTCCTTCCTTCCATCCATTTCCATCTCCATCCCTTCCCTTTCAATCTCTCTCCATCCTTCCTTCCTTCCTTCCTTCCTTCCTTCCCCTTCAATCTCCTTCCTTCTCCATCTCCTTCCTTTCCCCTTCAATCTTCCTTCCTTCCTTCCATCTCCATCTCCATTCCTTCCCCTTCAATCTCTCCTTCCTTCCTTCCTTCCTCCTTCAATCTCCTTCCTTGTCCATCTCCTTCCTTTCCCCTTCAATCTTCCTTCCTTCCTTCTCCATCCCTTCCCCTTCAATCTCTCTCCTTCCTTCCTTCCTTCCTTCCTTCCCCCTTCAATCTCCTTCCTTCTCCATCTCCTTCCTTTCCCCTTCAATCTTCCTTCCTTCCTTCCATCTCCATCCCTTCCCCTTCAATCTCTCTAATTCCTTCCTTCCCCTTCAATCTCCTTTCTTCTCCATCTCCTTCCTTTCCCCTTCAATCTTCCTTCCTTCCATCTCCATCTCCATCCCTTCCCCTTCAATCTTTCTCCTTCCTTCCTTCCTTCCCCTTCAATCTCCTTCCTTCTCCATCTCCTCCGTTTCCCCTTCAATCTTCCTTCCTTCCTTTCCCCTTCAATCTCCTTCCTTCTCCATCTCCTTCCTTTCCCCTTCAATCTCCTTCCATCTCCATCTCTATCCCTTCCCCTTCAATTTCTTTCTCCTTCCTTCCTTTCTTCCTTCCCCTTCAATCTCCTTCCTCGTCCATCTCCTTCCTTTCCATTCAATCTCCTTCATTCTCCATCTCCTTCCTTTCCCCTTCAATCTTCCTTCCTTCCTTCCATCTCCATCCCTTCCTTTTCAATCACTCTCTCCTTCCTTTCTTCCTTCCTTCCTTCCTCCTTCAATCTCCTTTCTTCTCCATCTCCTTCCTCTCCCCTTCAATCTCCTTCCATCTCCATCTCCTTCGTTTGCTCTTCAATCTTCCTTCCTTCCTTTCCCCTTCAATCTTCTTTCCTTCCTTCCATCTCTATCTCCATCCCTTCCCCTTCAATCTCCTTTTCCTTCCTTTCTCCCTTCCTTCCATCCTTCCTTTCCCCTTCAATCTTCCATCCTTCCTTCCTTCCCCTTCAATCTCCTTCCATCTCCATCTCCATCCATTCCCCTTCAATTTCTTTCTCCTTCCTTCCTTCCTTTCCCCTTCAATCTTCCATCCTTCCTTCCTTCCCCTTCAATCTCCTTCCTTGTCCATCTGCTTTATTTCCCCTTCAGTCTTCCTTCCTTCCATCCATTTCCATCTCCGTCCCTTCCTTTTCAATCTCTCTCTCTCTCCTTCCTTCCTTCCTTCCTTCCCCGTCAATCTCCTTCCTTGTCCATCTCCTTCCTTTCCCCTTTAATCTCCTTCCTTCTCCATCTCCTTCTTTTCCCCTTCAATCTCCTTCCTTTTCCATCTCCTTCCTTTCCCCTTCAATCTTCCTTCCTTCCTTCCTTCCCCTTCAATCTCCTTCCTTGTCCATCTTCTTCAATTCCCCTTCAATCTCCTTCCTTCTCCGTCTCCTTCCTTTCCCCTTCAATCTTCCTTCATTTCTTCCATCTCCATCCCTTCCCTTTCAATCTCTCTCCTTCCTTCCTTCCTTCCCCTTCAATCTCCTTCCTTCTCCATCTCCTTCCTTTCCCCTTCAATCTTCCTTCCTTCCTTCCATCTCCATCTCCATTCCTTCCCCTTCAATCTCTCCTTCCTTCCTTCCTTCCTTCCTCCTTCAATCTCCTTCCTTGTCCATCTCCTTCCTTTCCCCTTCAATCTTCCTTCCTTCCTTCTCCATCTCCATCCCTTCCCCTTCAATCTCTCTCCTTCCTTCCTTCCTTCCTTCCTTCCTTCCTTCCCCCTTCAATCTCCTTCCTTGTCCATCTCCTTCCTTTCCCCTTCAATCTTCCTTCCTTCCTTCTCCATCTCCATCCCTTCCCCTTCAATCTCTCTCCTTCCTTCCTTCCTTCCTTCCCCCTTCAATCTCCTTCCTTTCCCCTTCAATCTTCCTTCCTTCCTTCTCCATCTCCATCCCTTCCCCTTCAATCTCTCTCCTTCCTTCCTTCCTTCCTTCCCCCTTCAATCTCCTTCCTTGTTCATCTCCTTCCTTTCCCCTTCAATCTTCCTTCCTTCCTTCTCCATCTCCATCCCTTCCCCTGAAGCTTGGCCCTCCGCAGGCAAGCCTTCAATTCTGATCTGGGGCACCCCATAGCACCCCAATCAATGGCGGGTCCTTCACGATCGCCGAATTAAGAGACACATGCTGATCACATTTCTCTGGGTGAAGCAACTCGTGACAAAAGGCTGCCTCCCCTATTTATTGAATGTTACAGTGGGTGGTTACACAATGCATCACATGGTTACAAACAGCCAATGACAATGTTATACTCTGTAGCCAATGACAAGGCTACACTGCAGGGCCACCCTGTGGCCAATGGATTCAAACCTTGGTACAACTGTCCATCCACCTGTTGGCCCCTCCCTCATTTCCTGTCCCAGGCCATATGGCAAGTCCTTTGTTCCAGGGCATGTGGTCAATGGACTCCATCTCTTGGCTCCGCCTCCATTTCCTGTTGCTCCAAACAGCATGGTAAAGTCACATGGTACAGTCTTTTTGTTGCAAGCCCATCCAAGCCTCATGTATCACAACATATTACAACATATCAACTTTTTTTATTTTATTTTTAGCAGCTGTGGGTTGTTTCACCTATGCACCGTCCAGTTCTGTACACGATCCTAGGCACATAAGCTTGTCATCTGTGTCCTCAGAGGTTGCCATCATAAAAACATCTCTGTCCATTCATAAGAGGCAGGAGTTGGTTCTTGGCTCTTTTACAGGAGATGGTTAGAATAGGGAGGCTTACACAGGTTCAGCAGGGGAGAAATACATTTGTACACAGCAACAGATTGTTACACAAAATAACCCAATTCCTTGAGCCACCCAGCATTAGGTAGTCAGGAAAATCAACAAAACAAGGCATACAGTTTCTTGTGATAAAGGATTGTTTTGTACCATATTTTCCATGTGAGCAATTGTGGCAGTAATGTTGTGTGTGTTGTCATTTTTTCCACATAAGATCTAATCTTTATCAGATGTGAGAGCATTGTATTCTGAGAAGTTGTACAAAGTTTCAAAGTTTTCACCAAAATCAAACAAGGGAACAGAATCAGCACATGTTGTTGTTATTCTTTGTCACATTATTTAGCTTTATAATCTAGCTGCAAGGGATAGTTGTTACAAGATCTTGTTACTAACTGATGAAACTGTGTGATTCACAACACAAAGTAAGGAAGGATTCAAAGTTAAAGAGAGAGATAGAGAGATTTCATTCCTAGGCACACTATAAAGGCATACACGTTTGCTTCTGTGTTTGTTCTGTGCTGACATGTATCCAACCATTGAATGCATTCAGCAACTTAGCATGGTGAGAGACAAAAAAATGCAAAGCAGCAATGATTTGTCACAAAATTTAAATCATCAAAAAGAAATAAGAAAGAGACAAAATTAAAATTCATTAAGACTAGGAAATATAAAATTCAAGATAGGCAAGGAGAAATGAGAAAAGACAAATTTGGCAGAGAATCAGAAAGGCAGAATTGGCAAAGAAATCATAAAAAAGAAAGGAAGCTATGGTTTATTAAGCAAGATGACCAAAGGAAGGGGGGGTGAGAGAGAGGAGGGAATTCAAAGAGGCGGCAATTGGAATTCAAATGTAATTTGAGTCTCCGTTTACAGCCATCCCCGTTTCCTTGGAAACCTAAAGCTTTGGCCCCTTTATGGTCTTCAGGCGACAAACAGTCTTCAAATAAACCTCTGGAAATCTGCAAAGGGAGAAAAGAAGGGGGTGGGGGGGAAACGGCTCTGCTGCAAAGGAAAAGGTTTTGTTTTTTCTCAACAGTAAGCAAGGCATTATTAAATCAATGGATTACCAGGAAGTATTTTCCCATTTTTTTTTATAAGGAAACAGAAGCAACAGGCTTACAGATTTTTTAACAAGTTGAAAGATACAGAGAGAGAAGACTGAATTAGCATAGGAAAGCATTTTCTGAGTCAGAAGAAGTAGGAGATTAGCATCTTTGTTTGAATACACAAAATGAGTCATAGAGAGAAAACGACGGCCAGAAAAACATGCTGAGTCAGAGGGAGAAAAGATTTTTTAGGAGACAGAGCTGGAGAAACAAGGAATCCTGCAAGTCACCACTTGAAGTCTTTAGTAGAAATGAGAGTTCCCTGGTGACGCAGAAGAGCATGTTCTGAGTCAGAAGAAGAAGTAGGAGGGGTTAAGGGAAGTAGTGAATCTTGAAAGAAACAGAGAAACAGAAACCTGAGCCTTTTAAAATAGGCATGCAAACAATTCTTTCACGTAAAGAGAATTTGGGAAGAAGCAGAGCTCCTCCATAAGCCAATTTTAATCCAATCAGCAATTTTTTGTGGTCCCTTTTAGATGTAAAAGAGACAATGCCAAACAAACAACAATAATACTTTTAAACTCCTTACGTAAAGGCACATTGTGAATCTTTGTTAGTTGCATAATTAAGGTTCTAACAATTAACATCAAAGCCCTCCCCTTTGATCCTTGGAGAATTCCACCCACATACTCACGGGGGGGGGGTTTCTTGCTGAAGAAACGCCAGGTTTGTTCCTCCAGCTGGGGCAAATTTAGAGTCAGATCGTAAGATTTTTTGTCTCTCAGGGCTTGCTTTGAAAGCCTGAGAATTAGCCAATTTAGCTTGCTCTGTTTTTGCATAGTGTAATGTCAGCATGGACAATTACAGCCTCTCATGGGCTAGGAAATCTGGCGAGGCTCTCCGCAATTGAGCCAGATACCTATTAACATCTAGGAAATCTGGCGAGGCTCAGCAATGGGGCCAGATATTATATTAAATCTGGCGAGGCTCAGCAATGGGGCCAGATGCCTATTGCCATGTGGCGAGGTCTAATTTGCCCCTCCCCCAGTTAGGAGGGATAAAATTTTCTCAAAAAAGCCAATAAAAGATACAATTCTTTCTGAGTGACAGGGAAAACAGTCTAATTAAGTTTCTGAACATAATTTGCTCTCCTGACTAAGCTAAGCAAAGCTTCTGTCTCATACTTACTTAAAGAAGGGGCCTTATTAGGCGAGGTAGGTAGTGAGATGTCAGAAGGACGGGACTTCGAATTAAATCACGTCAGGGTTCACCACTTGAAGCTTGGCCCTCCGCAGGCAAGCCTTCAATTCTGATCTGGGGCACCCCATAGCACCCCAATCAATGGCGGGTCCTTCACGATCGCCGAATTAAGAGACACATGCTGATCACATTTCTCTGGGTGAAGCAACTCGTGACAAAAGGCTGCCTCCCCTATTTATTGAATGTTACAGTGGGTGGTTACACAATGCATCACATGGTTACAAACAGCCAATGACAATGTTATACTCTGTAGCCAATGACAAGGCTACACTGCAGGGCCACCCTGTGGCCAATGGATTCAAACCTTGGTACAACTGTCCATCCACCTGTTGGCCCCTCCCTCATTTCCTGTCCCAGGCCATATGGCAAGTCCTTTGTTCCAGGGCATGTGGTCAATGGACTCCATATCTTGGCTCCGCCTCCATTTCCTGTTGCTCCAAACAGCATGGTAAAGTCACATGGTACAGTCTTTTTGTTGCAAGCCCATCCAAGCCTCATGTATCACAACATATTACAACATTCCCCTTCAATCTCTCTCCTTCCTTCCTTCCTTCCTTCCTTCCTTCCTCCTTCAATCTCCTTCCTTGTCCATCTCCTTCCTTTCCCCTTCAATCTTCCTTCCTTCCTTCTCCATCTCCATCCCTTCCCCTTCAATCTCTCTCCTTCCTTCCTTCCTTCCTTCCTTCCTTCCTTCCTTCCTCCTTCAATCTCCTTCCTTCTCCATCTCCTTCCTTTCCCCTTCAATCTTCCTTCCTTCCTTCTATCTCCATCCCTTCCCCTTCAATCTCTCTAATTCTTTCCCTCCCCTTCAATCTCCTTCCTTCTCCATCTCCTTCGTTTCCCCTTCAATTTTCCTTCCTTCCTTTCCCCTTCAATCTCCTTCCTTCTCCATCTCCTTCCTTTCCCCTTCAATCTCCTTCCATCTCCATCTCTATCCCTTCCCCTTCAATTTCTTTCTCCTTCCTTCCTTCCTTCCTTTCCCCTTCAATCTTCCTTCCTTCCATCTCCATCACTTCCCCTTCAGTCTCTCTCTCTCTCCTTCCTTTCTTCCCTTCCCCTTCAATCTCCTTCCTTCTCCATCTCCTTCCTTTCCCCTTCAATCTTCCTTCCTTCTCCATCTCCTTCCTTTCCCCTTCAATCTTCCTTCCTTCCTTCCTTCCTTCCATCTCCATCTCCATCTCCATCTCCATCCCTTCCCCTTCAATCTTTCTCCTTCCTGCCTTCCTTCCTTCCTGCCTTCCTTCCTTCCTGCCTTCCTTCCTTCCTTCCCCTTCAATCTCCTTCCTTCTCCATCTCCTTCCTTTCCCCTTCAATCTTCCTTCCTTCCTTCCTTCCTTCCATCTCCACCTCCATCCTTTCCCTTTCAATCTCTCTCCTTCCTTCCTTCCTTCCTTCCTTCCTTCCTTCCTTCCTTCCTTCCTCCTTCAATCTCCTTCCTTCTCCATCTCCTTCCTTTCCCCTTCAATCTCCTTCCATCTCCATCTCTATCCCTTCCCCTTCAATTTCTTTCTCCTTCCTTCCTTCCTTCCATCCTTCCTTTCCCCTTCAATCTTCCTTCCTTCCATCTCCATCACTTCCCCTTTAATCTCTCTCTCTCCTTCCTTTCTTCCCTTCCCCTTCAATCTCCTTCCTTCTCCATCTCCTTCGTTTCCCCTTCAATCTTCCTTCCTTCCTTCCTTTCCCCTTCAATTTCCTTCCTTCTCCATCTCCTTCCTTTCCCCTTCAATCTTCTTTCCTTCCTTCCATCTCTATCTCCATCCCTTCCCCTTCAATCTCTTTTTCCTTCCTTTCTTCCTTCCTTCCATTCTTCCTTTCCCCTTCAATCTTCCATCCTTCCTTCCTTCCCCTTCAATCTCCTTCCATCTCCATCTCCATCCATTCCCCTTCAATTTCTTTCTCCTTCCTTCCTTCGTTCCTTCCATCCTTCCTTTCCCCTTCAATCTTCCATCCTTACTTCATTCCCCTTCAATCTCCTTCCTTGTCCATCTGCTATATTTCCCCTTCAATCTTCCTTCCTTCCATCCATTTCCATCTCCATCCCTTCCCTTTCAATCTCTCTCCATCCTTCCTTCCTTCCTTCCTTCCCCTTCAATCTCCTTCCTTCTCCATCTCCTTCCTTTCCCCTTCAATCTTCCTTCCTTCCTTCCATCTCCATCTCCATTCCTTCCCCTTCAATCTCTCCTTCCTTCCTTCCTTCCTCCTTCAATCTCCTTCCTTGTCCATCTCCTTCCTTTCCCCTTCAATCTTCCTTCCTTCTCCATCCCTTCCCCTTCAATCTCTCTCCTTCCTTCCTTCCTTCCTTCCTTCCTTCCCCCTTCAATCTCCTTCCTTCTCCATCTCCTTCCTTTCCCCTTCAATCTTCCTTCCTTCCTTCCATCTCCATCCCTTCCCCTTCAATCTCTCTAATTCCTTCCTTCCCCTTCAATCTCCTTTCTTCTCCATCTCCTTCCTTTCCCCTTCAATCTTCCTTCCTTCCTTCCATCTCCATCCCTTCCTTTTCAATCACTCTCTCCTTCCTTTCTTCCTTCCTTCCTTCCTCCTTCAATCTCCTTTCTTCTCCATCTCCTTCCTCTCCCCTTCAATCTCCTTCCATCTCCATCTCCTTCGTTTGCTCTTCAATCTTCCTTCCTTCCTTTCCCCTTCAATCTTCTTTCCTTCCTTCCATCTCTATCTCCATCCCTTCCCCTTCAATCTCCTTTTCCTTCCTTTCTCCCTTCCTTCCATCCTTCCTTTCCCCTTCAATCTTCCATCCTTCCTTCCTTCCCCTTCAATCTCCTTCCATCTCCATCTCCATCCATTCCCCTTCAATTTCTTTCTCCTTCCTTCCTTCCTTTCCCCTTCAATCTTCCATCCTTCCTTCCTTCCCCTTCAATCTCCTTCCTTGTCCATCTGCTTTATTTCCCCTTCAGTCTTCCTTCCTTCCATCCATTTCCATCTCCGTCCCTTCCTTTTCAATCTCTCTCTCTCCTTCCTTCCTTCCTTCCTTCCTTCCTTCCTTCCTTCCTTCCTTCCCCGTCAATCTCCTTCCTTGTCCATCTCCTTCCTTTCCCCTTTAATCTCCTTCCTTCTCCATCTCCTTCTTTTCCCCTTCAATCTCCTTCCTTTTCCATCTCCTTCCTTTCCCCTTCAATCTTCCTTCCTTCCTTCCTTTCCCCTTCAATCTTCCTTCATTTCTTCCATCTCCATCCCTTCCCTTTCAATCTCTCTCCTTCCTTCCTTCCTTCCCCTTCAATCTCCTTCCTTCTCCATCTCCTTCCTTTCCCCTTCAATCTTCCTTCCTTCCTTCCATCTCCATCTCCATTCCTTCCCCTTCAATCTCTCCTTCCTTCCTTCCTTCCTTCCTCCTTCAATCTCCTTCCTTGTCCATCTCCTTCCTTTCCCCTTCAATCTTCCTTCCTTCCTTCTCCATCTCCATCCCTTCCCCTTCAATCTCTCTCCTTCCTTCCTTCCTTCCTTCCTTCCTTCCCCCTTCAATCTCCTTCCTTGTCCATCTCCTTCCTTTCCCCTTCAATCTTCCTTCCTTCCTTCTCCATCTCCATCCCTTCCCCTTCAATCTCTCTCCTTCCTTCCTTCCTTCCTTCCCCTTCAATCTCCTTCCTTGTCCATCTCCTTCCTTTCCCCTTCAATCTTCCTTCCTTCCTTCTCCATCTCCATCCCTTCCCCTTCAATCTCTCTCCTTCCTTCCTTCCTTCCTTCCTTCCTTCCTCCTTCAATCCCCTTCCTTGTCCATCTCCTTCCTTTCCCCTTCAATCTTCCTTCCTTCCTTCTCCATCTCCATCCCTTCCCCTTCAATCTCTCTCCTTCCTTCCTTCCTTCCTTCCTTCCTTCCTCCTTCAATCCCCTTCCTTGTCCATCTCCTTCCTTTCCCCTTCAATCTTCCTTCCTTCCTTCTATCTCATTCCCTTCACCTTCAATCTTCCTTCCTTCCTTTCCCCTTCAATCTCCTTCCTTCTCCATCTCCTTCCTTTCCCCTTCAATCTCCTTCCATCTCCATCTCTATCCCTTCCCCTTCAATTTCTTTCTCCTTCCTTCCTTCCTTCCTTTCCCCTTCAATCTTCCTTCCTTCCATCTCCATCACTTCCCCTTCAATCTCTCTCTCTCCTTCCTTTCTTCCTTCCCCTTCAATCTCCTTCCTCGTCCATCTCCTTCCTTTCCATTCAATCTCCTTCATTCTCCATCTCCTTCCTTTCCCCTTCAATCTTCCTTCCTTCATTCCATCTCCATCTCTTCCTTTTCAATCACTCTCTCCTTCCTTCCTTTCTTCCTTCCTCCTTCAATCTCCTTCCTTCTCCATCTCCTTCCTCTCCCCTTCAATCTCCTTCCATCTCCATCTCCTTCGTTTCCTCTTCAATCTTCCTTCCTTCCTTTCCCCTTCAATCTCCTTCCTTCTCCATCTCCTTCCTTTCCCCTTCAATCTCCTTCCATCTCCATCTCTATCCCTTCCCCTTCAATTTCTTTCTCCTTCCTTCCTTCCTTCCTTTCCCCTTCAATCTTCCTTCCTTCCATCTCCATCACTTCCCCTTCAATCTCTCTCTCTCCTTCCTTTCTTCCTTCCCCTTCAATCTCCTTCCTCGTCCATCTCCTTCCTTTCCATTCAATCTCCTTCATTCTCCATCTCCTTCCTTTCCCCTTCAATCTTCCTTCCTTCTTTCCATCTCCATCTCTTCCTTTTCAATCAGTGTCTCCTTCCTTCCTTCCTTCCTTCCTCCTTCAATCTCCTTCCTTCTCCATCTCCTTCCTCTCCCCTTCAATCTCCTTCCTTCTCCATCTCCTTCTTTTCCCCTTCAATCTCCTTCCTTTTCCATCTCCTTCCTTTCCCCTTCAATCTTCCTTCCTTCCTTCCTTTCCCCTTCAATCTTCCTTCATTTCTTCCATCTCCATCCCTTCCCTTTCAATCTTTCTCCTTCCTTCCTTCCTTCCCCTTCAATCTCCTTCCTTCTCCATCTCCTTCCTTTCCCCTTCAATCTTCCTTCCTTCCTTCCATCTCCATCTCCATTCCTTCCCCTTCAATCTCTCCTTCCTTCCTTCCTTCCTTCCTCCTTCAATCTCCTTCCTTGTCCATCTCCTTCCTTTCCCCTTCAATCTTCCTTCCTTCCTTCTCCATCTCCATCCCTTCCCCTTCAATCTCTCTCCTTCCTTCCTTCCTTCCTTCCTTCCTTCCTTCCCCCTTCAATCTCCTTCCTTGTCCATCTCCTTCCTTTCTCCTTCAATCTTCCTTCCTTCCTTCTCCATCTCCATCCCTTCCCCTTCAATCTCTCTCCTTCCTTCCTTCCTTCCTTCCCCTTCAATCTCCTTCCTTGTCCATCTCCTTCCTTTCCCCTTCAATCTTCCTTCCTTCCTTCTCCATCTCCATCCCTTCCCCTTCAATCTCTCTCCTTCCTTCCTTCCTTCCTTCCTTCCTTCCTCCTTCAATCCCCTTCCTTGTCCATCTCCTTCCTTTCCCCTTCAATCTTCCTTCCTTCCTTCTCCATCTCCATCCCTTCCCCTTCAATCTCTCTCCTTCCTTCCTTCCTTCCTTCCTTCCTTCCTCCTTCAATCCCCTTCCTTGTCCATCTCCTTCCTTTCCCCTTCAATCTTCCTTCCTTCCTTCTATCTCATTCCCTTCACCTTCAATCTTCCTTCCTTCCTTTCCCCTTCAATCTCCTTCCTTCTCCATCTCCTTCCTTTCCCCTTCAATCTCCTTCCATCTCCATCTCTATCCCTTCCCCTTCAATTTCTTTCTCCTTCCTTCCTTCCTTCCTTTCCCCTTCAATCTTCCTTCCTTCCATCTCCATCACTTCCCCTTCAATCTCTCTCTCTCCTTCCTTTCTTCCTTCCCCTTCAATCTCCTTCCTCGTCCATCTCCTTCCTTTCCATTCAATCTCCTTCATTCTCCATCTCCTTCCTTTCCCCTTCAATCTTCCTTCCTTCCTTCCATCTCCATCTCTTCCTTTTCAATCACTCTCTCCTTCCTTCCTTTCTTCCTTCCTCCTTCAATCTCCTTCCTTCTCCATCTCCTTCCTCTCCCCTTCAATCTCCTTCCATCTCCATCTCCTTCGTTTCCTCTTCAATCTTCCTTCCTTCCTTTCCCCTTCAATCTCCTTCCTTCTCCATCTCCTTCCTTTCCCCTTCAATCTCCTTCCATCTCCATCTCTATCCCTTCCCCTTCAATTTCTTTCTCCTTCCTTCCTTCCTTCCTTCCTTTCCCCTTCAATCTTCCTTCCTTCCATCTCCATCACTTCCCCTTCAATCTCTCTCTCTCCTTCCTTTCTTCCTTCCCCTTCAATCTCCTTCCTCGTCCATCTCCTTCCTTTCCATTCAATCTCCTTCATTCTCCATCTCCTTCCTTTCCCCTTCAATCTTCCTTCCTTCTTTCCATCTCCATCTCTTCCTTTTCAATCAGTCTCTCCTTCCTTCCTTCCTTCCTTCCTCCTTCAATCTCCTTCCTTCTCCATCTCCTTCCTCTCCCCTTCAATCTCCTTCCATCTCCATCTCCTTCGTTTCCTCTTCAATCTTCCTTCCTTCCTTTCCCCTTCAATCTCCTTCCTTCTCCATCTCCTTCCTTTCCCCTTCAATCTCCTTCCATCTCCATCTCTATCCCTTCCCCTTCAATTTCTTTCTCCTTCCTTCCTTCCTTCCATCCTTCCTTTCCCCTTCAATCTTCCTTCCTTCCATATCCATCACTTCCCCTTCAGTCTCTCTCTCTCCTTCCTTTCTTCCCTTCCCCTTCAATCTCCTTCCTTCTCCATCTCCTTCCTTTCCCCTTCAATCTTCCTTCCTTCTCCATCTCCTTCCTTTCCCCTTCAATCTTCCTTCCTTCCTTCCTTCCTTCCTTCCATCTCCATCTCCATCTCCATCTCCATCTCCATCTCCATCTCCATCTCCCTCTCCCTCTCCATCTCCATCCCTTCCCCTTGAATCTTTCTCCTTCCTGCCTTCCTTCCTTCCCTCCCCTTCAATCTCTTTCCTTCTCCATCTTCTTCCTTTCCCCTTCAATCTCCTTCCTTCTCCATCTCTTTCCTTTCCCCTTCAATCTCCTTCCATCTCCATCTCTATCCCTTCCCCTTCAATTTCTTTCTCCTTCCTTCCTTCCTTCCATCCTTCCTTTCCCCTTCAATCTTCCTTCCTTCCATCTCCATCACTTCCCCTTTAATCTCTCTCTCTCCTTCCTTTCTTCCCTTCCCCTTCAATCTCCTTCCTTCTCCATCTCCTTCGTTTCCCCTTCAATTTTCCTTCCTTCTCCATCTCCTTCCTTTCCCCTTCAATCTCCTTCCATCTCCATCTCTATCCCTTCCCCTTCAATTTCTTTCTCCTTCCTTCCTTCCTTTCTTCCTTCCCCTTCAATCTCCTTCCTCGTCCATCTCCTTCCTTTCCATTCAATCTCCTTCATTCTCCATCTCCTTCCTTTCCCTTCAATCTTCCTTCCTTCCTTCCATCTCCATCCCTTCCTTTTCAATCACTCTCTCCTTCCTTCCTTTCTTCCTTCCTCCTTCAATCTCCTTCCTTCTCCATCTCCTTCCTCTCCCCTTCAATCTCCTTCCATCTCCATCTCCTTCGTTTCCTCTTCAATCTTCCTTCCTTCCTTTCCCCTTCAATCTCCTTCCTTCTCCATCTCCTTCCTTTCCCCTTCAATCTCCTTCCATCTCCATCTCTATCCCTTCCCCTTCAATTTCTTTCTCCTTCCTTCCTTTCTTCCTTCCCCTTCAATCTCCTTCCTCGTCCATCTCCTTCCTTTCCATTCAATCTCCTTCATTCTCCATCTCCTTCCTTTCCCCTTCAATCTTCCTTCCTTCCTTCCATCTCCATCCCTTCCTTTTCAATCACTCTCTCCTTCCTTTCTTCCTTCCTTCCTTCCTCCTTCAATCTCCTTTCTTCTCCATCTCCTTCGTTTGCTCTTCAATCTTCCTTCCTTCCTTTCCCCTTCAATCTTCTTTCCTTCCTTCCATCTCTATCTCCATCCCTTCCCCTTCAATCTCCTTTTCCTTCCTTTCTCCCTTCCTTCCATCCTTCCTTTCCCCTTCAATCTTCCATCCTTCCTTCCTTCCCCTTCAATCTCCTTCCATCTCCATCTCCATCCATTCCCCTTCAATTTCTTTCTCCTTCCTTCCTTCCTTTCCCCTTCAATCTTCCATCCTTCCTTCCTTCCCCTTCAATCTCCTTCCTTGTCCATCTGCTTTATTTCCCCTTCAGTCTTCCTTCCTTCCATCCATTTCCATCTCCGTCCCTTCCTTTTCAATCTCTCTCTCTCCTTCCTTCCTTCCTTCCTTCCTTCCTTCCTTCCTTCCTTCCTTCCTTCCTTCCCCGTCAATCTCCTTCCTTGTCCATCTCCTTCCTTTCCCCTTTAATCTCCTTCCTTCTCCATCTCCTTCTTTTCCCCTTCAATCTCCTTCCTTTTCCATCTCCTTCCTTTCCCCTTCAATCTTCCTTCCTTCCTTCCTTTCCCCTTCAATCTTCCTTCATTTCTTCCATCTCCATCCCTTCCCTTTCAATCTCTCTCCTTCCTTCCTTCCTTCCCCTTCAATCTCCTTCCTTCTCCATCTCCTTCCTTTCCCCTTCAATCTTCCTTCCTTCCTTCCATCTCCATCTCCATTCCTTCCCCTTCAATCTCTCCTTCCTTCCTTCCTTCCTTCCTCCTTCAATCTCCTTCCTTGTCCATCTCCTTCCTTTCCCCTTCAATCTTCCTTCCTTCCTTCTCCATCTCCATCCCTTCCCCTTCAATCTCTCTCCTTCCTTCCTTCCTTCCTTCCTTCCTTCCTCCTTCAATCCCCTTCCTTGTCCATCTCCTTCCTTTCCCCTTCAATCTTCCTTCCTTCCTTCTATCTCATTCCCTTCACCTTCAATCTTCCTTCCTTCCTTTCCCCTTCAATCTCCTTCCTTCTCCATCTCCTTCCTTTCCCCTTCAATCTCCTTCCATCTCCATCTCTATCCCTTCCCCTTCAATTTCTTTCTCCTTCCTTCCTTCCTTCCTTTCCCCTTCAATCTTCCTTCCTTCCATCTCCATCACTTCCCCTTCAATCTCTCTCTCTCCTTCCTTTCTTCCTTCCCCTTCAATCTCCTTCCTCGTCCATCTCCTTCCTTTCCATTCAATCTCCTTCATTCTCCATCTCCTTCCTTTCCCCTTCAATCTTCCTTCCTTCATTCCATCTCCATCTCTTCCTTTTCAATCACTCTCTCCTTCCTTCCTTTCTTCCTTCCTCCTTCAATCTCCTTCCTTCTCCATCTCCTTCCTCTCCCCTTCAATCTCCTTCCATCTCCATCTCCTTCGTTTCCTCTTCAATCTTCCTTCCTTCCTTTCCCCTTCAATCTCCTTCCTTCTCCATCTCCTTCCTTTCCCCTTCAATCTCCTTCCATCTCCATCTCTATCCCTTCCCCTTCAATTTCTTTCTCCTTCCTTCCTTCCTTCCTTTCCCCTTCAATCTTCCTTCCTTCCATCTCCATCACTTCCCCTTCAATCTCTCTCTCTCCTTCCTTTCTTCCTTCCCCTTCAATCTCCTTCCTCGTCCATCTCCTTCCTTTCCATTCAATCTCCTTCATTCTCCATCTCCTTCCTTTCCCCTTCAATCTTCCTTCCTTCTTTCCATCTCCATCTCTTCCTTTTCAATCAGTGTCTCCTTCCTTCCTTCCTTCCTTCCTCCTTCAATCTCCTTCCTTCTCCATCTCCTTCCTCTCCCCTTCAATCTCCTTCCTTCTCCATCTCCTTCTTTTCCCCTTCAATCTCCTTCCTTTTCCATCTCCTTCCTTTCCCCTTCAATCTTCCTTCCTTCCTTCCTTTCCCCTTCAATCTTCCTTCATTTCTTCCATCTCCATCCCTTCCCTTTCAATCTTTCTCCTTCCTTCCTTCCTTCCCCTTCAATCTCCTTCCTTCTCCATCTCCTTCCTTTCCCCTTCAATCTTCCTTCCTTCCTTCCATCTCCATCTCCATTCCTTCCCCTTCAATCTCTCCTTCCTTCCTTCCTTCCTTCCTCCTTCAATCTCCTTCCTTGTCCATCTCCTTCCTTTCCCCTTCAATCTTCCTTCCTTCCTTCTCCATCTCCATCCCTTCCCCTTCAATCTCTCTCCTTCCTTCCTTCCTTCCTTCCTTCCTTCCTTCCCCCTTCAATCTCCTTCCTTGTCCATCTCCTTCCTTTCCCCTTCAATCTTCCTTCCTTCCTTCTCCATCTCCATCCCTTCCCCTTCAATCTCTCTCCTTCCTTCCTTCCTTCCTTCCCCTTCAATCTCCTTCCTTGTCCATCTCCTTCCTTTCCCCTTCAATCTTCCTTCCTTCCTTCTCCATCTCCATCCCTTCCCCTTCAATCTCTCTCCTTCCTTCCTTCCTTCCTTCCTTCCTTCCTCCTTCAATCCCCTTCCTTGTCCATCTCCTTCCTTTCCCCTTCAATCTTCCTTCCTTCCTTCTCCATCTCCATCCCTTCCCCTTCAATCTCTCTCCTTCCTTCCTTCCTTCCTTCCTTCCTTCCTCCTTCAATCCCCTTCCTTGTCCATCTCCTTCCTTTCCCCTTCAATCTTCCTTCCTTCCTTCTATCTCATTCCCTTCACCTTCAATCTTCCTTCCTTCCTTTCCCCTTCAATCTCCTTCCTTCTCCATCTCCTTCCTTTCCCCTTCAATCTCCTTCCATCTCCATCTCTATCCCTTCCCCTTCAATTTCTTTCTCCTTCCTTCCTTCCTTCCTTTCCCCTTCAATCTTCCTTCCTTCCATCTCCATCACTTCCCCTTCAATCTCTCTCTCTCCTTCCTTTCTTCCTTCCCCTTCAATCTCCTTCCTCGTCCATCTCCTTCCTTTCCATTCAATCTCCTTCATTCTCCATCTCCTTCCTTTCCCCTTCAATCTTCCTTCCTTCCTTCCATCTCCATCTCTTCCTTTTCAATCACTCTCTCCTTCCTTCCTTTCTTCCTTCCTCCTTCAATCTCCTTCCTTCTCCATCTCCTTCCTCTCCCCTTCAATCTCCTTCCATCTCCATCTCCTTCGTTTCCTCTTCAATCTTCCTTCCTTCCTTTCCCCTTCAATCTCCTTCCTTCTCCATCTCCTTCCTTTCCCCTTCAATCTCCTTCCATCTCCATCTCTATCCCTTCCCCTTCAATTTCTTTCTCCTTCCTTCCTTCCTTCCTTCCTTTCCCCTTCAATCTTCCTTCCTTCCATCTCCATCACTTCCCCTTCAATCTCTCTCTCTCCTTCCTTTCTTCCTTCCCCTTCAATCTCCTTCCTCGTCCATCTCCTTCCTTTCCATTCAATCTCCTTCATTCTCCATCTCCTTCCTTTCCCCTTCAATCTTCCTTCCTTCTTTCCATCTCCATCTCTTCCTTTTCAATCAGTCTCTCCTTCCTTCCTTCCTTCCTTCCTCCTTCAATCTCCTTCCTTCTCCATCTCCTTCCTCTCCCCTTCAATCTCCTTCCATCTCCATCTCCTTCGTTTCCTCTTCAATCTTCCTTCCTTCCTTTCCCCTTCAATCTCCTTCCTTCTCCATCTCCTTCCTTTCCCCTTCAATCTCCTTCCATCTCCATCTCTATCCCTTCCCCTTCAATTTCTTTCTCCTTCCTTCCTTCCTTCCATCCTTCCTTTCCCCTTCAATCTTCCTTCCTTCCATATCCATCACTTCCCCTTCAGTCTCTCTCTCTCCTTCCTTTCTTCCCTTCCCCTTCAATCTCCTTCCTTCTCCATCTCCTTCCTTTCCCCTTCAATCTTCCTTCCTTCTCCATCTCCTTCCTTTCCCCTTCAATCTTCCTTCCTTCCTTCCTTCCTTCCTTCCATCTCCATCTCCATCTCCATCTCCATCTCCATCTCCATCTCCATCTCCCTCTCCCTCTCCATCTCCATCCCTTCCCCTTGAATCTTTCTCCTTCCTGCCTTCCTTCCTTCCCTCCCCTTCAATCTCTTTCCTTCTCCATCTTCTTCCTTTCCCCTTCAATCTCCTTCCTTCTCCATCTCTTTCCTTTCCCCTTCAATCTCCTTCCATCTCCATCTCTATCCCTTCCCCTTCAATTTCTTTCTCCTTCCTTCCTTCCTTCCATCCTTCCTTTCCCCTTCAATCTTCCTTCCTTCCATCTCCATCACTTCCCCTTTAATCTCTCTCTCTCCTTCCTTTCTTCCCTTCCCCTTCAATCTCCTTCCTTCTCCATCTCCTTCGTTTCCCCTTCAATTTTCCTTCCTTCTCCATCTCCTTCCTTTCCCCTTCAATCTCCTTCCATCTCCATCTCTATCCCTTCCCCTTCAATTTCTTTCTCCTTCCTTCCTTCCTTTCTTCCTTCCCCTTCAATCTCCTTCCTCGTCCATCTCCTTCCTTTCCATTCAATCTCCTTCATTCTCCATCTCCTTCCTTTCCCCTTCAATCTTCCTTCCTTCCTTCCATCTCCATCCCTTCCTTTTCAATCACTCTCTCCTTCCTTCCTTTCTTCCTTCCTCCTTCAATCTCCTTCCTTCTCCATCTCCTTCCTCTCCCCTTCAATCTCCTTCCATCTCCATCTCCTTCGTTTCCTCTTCAATCTTCCTTCCTTCCTTTCCCCTTCAATCTCCTTCCTTCTCCATCTCCTTCCTTTCCCCTTCAATCTCCTTCCATCTCCATCTCTATCCCTTCCCCTTCAATTTCTTTCTCCTTCCTTCCTTTCTTCCTTCCCCTTCAATCTCCTTCCTCGTCCATCTCCTTCCTTTCCATTCAATCTCCTTCATTCTCCATCTCCTTCCTTTCCCCTTCAATCTTCCTTCCTTCCTTCCATCTCCATCCCTTCCTTTTCAATCACTCTCTCCTTCCTTTCTTCCTTCCTTCCTTCCTCCTTCAATCTCCTTTCTTCTCCATCTCCTTCGTTTGCTCTTCAATCTTCCTTCCTTCCTTTCCCCTTCAATCTTCTTTCCTTCCTTCCATCTCTATCTCCATCCCTTCCCCTTCAATCTCCTTTTCCTTCCTTTCTCCCTTCCTTCCATCCTTCCTTTCCCCTTCAATCTTCCATCCTTCCTTCCTTCCCCTTCAATCTCCTTCCATCTCCATCTCCATCCATTCCCCTTCAATTTCTTTCTCCTTCCTTCCTTCCTTTCCCCTTCAATCTTCCATCCTTCCTTCCTTCCCCTTCAATCTCCTTCCTTGTCCATCTGCTTTATTTCCCCTTCAGTCTTCCTTCCTTCCATCCATTTCCATCTCCGTCCCTTCCTTTTCAATCTCTCTCTCTCCTTCCTTCCTTCCTTCCTTCCTTCCTTCCTTCCTTCCTTCCTTCCTTCCCCGTCAATCTCCTTCCTTGTCCATCTCCTTCCTTTCCCCTTTAATCTCCTTCCTTCTCCATCTCCTTCTTTTCCCCTTCAATCTCCTTCCTTTTCCATCTCCTTCCTTTCCCCTTCAATCTTCCTTCCTTCCTTCCTTTCCCCTTCAATCTTCCTTCATTTCTTCCATCTCCATCCCTTCCCTTTCAATCTCTCTCCTTCCTTCCTTCCTTCCCCTTCAATCTCCTTCCTTCTCCATCTCCTTCCTTTCCCCTTCAATCTTCCTTCCTTCCTTCCATCTCCATCTCCATTCCTTCCCCTTCAATCTCTCCTTCCTTCCTTCCTTCCTTCCTCCTTCAATCTCCTTCCTTGTCCATCTCCTTCCTTTCCCCTTCAATCTTCCTTCCTTCCTTCTCCATCTCCATCCCTTCCCCTTCAATCTCTCTCCTTCCTTCCTTCCTTCCTTCCTTCCTTCCCCCTTCAATCTCCTTCCTTGTCCATCTCCTTCCTTTCCCCTTCAATCTTCCTTCCTTCCTTCTCCATCTCCATCCCTTCCCCTTCAATCTCTCTCCTTCCTTCCTTCCTTCCTTCCCCTTCAATCTCCTTCCTTGTCCATCTCCTTCCTTTCCCCTTCAATCTTCCTTCCTTCCTTCTCCATCTCCATCCCTTCCCCTTCAATCTCTCTCCTTCCTTCCTTCCTTCCTTCCTTCCTTCCTCCTTCAATCCCCTTCCTTGTCCATCTCCTTCCTTTCCCCTTCAATCTTCCTTCCTTCCTTCTCCATCTCCATCCCTTCCCCTTCAATCTCTCTCCTTCCTTCCTTCCTTCCTTCCTTCCTTCCTCCTTCAATCCCCTTCCTTGTCCATCTCCTTCCTTTCCCCTTCAATCTTCCTTCCTTCCTTCTATCTCATTCCCTTCACCTTCAATCTTCCTTCCTTCCTTTCCCCTTCAATCTCCTTCCTTCTCCATCTCCTTCCTTTCCCCTTCAATCTCCTTCCATCTCCATCTCTATCCCTTCCCCTTCAATTTCTTTCTCCTTCCTTCCTTCCTTCCTTTCCCCTTCAATCTTCCTTCCTTCCATCTCCATCACTTCCCCTTCAATCTCTCTCTCTCCTTCCTTTCTTCCTTCCCCTTCAATCTCCTTCCTCGTCCATCTCCTTCCTTTCCATTCAATCTCCTTCATTCTCCATCTCCTTCCTTTCCCCTTCAATCTTCCTTCCTTCATTCCATCTCCATCTCTTCCATTTCAATCACTCTCTCCTTCCTTCCTTTCTTCCTTCCTCCTTCAATCTCCTTCCTTCTCCATCTCCTTCCTCTCCCCTTCAATCTCCTTCCATCTCCATCTCCTTCGTTTCCTCTTCAATCTTCCTTCCTTCCTTTCCCCTTCAATCTCCTTCCTTCTCCATCTCCTTCCTTTCCCCTTCAATCTCCTTCCATCTCCATCTCTATCCCTTCCCCTTCAATTTCTTTCTCCTTCCTTCCTTCCTTCCTTTCCCCTTCAATCTTCCTTCCTTCCATCTCCATCACTTCCCCTTCAATCTCTCTCTCTCCTTCCTTTCTTCCTTCCCCTTCAATCTCCTTCCTCGTCCATCTCCTTCCTTTCCATTCAATCTCCTTCATTCTCCATCTCCTTCCTTTCCCCTTCAATCTTCCTTCCTTCTTTCCATCTCCATCTCTTCCTTTTCAATCAGTGTCTCCTTCCCTCCTTCCTTCCTTCTTCCTTCCTCCTTCAATCTCCTTCCTTCTCCATCTCCTTCCTCTCCCCTTCAATCTCCTTCCTTCTCCATCTCCTTCCTTTCCCTTCAATCTCCTTCATTCCATCTCCATCCTTCCCCTTCAATCTCTCCTTCCTTCTTCCTTCCCTTCAATCTCCTTCCTTCTCCATCTCCATCCTTCCCTTCAATCTTCTTCCTTCCTTCCTTCCTTCCTTCCCCTTCAATCTCCTTCCTTCTCCATCTCCTTCCTTTCCCCTTCAATCTTCCTTCCTTCCTTCCATCTCCATCTCCATTCCTTCCCCTTCAATCTCTCCTTCCTTCCTTCCTTCCTTCCTTCCTTCCTCCTTCAATCTCCTTCCTTGTCCATCTCCTTCCTTTCCCCTTCAATCTTCCTTCCTTCCTTCTCCATCTCCATCCCTTCCCCTTCAATCTCTCTCCTTCCTTCCTTCCTTCCTTCCTTCCTTCCTTCCCCCTTCAATCTCCTTCCTTGTCCATCTCCTTCCTTTCCCCTTCAATCTTCCTTCCTTCCTTCTCCATCTCCATCCCTTCCCCTTCAATCTCTCTCCTTCCTTCCTTCCTTCCTTCCCCTTCAATCTCCTTCCTTGTCCATCTCCTTCCTTTCCCCTTCAATCTTCCTTCCTTCCTTCTCCATCTCCATCCCTTCCCCTTCAATCTCTCTCCTTCCTTCCTTCCTTCCTTCCTTCCTTCCTCCTTCAATCCCCTTCCTTGTCCATCTCCTTCCTTTCCCCTTCAATCTTCCTTCCTTCCTTCTCCATCTCCATCCCTTCCCCTTCAATCTCTCTCCTTCCTTCCTTCCTTCCTTCCTTCCTTCCTCCTTCAATCCCCTTCCTTGTCCATCTCCTTCCTTTCCCCTTCAATCTTCCTTCCTTCCTTCTATCTCATTCCCTTCACCTTCAATCTTCCTTCCTTCCTTTCCCCTTCAATCTCCTTCCTTCTCCATCTCCTTCCTTTCCCCTTCAATCTCCTTCCATCTCCATCTCTATCCCTTCCCCTTCAATTTCTTTCTCCTTCCTTCCTTCCTTCCTTTCCCCTTCAATCTTCCTTCCTTCCATCTCCATCACTTCCCCTTCAATCTCTCTCTCTCCTTCCTTTCTTCCTTCCCCTTCAATCTCCTTCCTCGTCCATCTCCTTCCTTTCCATTCAATCTCCTTCATTCTCCATCTCCTTCCTTTCCCCTTCAATCTTCCTTCCTTCCTTCCATCTCCATCTCTTCCTTTTCAATCACTCTCTCCTTCCTTCCTTTCTTCCTTCCTCCTTCAATCTCCTTCCTTCTCCATCTCCTTCCTCTCCCCTTCAATCTCCTTCCATCTCCATCTCCTTCGTTTCCTCTTCAATCTTCCTTCCTTCCTTTCCCCTTCAATCTCCTTCCTTCTCCATCTCCTTCCTTTCCCCTTCAATCTCCTTCCATCTCCATCTCTATCCCTTCCCCTTCAATTTCTTTCTCCTTCCTTCCTTCCTTCCTTCCTTTCCCCTTCAATCTTCCTTCCTTCCATCTCCATCACTTCCCCTTCAATCTCTCTCTCTCCTTCCTTTCTTCCTTCCCCTTCAATCTCCTTCCTCGTCCATCTCCTTCCTTTCCATTCAATCTCCTTCATTCTCCATCTCCTTCCTTTCCCCTTCAATCTTCCTTCCTTCTTTCCATCTCCATCTCTTCCTTTTCAATCAGTCTCTCCTTCCTTCCTTCCTTCCTTCCTCCTTCAATCTCCTTCCTTCTCCATCTCCTTCCTCTCCCCTTCAATCTCCTTCCATCTCCATCTCCTTCGTTTCCTCTTCAATCTTCCTTCCTTCCTTTCCCCTTCAATCTCCTTCCTTCTCCATCTCCTTCCTTTCCCCTTCAATCTCCTTCCATCTCCATCTCTATCCCTTCCCCTTCAATTTCTTTCTCCTTCCTTCCTTCCTTCCATCCTTCCTTTCCCCTTCAATCTTCCTTCCTTCCATCTCCATCACTTCCCCTTCAGTCTCTCTCTCTCCTTCCTTTCTTCCCTTCCCCTTCAATCTCCTTCCTTCTCCATCTCCTTCCTTTCCCCTTCAATCTTCCTTCCTTCTCCATCTCCTTCCTTTCCCCTTCAATCTTCCTTCCTTCCTTCCTTCCTTCCTTCCATCTCCATCTCCATCTCCATCTCCATCTCCATCTCCATCTCCATCTCCATCTCCATCTCCATCTCCATCTCCATCCCTTCCCCTTGAATCTTTCTCCTTCCTGCCTTCCTTCCTTCCCTCCCCTTCAATCTCTTTCCTTCTCCATCTTCTTCCTTTCCCCTTCAATCTCCTTCCTTCTCCATCTCTTTCCTTTCCCCTTCAATCTCCTTCCATCTCCATCTCTATCCCTTCCCCTTCAATTTCTTTCTCCTTCCTTCCTTCCTTCCATCCTTCCTTTCCCCTTCAATCTTCCTTCCTTCCATCTCCATCACTTCCCCTTTAATCTCTCTCTCTCCTTCCTTTCTTCCCTTCCCCTTCAATCTCCTTCCTTCTCCATCTCCTTCGTTTCCCCTTCAATTTTCCTTCCTTCTCCATCTCCTTCCTTTCCCCTTCAATCTCCTTCCATCTCCATCTCTATCCCTTCCCCTTCAATTTCTTTCTCCTTCCTTCCTTCCTTTCTTCCTTCCCCTTCAATCTCCTTCCTCGTCCATCTCCTTCCTTTCCATTCAATCTCCTTCATTCTCCATCTCCTTCCTTTCCCCTTCAATCTTCCTTCCTTCCTTCCATCTCCATCCCTTCCTTTTCAATCACTCTCTCCTTCCTTCCTTTCTTCCTTCCTCCTTCAATCTCCTTCCTTCTCCATCTCCTTCCTCTCCCCTTCAATCTCCTTCCATCTCCATCTCCTTCGTTTCCTCTTCAATCTTCCTTCCTTCCTTTCCCCTTCAATCTCCTTCCTTCTCCATCTCCTTCCTTTCCCCTTCAATCTCCTTCCATCTCCATCTCTATCCCTTCCCCTTCAATTTCTTTCTCCTTCCTTCCTTTCTTCCTTCCCCTTCAATCTCCTTCCTCGTCCATCTCCTTGCTTTCCATTCAATCTCCTTCATTCTCCATCTCCTTCCTTTCCCCTTCAATCTTCCTTCCTTCCTTCCATCTCCATCCCTTCCTTTTCAATCACTCTCTCCTTCCTTTCTTCCTTCCTTCCTTCCTCCTTCAATCTCCTTTCTTCTCCATCTCCTTCCTCTCCCCTTCAATCTCCTTCCATCTCCATCTCCTTCGTTTGCTCTTCAATCTTCCTTCCTTCCTTTCCCCTTCAATCTTCTTTCCTTCCTTCCATCTCTATCTCCATCCCTTCCCCTTCAATCTCCTTTTCCTTCCTTTCTCCCTTCCTTCCATCCTTCCTTTCCCCTTCAATCTTCCATCCTTCCTTCCTTCCCCTTCAATCTCCTTCCTTGTCCATCTGCTTTATTTCCCCTTCAGTCTTCCTTCCTTCCATCCATTTCCATCTCCGTCCCTTCCGTTTCAATCTCTCTCTCTCTCTCTCCTTCCTTCCTTCCTTCCTTCCTTCCTTCCTTCCCCGTCAATCTCCTTCCTTGTCCATCTCCTTCCTTTCCCCTTTAATCTCCTTCCTTCTCCATCTCCTTCTTTTCCCCTTCAATCTCCTTCCTTTTCCATCTCCTTCCTTTCCCCTTCAATCTTCCTTCCTTCCTTCCTTTCCCCTTCAGTCTTCCTTCATTTCTTCCATCTCCATCCCTTCCCTTTCAATCTCTCTCCTTCCTTCCTTCCTTCCCCTTCAATCAGATTCCTTCTCCATCTCCTTCCTTTCCCCTTCAATCTTCCTTCCTTCCTTCCATCTCCATCTCCATTCCTTCCCCTTCAATCTCTCCTTCCTTCCTTCCTTCCTTCCTCCTTCAATCTCCTTCCTTGTCCATCTCCTTCCTTTCCCCTTCAATCTTCCTTCCTTCCTTCTCCATCTCCATCCCTTCCCCTTCAATCTCTCTCCTTCCTTCCTTCCTTCCTTCCTTCCTTCCCCCTTCAATCTCCTTCCTTGTCCATCTCCTTCCTTTCCCCTTCAATCTTCCTTCCTTCCTTCTCCATCTCCATCCCTTCCCCTTCAATCTCTCTCCTTCCTTCCTTCCTTCCTTCCCCCTTCAATCTCCTTCCTTGTCCATCTCCTTCCTTTCCCCTTCAATCTTCCTTCCTTCCTTCTCCATCTCCATCCCTTCCCCTTCAATCTCTCTCCTTCCTTCCTTCCTTCCTTCCTTCCTTCCTTCCTCCTTCAATCCCCTTCCTTGTCCATCTCCTTCCTTTCCCCTTCAATCTTCCTTCCTTCCTTCTCCATCTCCATCCCTTCCCCTTCAATCTCTCTCCTTCCTTCCTTCCTTCCTTCCTTCCTTCCTTCCTTCCTTCCTCCTTCAATCCCCTTCCTTGTCCATCTCCTTCCTTTCCCCTTCAATCTTCCTTCCTTCCTTCTATCTCATTCCCTTCACCTTCAATCTTCCTTCCTTCCTTTCCCCTTCAATCTCCTTCCTTCTCCATCTCCTTCCTTTCCCCTTCAATCTCCTTCCATCTCCATCTCTATCCCTTCCCCTTCAATTTCTTTCTCCTTCCTTCCTTCCTTCCTTTCCCCTTCAATCTTCCTTCCTTCCATCTCCATCACTTCCCCTTCAATCTCTCTCTCTCCTTCCTTTCTTCCTTCCCCTTCAATCTCCTTCCTCGTCCATCTCCTTCCTTTCCATTCAATCTCCTTCATTCTCCATCTCCTTCCTTTCCCCTTCAATCTTCCTTCCTTCCTTCCATCTCCATCTCTTCCTTTTCAATCACTCTCTCCTTCCTTCCTTTCTTCCTTCCTCCTTCAATCTCCTTCCTTCTCCATCTCCTTCCTCTCCCCTTCAATCTCCTTCCATCTCCATCTCCTTCGTTTCCTCTTCAATCTTCCTTCCTTCCTTTCCCCTTCAATCTCCTTCCTTCTCCATCTCCTTCCTTTCCCCTTCAATCTCCTTCCATCTCCATCTCTATCCCTTCCCCTTCAATTTCTTTCTCCTTCCTTCCTTCCTTCCATCCTTCCTTTCCCCTTCAATCTTCCTTCCTTCCATCTCCATCACTTCCCCTTCAGTCTCTCTCTCTCCTTCCTTTCTTCCCTTCCCCTTCAATCTCCTTCCTTCTCCATCTCCTTCCTTTCCCCTTCAATCTTCCTTCCTTCTCCATCTCCTTCCTTTCCCCTTCAATCTTCCTTCCTTCCTTCCTTCCTTCCATCTCCATCTCCATCTCCATCTCCATCTCCATCCCTTCCCCTTGAATCTTTCTCCTTCCTGCCTTCCTTCCTTCCCTCCCCTTCAATCTCTTTCCTTCTCCATCTTCTTCCTTTCCCCTTCAATCTCCTTCCTTCTCCATCTCTTTCCTTTCCCCTTCAATCTCCTTCCATCTCCATCTCTATCCCTTCCCCTTCAATTTCTTTCTCCTTCCTTCCTTCCTTCCATCCTTCCTTTCCCCTTCAATCTTCCTTCCTTCCATCTCCATCACTTCCCCTTTAATCATTCTCTCTCCTTCCTTTCTTCCCTTCCCCTTCAATCTCCTTCCTTCTCCATCTCCTTCGTTTCCCCTTCAATCTTCCTTCCTTCTCCATCTCCTTCCTTTCCCCTTCAATCTCCTTCCATCTCCATCTCTATCCCTTCCCCTTCAATTTCTTTCTCCTTCCTTCCTTCCTTCCTTCCCCTTCAATCTCCTTCCTCGTCCATCTCCTTCCTTTCCATTCAATCTCCTTCATTCTCCATCTCCTTCCTTTCCCCTTCAATCTTCCTTCCTTCCTTCCATCTCCATCCCTTCCTTTTCAATCACTCTCTCCTTCCTTCCTTTCTTCCTTCCTCCTTCAATCTCCTTCCTTCTCCATCTCCTTCCTCTCCCCTTCAATCTCCTTCCATCTCCATCTCCTTCGTTTCCTCTTCAATCTTCCTTCCTTCCTTTCCCCTTCAATCTCCTTCCTTCTCCATCTCCTTCCTTTCCCCTTCAATCTCCTTCCATCTCCATCTCTATCCCTTCCCCTTCAATTTCTTTCTCCTTCCTTCCTTCCTTCCTTTCCCCTTCAATCTTCCTTCCTTCCATCTCCATCACTTCCCCTTCAATCTCTCTCTCTCCTTCCTTTCTTCCCCCTTCAATCTCTCTCTCCTCCTTCCTTCTCTTCCTTCCTCCTTCAATCTCCTTCCTTCTCCATCTCCTTCCATTCATCCCTTCAATCCCTTCCTTCCTTCCTTCCTCAATCTCCATCTCTTCCTTTTCAATCTCTCTTCCTTCCTTCCTTCTTCCTTCCTCCTTCAATCTCCTTCCTTCTCCATCTCCTTCCTCTCCCCTTCAATCTCCTTCCATCTCCATCTCCTTCGTTTCCTCTTCAATCTTCCTTCCTTCCTTTCCCCTTCAATCTCCTTCCTTCTCCATCTCCTTCCTTTCCCCTTCAATCTCCTTCCATCTCCATCTCTATCCCTTCCCCTTCAATTTCTTTCTCCTTCCTTCCTTCCTTCCATCCTTCCTTTCCCCTTCAATCTTCCTTCCTTCCATCTCCATCACTTCCCCTTCAGTCTCTCTCTCTCCTTCCTTTCTTCCCTTCCCCTTCAATCTCCTTCCTTCTCCATCTCCTTCGTTTCCCCTTCAATCTTCCTTCCTTCCTTCCTTTCCCCTTCAATTTCCTTCCTTCTCCATCTCCTTCCTTTCCCCTTCAATCTTCTTTCCTTCCTTCCATCTCCATCTCCATCCATTCCCCTTCAATTTCTTTCTCCTTCCTTCCTTCGTTCCTTCCATCCTTCCTTTCCCCTTCAATCTTCCATCCTTACTTCATTCCCTTCAATCTCCTTCCTTGTCCATCTGCTATATTTCCCCTTCAATCTTCCTTCCTTCCATCCATTTCCATCTCCATCCCTTCCCTTTCAATCTCTCTCCTTCCTTCCTTCCTTCCTTCCTTCCTTCCTTCCTTCCTTCCCCTTCAATCTCCTTCCTTCTCCATCTCCTTCCTTTCCCCTTCAATCTTCCTTCCTTCCTTCTCCATCCCTTCCCCTTCAATCTCTCTCCTTCCTTCCTTCCTTCCTTCCCCCTTCAATCTCCTTCCTTCTCCATCTCCTTCCTTTCCCCTTCAATCTTCCTTCCTTCCTTCCATCTCCATCCCTTCCCCTTCAATCTCTCTAATTCCTTCCTTCCCCTTCAATCTCCTTTCTTCTCCATCTCCTTCCTTTCCCCTTCAATCTTCCTTCCTTCCATCTCCATCTCCATCCCTTCCCCTTCAATCTTTCTCCTTCCTTCCTTCCTTCCCCTTCAATCTCCTTCCTTCTCCATCTCCTCCGTTTCCCCTTCAATCTTCCTTCCTTCCTTTCCCCTTCAATCTCCTTCCTTCTCCATCTCTCCTCTTCCCCTTCAATCTCCTTCCATCTCCATCTCTATCCCTTCCCCTTCAATTTCTTTCTCCTTCCTTCCTTTCTTCCTTCCCCTTCAATCTCCTTCCTCGTCCATCTCCTTCCTTTCCATTCAATCTCCTTCATTCTCCATCTCCTTCCTTTCCCCTTCAATCTTCCTTCCTTCCTTCCATCTCCATCCCTTCCTTTTCAATCACTCTCTCCTTCCTTCCTTTCTTCCTTCCTCCTTCAATCTCCTTCCTTCTCCATCTCCTTCCTCTCCCCTTCAATCTCCTTCCATCTCCATCTCCTTCGTTTCCTCTTCAATCTTCCTTCCTTCCTTTCCCCTTCAATCTCCTTCCTTCTCCATCTCCTTCCTTTCCCCTTCAATCTCCTTCCATCTCCATCTCTATCCCTTCTCCTTTAATCTCCTTTTCCTTCCTTTCTCCCTTCCTTCCATCCTTCCTTTCCCCTTCAATCTTCCATCCTTCCTTCCTTCCCCTTCAATCTCCTTCCATCTCCATCCATTCCCCTTCAATTTCTTTCTCCTTCCTTCCTTCCTTTCCCCTTCAATCTTCCATCCTTCCTTCCTTCCCCTTCAATCTCCTTCCTTGTCCATCTGCTTTATTTCCCTTCAGAGTTGCTTCCTTCCATCCATTTCCATCTCCGTCCCTTCCTTTTCAATCTCTCTCTCTCTCTCTCTCCTTCCTTCCTTCCTTCCTTCCTTCCTTCCTTCCTTCCTTCCTTCCCCGTCAATCTCCTTCCTTGTCCATCTCCTTCCTTTCCCCTTTAATCTCCTTCCTTCTCCATCTCCTTCTTTTCCCCTTCAATCTCCTTCCTTTTCCATCTCCTTCCTTTCCCCTTCAATCTTCCTTCCTTCCTTCCTTTCCCCTTCAATCTTCCTTCATTTCTTCCATCTCCATCCCTTCCCTTTCAATCTCTCTCCTTCCTTCCTTCCTTCCCCTTCAATCTCCTTCCTTCTCACTCTCCTTTCTTTCCCCTTCAATCTTCCTTGCTTCCTTCTCCATCTCCATCCCTTCCCTTCAATCTCTCTCCTTCCTTCCTTCCTTCCTTCCCCCTTCAATCTCCTTCCTTGTCCATCTCCATCCCTTCCCCTTCAATCTCTCTCCTTCCTTCCTTCCTTCCTTCCTTCCTTCCTCCTTCAATCCCCTTCCTTGTCCATCTCCTTCCTTTCCCCTTCAATCTTCCTTCCTTCCTTCTCCATCTCCATCCCTTCCCCTTCAATCTCTCTCCTTCCTTCCTTCCTTCCTTCCTCCTTCAATCCCCTTCCTTGTCCATCTCCTTCCTTCCCCTTCAATCTTCCTTCCTTCCTTCTATCTCATTCCCTTCACCTTCAATCTTCCTTCCTTCCTTTCCCCTTCAATCTCCTTCCTTCTCCATCTCCTTCCTTTCCCCTTCAATCTCCTTCCATCTCCATCTGTATACCTTCCCCTTCAATTTCTTTCTCCTTCCTTCCTTTCTTCCTTCCCCTTCAATCTCCTTCCTCGTCCATCTCCTTCCTTTCCATTCAATCTCCTTCATTCTCCATCTCCTTCCTTTCCCCTTCAATCTTCCTTCCTTCCATCTCCATCCTTCCTTTCAATCACTCTCTCCTTCCTTCCTTCCTTCCTTCCTTCCTTCCTTCCTTCCTTCCTTCCTTCCTTCCTTCCTTCCTTCCTTCCTTCCTACCTCCTTCAATCTCCTTTCTTCTCCATCTCCTTCCTCTCCCCTTCAATCTCCTTCCATCTCCATCTCCTTCGTTTGCTCTTCAATCTTCCTTCCTTCCTTTCCCCTTCAATCTCCTTCCTTCTCCATTTCCTTCCTTTCCCTTCAATCTTCCTTCCTTCCTTTCACCTTCAATCTCCTTCCTTCTCCATCTCCTTCCTTTCCCCTTCAATCTCCTTCCATCTCCATCTCTATCCCTTCCCCTTCAATTTCTTTCTCCTTCCTTCCTTCCTTCCATCCTTCCTTTCCCCTTCAATCTTCCTTCCTTCCATCTCCATCACTTCCCCTTCAATCTCTCTCTCTCCTTCCTTTCTTCCCTTCCCCTTCAATCTCCTTCCTTCTCCATCTCCTTCGTTTCCCCTTCAATCTTCCTTCCTTCTCCATCTCCTTCCTTTCCCCTTCAATCTTCCTTCCTTCCTTCCTTCCGTCCTTCCATCTCCATCTCCATCTCCATCTCCATCCCTTCCCCTTCAATCTTTCTCCTTCCTTCCTTCCTTCCTTCCTGCCTTCCTTCCTTCCTTCCCCTTCAATCTCCTTCCTTCTCCATCTCCTTCCTTTCCCCTTCAATCTTCCTTCCTTCCTTCCATCCATCCATCTCCACCTCCATCCCTTCCCTTTCAATCTCTCTCCTTCCTTCCTTCCTTCCTTCCTTCCCTCCCCTTCAATCTCCTTCCTTCTCCATCTTCTTCCTTTCCCCTTCAATCTCCTTCCTTCTCCATCTCCTTCCTTTCCCCTTCAATCTCCTTCCATCTCCATCTCTATCCCTTCCCCTTCAATTTCTTTCTCCTTCCTTCCTTCCTTCCATCCTTCCTTTCCCCTTCAATCTTCCTTCCTTCCATCTCCATCACTTCCCCTTCAATCTCTCTCTCTCCTTCCTTTCTTCCCTTCCCCTTCAATCTCCCTCCTTCTCCATCCCCTTCCTTTCCCCTTCAATCTTCCTTCCTTCTCCATCTCCTTCCTTTCGCCTTCAATCTTCCTTCCTTCCTTCCTTCCATCTCCACCTCCATCCCTTCCCTTTCAATCTCTCTCCTTCCTTCCTTCCTTCCTTCCTTCCCTCCCCTTCAATCTCCTTCCTTCTCCATCTTCTTCCTTTCCCCTTCAATCTCCTTCCTTCTCCATCTCTATCCCTTCCCCTTCAATTTCTTTCTCCTTCCTTCCTTCCTTCCTTCCTTCCTTCCCCTTCAATCTCCTTCCTTCTCCATCTCCTTCGTTTCCCCTTCAATCTTCCTTCCTTCATTTCTTCCTTCCTTTCCCCTTCAATCTCCTTCCTTCCTTTCCCCTTCAATCTTCCTTCCTTCCTTCCTTCCATCTCCATCTCCATCCCTTCCCTTTAAATCTCTCCCCTTCCTTCCTTCCTTTCCACTTCAATCTCCTTCCTTCTCCATCTTCTTCCTTACCCCTTCAATCTCCTTCCTTCTCCATCTCCTTCCTTTCCCCTTCAATCTCCTTCCATCTCCATCTCTATCCCTTCCCCTTCAATTTCTTTCTCCTTCCTTCCTTCCTTCCATCCTTCGTTTCCCCTTCAATCTTCCTTCCTTCCATCTCCATCTCCATCCATTCCCCTTCAATTTCTTTCTCCTTCCTTCCTTCGTTCCTTCCATCCTTCCTTTCCCCTTCAATCTTCCATCCTTACTTCATTCCCCTTCAATCTCCTTCCTTGTCCATCTGCTATATTTCCCCTTCAATCTTCCTTCCTTCCATCCATTTCCATCTCCATCCCTTCCCTTTCAATCGCTCTCCTTCCTTCCTTCCTTCCTTCCTTCCTTCCCCTTCAATCTCCTTCCTTCTCCATCTCCTTCCTTTCCCCTTCAATCTTCCTTCCTTCCTTCTCCATCCCTTCCCCTTCAATCTCTCTCCTTCCTTCCTTCCTTCCTTCCCCCTTCAATCTCCTTCCTTCTCCATCTCCTTCCTTTCCCCTTCAATCTTCCTTCCTTCCTTCCATCTCCATCCCTTCCCCTTCAATCTCTCTAATTCCTTCCTTCCCCTTCAATCTCCTTTCTTCTCCATCTCCTTCCTTTCCCCTTCAATCTTCCTTCCTTCCATCTCCATCTCCATCCCTTCCCCTTCAATCTTTCTCCTTCCTTCCTTCCTTCCCCTTCAATCTCCTTCCTTCTCCATCTCCTCCGTTTCCCCTTCAATCTTCCTTCCTTCCTTTCCCCTTCAATCTCCTTCCTTCTCCATCTCCTTCCTTTCCCCTTCAATCTCCTTCCATCTCCATCTCTATCCCTTCCCCTTCAATTTCTTTCTCCTTCCTTCCTTTCTTCCTTCCCCTTCAATCTCCTTCCTCGTCCATCTCCTTCCTTTCCATTCAATCTCCTTCATTCTCCATCTCCTTCCTTTCCCCTTCAATCTTCCTTCCTTCCTTCCATCTCCATCCCTTCCTTTTCAATCACTCTCTCCTTCCTTCCTTTCTTCCTTCCTCCTTCAATCTCCTTCCTTCTCCATCTCCTTCCTCTCCCCTTCAATCTCCTTCCATCTCCATCTCCTTCGTTTCCTCTTCAATCTTCCTTCCTTCCTTTCCCCTTCAATCTCCTTCCTTCTCCATCTCCTTCCTTTCCCCTTCAATCTCCTTCCATCTCCATCTCTATCCCTTCCCCTTCAATTTCTTTCTCCTTCCTTCCTTTCTTCCTTCCCCTTCAATCTCCTTCCTCGTCCATCTCCTTCCTTTCCATTCAATCTCCTTCATTCTCCATCTCCTTCCTTTCCCCTTCAATCTTCCTTCCTTCCTTCCATCTCCATCCCTTCCTTTTCAATCAATCTCTCCTTCCTTCCTTTCTTCCTTCCTTCCTTCCTCCTTCAATCTCCTTTCTTTTCCATCTCCTTCCTCTCCCCTTCAATCTCCTTCCATCTCCATCTCCTTCGTTTGCTCTTCAATCTTCCTTCCTTCCTTTCCCCTTCAATCTTCTTTCCTTCCTTCCATCTCTATCTCCATCCCTTCCCCTTCAATCTCCTTTTCCTTCCTTTCTCCCTTCCTTCCATCCTTCCTTTCCCCTTCAATCTTCCATCCTTCCTTCCTTCCCCTTCAATCTCCTTCCATCTCCATCTCCATCCATTCCCCTTCAATTTCTTTCTCCTTCCTTCCTTCCTTTCCCCTTCAATCTTCCATCCTTCCTTCCTTCCCCTTCAATCTCCTTCCTTGTCCATCTGCTTTATTTCCCCTTCAGAGTTCCTTCCTTCCATCCATTTCCATCTCCGTCCCTTCCTTTTCAATCTCTCTCTCTCTCCTTCCTTCCTTCCTTCCTTCCTTCCTTCCTTCCTTCCTTCCCCGTCAATCTCCTTCCTTGTCCATCTCCTTCCTTTCTCCTTTAATCTCCTTCCTTCTCCATCTCCTTCTTTCCCCCTTCAATCTCCTTCCTTTTCCATCTCCTTCCTTTCCCCTTCAATCTTCCTTCCTTCCTTCCTTTCCCCTTCAATCTTCCTTCATTTCTTCCATCTCCATCCCTTCCCTTTCAATCTCTCTCCTTCCTTCCTTCCTTCCCCTTCAATCTCCTTCCTTCTCCATCTCCTTCCTTTCCCCTTCAATCTTCCTTCCTTCCTTCCATCTCCATCTCCATTCCTTCCCCTTCAATCTCTCCTTCCTTCCTTCCTTCCTTCCTCCTTCAATCTCCTTCCTTGTCCATCTCCTTCCTTTCCCCTTCAATCTTCCTTCCTTCCTTCTCCATCTCCATCCCTTCCCCTTCAATCTCTCTCCTTCCTTCCTTCCTTCCTTCCTTCCTTCCTTCCTTCCTTCCTTCCCCCTTCAATCTCCTTCCTTGTCCATCTCCTTCCTTTCCCCTTCAATCTTCCTTCCTTCCTTCTCCATCTCCATCCCTTCCCCTTCAATCTCTCTCCTTCCTTCCTTCCTTCCTTCCCCCTTCAATCTCCTTCCTTGTCCATCTCCTTCCTTTCCCCTTCAATCTTCCTTCCTTCCTTCTCCATCTCCATCCCTTCCCCTTCAATCTCTCTCCTTCCTTCCTTCCTTCCTTCCTTCCTCCTTCAATCCCCTTCCTTGTCCATCTCCTTCCTTTCCCCTTCAATCTTCCTTCCTTCCTTCTCCATCTCCATCCCTTCCCCTTCAATCTCTCTCCTTCCTTCCTTCCTTCCTTCCTTCCTCCTTCAATCCCCTTCCTTGTCCATCTCCTTCCTTTCCCCTTCAATCTTCCTTCCTTCCTTCTATCTCATTCCCTTCACCTTCAATCTTCCTTCCTTCCTTTCCCCTTCAATCTCCTTCCTTCTCCATCTCCTTCCTTTCCCCTTCAATCTTCCTTCCTTCCATCTCCATCTCCATCCCTTCCCCTTCAATCTTTCTCCTTCCTTCCTTCCTTCCCCTTCAATCTCCTTCCTTCTCCATCTCCTCCGTTTCCCCTTCAATCTTCCTTCCTTCCTTTCCCCTTCAATCTCCTTCCTTCTCCATCTCCTTCCTTTCCCCTTCAATCTCCTTCCATCTCCATCTCTATCCCTTCCCCTTCAATTTCTTTCTCCTTCCTTCCTTTCTTCCTTCCCCTTCAATCTCCTTCCTCGTCCATCTCCTTCCTTTCCATTCAATCTCCTTCATTCTCCATCTCCTTCCTTTCCCCTTCAATCTTCCTTCCTTCCTTCCATCTCCATCCCTTCCTTTTCAATCACTCTCTCCTTCCTTCCTTTCTTCCTTCCTCCTTCAATCTCCTTCCTTCTCCATCTCCTTCCTCTCCCCTTCAATCTCCTTCCATCTCCATCTCCTTCGTTTCCTCTTCAATCTTCCTTCCTTCCTTTCCCCTTCAATCTCCTTCCTTCTCCATCTCCTTCCTTTCCCCTTCAATCTCCTTCCATCTCCATCTCTATCCCTTCCCCTTCAATTTCTTTCTCCTTCCTTCCTTTCTTCCTTCCCCTTCAATCTCCTTCCTCGTCCATCTCCTTCCTTTCCATTCAATCTCCTTCATTCTCCATCTCCTTCCTTTCCCCTTCAATCTTCCTTCCTTCCTTCCATCTCCATCCCTTCCTTTTCAATCACTCTCTCCTTCCTTCCTTTCTTCCTTCCTTCCTTCCTCCTTCAATCTCCTTTCTTTTCCATCTCCTTCCTCTCCCCTTCAGTCTCCTTCCATCTCCATCTCCTTCGTTTGCTCTTCAATCTTCCTTCCTTCCTTTCCCCTTCAATCTTCTTTCCTTCCTTCCATCTCTATCTCCATCCCTTCCCCTTCAATCTCCTTTTCCTTCCTTTCTCCCTTCCTTCCATCCTTCCTTTCCCCTTCAATCTTCCATCCTTCCTTCCTTCCCCTTCAATCTCCTTCCATCTCCATCTCCATCCATTCCCCTTCAATTTCTTTCTCCTTCCTTCCTTCCTTTCCCCTTCAATCTTCCATCCTTCCTTCCTTCCCCTTCAATCTCCTTCCTTGTCCATCTGCTTTATTTCCCCTTCAGAGCTCCTTCCTTCCATCCATTTCCATCTCCGTCCCTTCCTTTTCAATCTCTCTCTCTCTCCTTCCTTCCTTCCTTCCTTCCTTCCTTCCTTCCTTCCTTCCTTCCTTCCCCGTCAATCTCCTTCCTTGTCCATCTCCTTCCTTTCCCCTTTAATCTCCTTCCTTCTCCATCTCCTTCTTTTCCCCTTCAATCTCCTTCCTTTTCCATCTCCTTCCTTTCCCCTTCAATCTTCCTTCCTTCCTTCCTTTCCCCTTCAATCTTCCTTCATTTCTTCCATCTCCATCCCTTCCCTTTCAATCTCTCTCCTTCCTTCCTTCCTTCCCCTTCAATCTCCTTCCTTCTCCATCTCCTTCCTTTCCCCTTCAATCTTCCTTCCTTCCTTCCATCTCCATCTCCATTCCTTCCCCTTCAATCTCTCCTTCCTTCCTTCCTTCCTTCCTCCTTCAATCTCCTTCCTTGTCCATCTCCTTCCTTTCCCCTTCAATCTTCCTTCCTTCCTTCTCCATCTCCATCCCTTCCCCTTCAATCTCTCTCCTTCCTTCCTTCCTTCCTTCCTTCCTTCCTTCCTTCCTTCCTTCCTTCCTTCCCCCTTCAATCTCCTTCCTTGTCCATCTCCTTCCTTTCCCCTTCAATCTTCCTTCCTTCCTTCTCCATCTCCATCCCTTCCCCTTCAATCTCTCTCCTTCCTTCCTTCCTTCCTTCCCCCTTCAATCTCCTTCCTTGTCCATCTCCTTCCTTTCCCCTTCAATCTTCCTTCCTTCCTTCTCCATCTCCATCCCTTTCCCTTCAATCTCTCTCCTTCCTTCCTTCCTTCCTCCTTCAATCCCCTTCCTTGTCCATCTCCTTCCTTTCCCCTTCAATCTTCCTTCCTTCCTTCTCCATCTCCATCCCTTCCCCTTCAATCTCTCTCCTTCCTTCCTTCCTTCCTTCCTTCCTCCTTCAATCCCCTTCCTTGTCCATCTCCTTCCTTTCCCCTTCAATCTTCCTTCCTTCCTTCTATCTCATTCCCTTCACCTTCAATCTTCCTTCCTTCCTTTCCCCTTCAATCTCCTTCCTTCTCCATCTCCTTCCTTTCCCCTTCAATCTCCTTCCATCTCCATCTCTATCCCTTCCCCTTCAATTTCTTTCTCCTTCCTTCCTTCCTTCCCTTCCCCTTCAATCTTCCTTCCTTCCATCTCCATCACTTCCCCTTCAATCTCTCTCTCTCCTTCCTTTCTTCCTTCCCCTTCAATCTCCTTCCTCGTCCATCCTTCCTTCCTTCCCCTTCAATCTCCTTCCTTGTCCATCTGCTTTATTTCCCCTTCAGAGCTCCTTCCTTCCATCCATTTCCATCTCCGTCCCTTCCTTTTCAATCTCTCTCTCTCTCCTTCCTTCCTTCCTTCCTTCCTTCCTTCCTTCCTTCCCCGTCAATCTCCTTCCTTGTCCATCTCCTTCCTTTCCCCTTTAATCTCCTTCCTTCTCCATCTCCTTCTTTTCCCCTTCAATCTCCTTCCTTTTCCATCTCCTTCCTTTCCCCTTCAATCTTCCTTCCTTCCTTCCTTTCCCCTTCAATCTTCCTTCATTTCTTCCATCTCCATTCCTTCCCCTTCAATCTCTCCTTCCTTCCTTCCTTCCTTCCTCCTTCAATCTCCTTCCTTGTCCATCTCCTTCCTTTCCCCTTCAATCTTCCTTCCTTCCTTCTCCATCTCCATCCCTTCCCCTTCAATCTCTCTCCTTCCTTCCTTCCTTCCTTCCTTCCTTCCTTCCTTCCTTCCTTCCTTCCTTCCTTCCTTCCTTCCTTCCTTCCCCCTTCAATCTCCTTCCTTGTCCATCTCCTTCCTTTCCCCTTCAATCTTCCTTCCTTCCTTCTCCATCTCCATCCCTTCCCCTTCAATCTCTCTCCTTCCTTCCTTCCTTCCTTCCCCCTTCAATCTCCTTCCTTGTCCATCTCCTTCCTTTCCCCTTCAATCTTCCTTCCTTCCTTCTCCATCTCCATCCCTTTCCCTTCAATCTCTCTCCTTCCTTCCTTCCTTCCTCCTTCAATCCCCTTCCTTGTCCATCTCCTTCCTTTCCCCTTCAATCTTCCTTCCTTCCTTCTCCATCTCCATCCCTTCCCCTTCAATCTCTCTCCTTCCTTCCTTCCTTCCTTCCTTCCTCCTTCAATCCCCTTCCTTGTCCATCTCCTTCCTTTCCCCTTCAATCTTCCTTCCTTCCTTCTATCTCATTCCCTTCACCTTCAATCTTCCTTCCTTCCTTTCCCCTTCAATCTCCTTCCTTCTCCATCTCCTTCCTTTCCCCTTCAATCTCCTTCCATCTCCATCTCTATCCCTTCCCCTTCAATTTCTTTCTCCTTCCTTCCTTCCTTCCCTTCACCTTCAATCTTCCTTCCTTCCATCTCCATCACTTCCCCTTCAATCTCTCTCTCTCCTTCCTTTCTTCCTTCCCCTTCAATCTCCTTCCTCGTCCATCTCCTTCCTTTCCATTCAATCTCCTTCATTCTCCATCTCCTTCCTTTCCCCTTCAATCTTCCTTCCTTCCTTCCATCTCCATCTCTTCCTTTTCAATCACTCTCTCCTTCCTTCCTTTCTTCCTTCCTCCTTCAATCTCCTTCCTTCTCCATCTCCTTCCTCTCCCCTTCAATCTCCTTCCATCTCCATCTCCTTCGTTTCCTCTTCAATCTTCCTTCCTTCCTTTCCCCTTCAATCTCCTTCCTTCTCCATCTCCTTCCTTTCCCCTTCAATCTCCTTCCATCTCCATTTCTATCCCTTCCCCTTCAATTTCTTTCTCCTTCCTTCCTTCCTTCCTTTCCCCTTCAATCTTCCTTCCTTCCATCTCCATCACTTCCCCTTCAATCTCTCTCTCTCCTTCCTTTCTTCCTTCCCCTTCAATCTCCTTCCTCGTCCATCTCCTTCCTTTCCATTCAATCTCCTTCATTCTCCATCTCCTTCCTTTCCCCTTCAATCTTCCTTCCTTCCTTCCATCTCCATCTCTTCCTTTTCAATCAGTCTCTCCTTCCTTCCTTCCTTTCTTCCTTCCTCCTTCAATCTCCTTCCTTCTCCATCTCCTTCCTCTCCCCTTCAATCTCCTTCCATCTCCATCTCCTTCGTTTCCTCTTCAATCTTCCTTCCTTCCTTTCCCCTTCAATCTCCTTCCTTCTCCATCTCCTTCCTTTCCCCTTCAATCTCCTTCCATCTCCATCTCTATCCCTTCCCCTTCAATTTCTTTCTCCTTCCTTCCTTCCTTCCATCCTTCCTTTCCCCTTCAATCTTCCTTCCTTCCATCTCCATCACTTCCCCTTCAGTCTCTCTCTCTCCTTCCTTTCTTCCCTTCCCCTTCAATCTCCTTCCTTCTCCATCTCCTTCCTTTCCCCTTCAATCTTCCTTCCTTCTCCATCTCCTTCCTTTCCCCTTCAATCTTCCTTCCTTCCTTCCTTCCTTCCATCTCCATCTCCATCTCCATCTCCATCTCCATCTCCATCCCTTCCCCTTGAATCTTTCTCCTTCCTTCCTGCCTTCCTTCCTTCCCTCCCCTTCAATCTCTTTCCTTCTCCATCTTCTTCCTTTCCCCTTCAATCTCCTTCCTTCTCCATCTCTTTCCTTTCCCCTTCAATCTCCTTCCATCTCCATCTCTATCCCTTCCCCTTCAATTTCTTTCTCCTTCCTTCCTTCCTTCCATCCTTCCTTTCCCCTTCAATCTTCCTTCCTTCCATCTGCATCACTTCCCCTTTAATCTCTCTCTCTCCTTCCTTTCTTCCCTTCCCCTTCAATCTCCTTCCTTCTCCATCTCCTTCGTTTCCCCTTCAATCTTCCTTCCTTCTCCATCTCCTTCCTTTCCCCTTCAATCTCCTTCCATCTCCATCTCTATCCCTTCCCCTTCAATTTATTTCTCCTTCCTTCCTTTCTTCCTTCCCCTTCAATCTCCTTCCTCGTCCATCTCCTTCCTTTCCATTCAATCTCCTTCCTTCTCCATCTCCTTCCTTTCCCCTTCAATCTCCTTCCATCTCCATCTCTATCCCTTCCCCTTCAATTTCTTTCTCCTTCCTTCCTTCCTTCCATCCTTCCTTTCCCCTTCAATCTTCCTTCCTTCCATCTCCATCACTTCCCCTTCAGTCTCTCTCTCTCCTTCCTTTCTTCCCTTCCCCTTCAATCTCCTTCCTTCTCCATCTCCTTCCTTTCCCCTTCAATCTTCCTTCCTTCTCCATCTCCTTCCTTTCCCCTTCAATCTTCCTTCCTTCCTTCCTTCCTTCCTTCCATCTCCATCTCCATCTCCATCTCCATCCCTTCCCCTTGAATCTTTCTCCTTCCTGCCTTCCTTCCTTCCCTCCCCTTCAATCTCTTTCCTTCTCCATCTTCTTCCTTTCCCCTTCAATCTCCTTCCTTCTCCATCTCTTTCCTTTCCCCTTCAATCTCCTTCCATCTCCATCTCTATCCCTTCCCCTTCAATTTCTTTCTCCTTCCTTCCTTCCTTCCATCCTTCCTTTCCCCTTCAATCTTCCTTCCTTCCATCTGCATCACTTCCCCTTTAATCTCTCTCTCTCCTTCCTTTCTTCCCTTCCCCTTCAATCTCCTTCCTTCTCCATCTCCTTCGTTTCCCCTTCAATCTTCCTTCCTTCTCCATCTCCTTCCTTTCCCCTTCAATCTCCTTCCATCTCCATCTCTATCCCTTCCCCTTCAATTTATTTCTCCTTCCTTCCTTTCTTCCTTTCCCTTCAATCTCCTTCCTCGTCCATCTCCTTCCTTTCCATTCAATCTCCTTCATTCTCCATCTCCTTCCTTTCCCCTTCAATCTTCCTTCCTTCCTTCCATCTCCATCCCTTCCTTTTCAATCACTCTCTCCTTCCTTCCTTTCTTCCTTCCTCCTTCAATCTCCTTCCTTCTCCATCTCCTTCCTCTCCCCTTCAATCTCCTTCCATCTCCATCTCCTTCGTTTCCTCTTCAATCTTCCTTCCTTCCTTTCCCCTTCAATCTCCTTCCTTCTCCATCTCCTTCCTTTCCCCTTCAATCTCCTTCCATCTCCATCTCTATCCCTTCCCCTTCAATTTCTTTCTCCTTCCTTCCTTCCTTCCTTTCCCCTTCAATCTTCCTTCCTTCCATCTCCATCACTTCCCCTTCAATCTCTCTCTCTCCTTCCTTTCTTCCTTCCCCTTCAATCTCCTTCCTCGTCCATCTCCTTCCTTTCCATTCAATCTCCTTCATTCTCCATCTCCTTCCTTTCCCCTTCAATCTTCCTTCCTTCCTTCCATCTCCATCTCTTCCTTTTCAATCAGTCTCTCCTTCCTTCCTTTCTTCCTTCCTCCTTCAATCTCCTTCCTTCTCCATCTCCTTCCTCTCCCCTTCAATCTCCTTCCATCTCCATCTCCTTCGTTTCCTCTTCAATCTTCCTTCCTTCCTTTCCCCTTCAATCTCCTTCCTTCTCCATCTCCTTCCTTTCCCCTTCAATCTCCTTCCATCTCCATCTCTATCCCTTCCCCTTCAATTTCTTTCTCCTTCCTTCCTTCCTTCCATCCTTCCTTTCCCCTTCAATCTTCCTTCCTTCCATCTCCATCACTTCCCATTCAGTCTCTTTCTCTCCTTCCTTTCTTCCCTTCCCCTTCAATCTCCTTCCTTCTCCATCTCCTTCCTTTCCCCTTCAATCTTCCTTCCTTCTCTGTTGTGATAAATGTCCATTTCTCCTTTAAGAAATCCTTCTCTGCCTGGATGGGCTTCTCTCTCCCTCCCTTACAGGCTGTCAGCTGACAGCTGTACTAAGGGGGTGGAGGAGAAAGCAGGGAAAAGTTTCGTTTCTTGAAAAAGACGTCATGCTTTCAAAGTGTATGTTTTAACTATCTGTGTAATGTAATTGGCTGTAAATCAGTAGGGTGACAATTTGTGGGAGAGACCTTTGATGTGCAATAAAAGTTGAGGCCGGGCTTTGGCCGGGGCTTCCATCCCGACAGAAACTCACGTCTCTGTCATTAATCATGGTTGCCGGGACGCCACGAACACACTCACGAACACACAAGTTATGACAGGTGGTGACCCTCGACGTGATAACCCTGAGAGGTTATACGTCCCTGGACCCTCATACTTACCGCCCGGACGTGGCAAAGCGCGCTTCATCAGTTCATCGCTGGACGAGGACTGATCCCTCGTAAGTATGTGGGGATATCTCTCAAAAAGGCAAGAAACACCTTTGACTAAGCTCACAGAGATAACCAGGAAGAATTATGTTCGTTTTACAGCTCAGAAGCTGACAGAAGGAGATTTAAGATCTCTCCTTGAATTTATTTGGAAACACATTCCTTTCTACCCAGAGGCAGGCTGCCTTAAAGTTGAAACTTGGAGGAGAGTGGAGGAGTTGTTACAAAAATTCTAGGGCCCGCTTCTATTTTAACATCTTGCAGAGTAGTGTTAAAAGCTTTGGAGACACAGGAGTAGCTCCTACTAAAAACATTGCTGAATCCATTGAATTATAATGAAGTTCAACTTCTTCTCCCTGCCAGTGAAACTCCAGTAACAATTAAAAATCACAGCAAGGTTTTTCCTAGCAATGTTGAGTTGTGTGATCCTCCAGCTCTGACCAAAACAAGTAATTTTATTCAGGAAATGTTACAGAATGATTATGAAACAGGTGAATTGAACACTGAGGAAATGACAAGTTTATACCCTGTAACTGTGGGCATGGATGCAGAAATTGATAATGGATTTGCTCACAAAATGATTCCAGCAGATTGGAAGGCATTAATGCAAATGATTTTAACACCTGCGCAGTATGCAGTTTGGGACTCTCAGTATCGTATTCAAGCTATTCAGAGAGGCACTGCTCAATTAGTGCCAGACCAAATTTATGGCTCTGGATAGTTCACTGCTGTTAAACAACAGCGAGATGCTATGCCAGATGCAGCTATACATGGTGTAATTTTACAGGTTTTTTTTGCTGCTTTAAAGGTAGTAGCCGAAAGTGGACAGAGAGAAAAAAAAGTGGAAAATTTGGCAAAAGTTTTACTCAAATTAAACAGGGAACTACTGAGCCCTATGATGAATTTATAAATAGACTAAAAGATAGTATTGATAAAGAAATTGCTAATGAATTAACTACAAAAGAGATTTTGATGAAATTGGCTGTTGAAAATGCTAATGCAGACTGCAAAAGAGTTTTGCAACCCTTAATTGGCACTGGTCAAAAGACACTTGCACCTACATTGGTTCAACTACAACAATATTTAGGAAATATTAATTGGTTAAGGCCATATATAGGTCTTTCTACCTCGACTCTTTCTCCCTTATTTATGGCATTAAAAGGCCTCAAAAATCTCACAGACGTTGTGACATTGACCTCCGACCAGCTATTGGTCGTTGAGAAAGTCCAAACAGCCCTCAACACCCAGTGGACTGATCGGTGTGTTGACAATTACCCTGTGCATTTGAATGTGATTTTTGATCGACCACCCACAGTGGCAATTACTCAATCTAATATGCCTTCAAGAAATTGTTTTCACTCCAGCTATGACTTTGGCTGAAATTACACATCGTGGCCACACGATGGCGCCAGATTTTTGGAATTCAATTTGCAATTATTTTTATCCTATTTTCCTTAAAATTGTGGGAAACTTTGATTCAAAATAATTTGGTTTTGCAATTATTGATTGGTGATTGGCCTGGTCAGTTTTTTTTTTGTCATTTTTCAACAGATCCATGATTTTTGGCCATAAAAAATTTACCTTTTGCTTATATCTCTCCTAGTTTGGATGAGACTTTGTTGACACTATTTTTAACATTGCAAAAATCTATTGAGACAAGATATTGTCCTTATTTTATTGCACATATCCGAAGTCATCAAAATTTTCCAGGAATTCTCAGTGAAGGGAATTCCCAGACGGATATGGCAACACACACGTTATGACTATGCAACAACTTACTCCCTGGGATAGTCATAGCTCTTTTCCTCAAAACGCCAAGGCTTTGGCTAAACAATTTGGCATAACCCCCAGGGAGGCAACAGCTATCATTCAACAGTGCCCCAGTTGCTCACAACAAGGACTGTCTATTCCAATGGGTGTGAATCCCCATGGACTTGAGACATGTCAAATTGGCAAATGGACGTTACTCAATATGCATCTTTTAGTCCATGGAAATATATACATGTGACTATTGATACATATTCTGGGTTCATCCTTGCTACTCCACAGCGTGGAGAGGCAACTAAACATGTCATCAATCATTGTATTCGAACTTTTAGCACTCTGGGTACTCCTAAAGAATTAAAAACTGATAATGGACCACATATTGTAGTCATGGCTTTGTTCAGTTCTGCAATCGGTGGGACATTATTCATAAATTCGGCATTCCTTACAATTCACAGGGGCAAAAAGTAGTGGAATGGGCCAACTCCACTCTTAAGCACATGCTTGACAAATTAAAAATGAAAAATGGGGAAAAATACCCCCGGACTACCTGGAGTGCGAAATCATCTTAATTTGGCTTTATATACTCTCAATTTCTTAAATCTTACTGGCACGCCAACTAATACAGCTGCGAGCAGGCATTTTTCTCCCCTTCCAGACGCAGCAACCACGGTTCGATCGCTAGTTTGGTATCGTAAACTACCAGACCCCCAGTGGAAAGGACCAGCTGAACTTATTACCTGGGGTCGTGGATATGCTGCGGTGCAACATGAAGGCAATACGATATGGGTTCCTGGCCGCAATATTCGCCCTTACAGTGTACAGCCAAAAGATTGCAAAGACTCTGGTGAGCCCAAAGTGGATGGACAATAATTTTGGAAGGACAATAAAAAGTTAGTGCCTTAACAAACCATACTGACTGCTGGATGTGTATGATGTCACCATCGGATGCCAGTCAAGGACTTTTTCTTTAGTTGGACTTCCTTTGAACAACACTGGAGCCAGCGAAAGTTTTGTAAATATTAATGAGGCAGGACATTATACGCTGCCACTTAGGTTTTATTATGTAGATTTTGCATTAGTGTGTTTTAATTTTTCTAAGGGAATTATTCTTTTAAGTATATATCTCTCTTGTAATATCACCTTTAATATGTCTGATCATTGTGATCAAAGTAATAACAAAGTGTATGCAAAATGTGATGATAGAGAGTACAATGCAAGTGTATTGGGTTTGTAGCTATTTGAATGGCGCACGGAATTGGACTGCAGCCAATGACAGTGATGGCCGTTGAAATGCTTAATGAAGAACAAGGACAAATCCCTCCACCAATATCCGGAGATCATAAGCATTGGGGATATTTGGAATGCATTCTGGTTTTGGTTACAAAATTTTCAATGGTTAAGAAATTTGATAAGTATTATTTTGTATTGTTATATTATTCCATTGTGGATGTTTTTATATACAATGTTTGCCTGATATTTTTGCTATGATGAAATCTTTTATACCAAAGAAAGAAAAAATTGTCTCAACAAGTGAACATTAGTCAACAAGGATTCGAGCGGATGCCAATGGATAAACAGCCACCTCAGTTGGATGAAATCGAATACATGGACTGAAAGCCTTCGCTTCTAAACAAAAACAAAAAAGGATGAGATGTTGTGATAAATGTCCATTTCTCCTTTAAGAAATCCTTCTCTGCCTGGATGGGCTTCTCTCTCCCTCCCTTACAGGCTGTCAGCTGACAGCTGTACTAAGGGGGTGGAGGAGAAAGCAGGGAAAAGTTTCGTTTCTTGAAAAAGACGTCATGCTTTCAAAGTGTATGTTTTAACTATCTGTGTAATGTAATTGGCTGTAAATCAGTAGGGTGACAATTTGTGGGAGAGACCTTTGATGTGCAATAAAAGTTGAGGCCGGGCTTTGGCCGGGGCTTCCATCCCGACAGAAACTCACGTCTCTGTCATTAATCATGGTTGCCGGGACGCCACGAACACACTCACGAACACACAAGTTATGACACTTCTCCATCTCCTTCCTTTCCCCTTCAATCTTCCTTCCTTCCTTCCTTCCTTCCATCTCCATCTCCATCTCCATCTCCATCTCCATCTCCATCCCTTCCCCTTGAATCTTTCTCCTTCCTGCCTTCCTTCCTTCCCTCCCCTTCAATCTCTTTCCTTCTCCATCTTCTTCCTTTCCCCTTCAATCTCCTTCCTTCTCCATCTCTTTCCTTTCCCCTTCAATCTCCTTCCATCTCCATCTCTATCCCTTCCCCTTCAATTTCTTTCTCCTTCCTTCCTTCCTTCCATCCTTCCTTTCCCCTTCAATCTTCCTTCCTTCCATCTCCATCACTTCCCCTTTAATCTCTCTCTCTCCTTCCTTTCTTCCCTTCCCCTTCAATCTCCTTCCTTCTCCATCTCCTTCGTTTCCCCTTCAATCTTCCTTCCTTCTCCATCTCCTTCCTTTCCCCTTCAATCTCCTTCCATCTCCATCTCTATCCCTTCCCCTTCAATTTCTTTCTCTTTCCTTCCTTTCTTCCTTCCCCTTCAATCTCCTTCCTCGTCCATCTCCTTCCTTTCCATTCAATCTCCTTCATTCTCCATCTCCTTCCTTTCCCCTTCAATCTTCCTTCCTTCCTTCCATCTCCATCCCTTCCTTTTCAATCACTCTCTCCTTCCTTCCTTCCTTCCTTCCTTCCTCCTTCAATCTCCTTTCTTCTCCATCTCCTTCCTCTCCCCTTCAATCTCCTTCCATCTCCATCTCCTTCGTTTGCTCTTCAATCTTCCTTCCTTCCTTTCCCCTTCAATCTCCTTCCTTCTCCATTTCCTTCCTTTCCCTTCAATCTTCCTTCCTTCCTTTCACCTTCAATCTCCTTCCTTCTCCATCTCCTTCCTTTCCCCTTCAATCTCCTTCCATCTCCATCTCTATCCCTTCCCCTTCAATTTCTTTCTCCTTCCTTCCTTCCTTCCATCCTTCCTTTCCCATTCAATCTTCCTTCCTTCCATCTCCATCACTTCCCCTTCAATCTCTCTCTCTCCTTCCTTTCTTCCCTTCCCCTTCAATCTCCTTCCTTCTCCATCTCCTTCGTTTCCCCTTCAATCTTCCTTCCTTCCTTCCTTCCGTCCTTCCATCTCCATCTCCATCTCCATCTCCATCCCTTCCCCTTCAATCTTTCTCCTTCCTGCCTTCCTTCCTTCCTGCCTTCCTTCCTTCCTTCCCCTTCAATCTCCTTCCTTCTCCATCTCCTTCCTTTCCCCTTCAATCTTCCTTCCTTCCTTCCATCCATCCATCTCCACCTCCATCCCTTCCCTTTCAATCTCTCTCCTTCCTTCCTTCCTTCCTTCCTTCCCTCCCCTTCAATCTCCTTCCTTCTCCATCTTCTTCCTTTCCCCTTCAATCTCCTTCCTTCTCCATCTCCTTCCTTTCCCCTTCAATCTCCTTCCATCTCCATCTCTATCCCTTCCCCTTCAATTTCTTTCTCCTTCCTTCCTTCCTTCCATCCTTCCTTTCCCCTTCAATCTTCCTTCCTTCCATCTCCATCACTTCCCCTTCAATCTCTCTCTCTCCTTCCTTTCTTCCCTTCCCCTTCAATCTCCTTCCTTCTCCATCCCCTTCCTTTCCCCTTCAATCTTCCTTCCTTCTCCATCTCCTTCCTTTCGCCTTCAATCTTCCTTCCTTCCTTCCTTCCATCTCCACCTCCATCCCTTCCCTTTCAATCTCTCTCCTTCCTTCCTTCCTTCCTTCCCTCCCCTTCAATCTCCTTCCTTCTCCATCTTCTTCCTTTCCCCTTCAATCTCCTTCCTTCTCCATCTCTATCCCTTCCCCTTCAATTTCTTTCTCCTTCCTTCCTTCCTTCCTTCCTTCCTTCCCCTTCAATCTCCTTCCTTCTCCATCTCCTTCGTTTCCCCTTCAATCTTCCTTCCTTCATTTCTTCCTTCCTTTCCCCTTCAATCTCCTTCCTTCCTTTCCCCTTCAATCTTCCTTCCTTCCTTCCTTCCATCTCCATCTCCATCCCTTCCCTTTAAATCTCTCCCCTTCCTTCCTTCCTTTCCACTTCAATCTCCTTCCTTCTCCATCTTCTTCCTTACCCCTTCAATCTCCTTCCTTCTCCATCTCCTTCCTTTCCCCTTCAATCTCCTTCCATCTGCATCTCTATCCCTTCCCCTTCAATTTCTTTCTCCTTCCTTCCTTCCTTCCATCCTTCCTTTCCCCTTCAATCTTCCTTCCTTCCATCTCCATCACTTCCCCTTTAATCTCTCTCTCTCCTTCCTTTCTTCCCTTCCCCTTCAATCTCCTTCCTTCTCCATCTCCTTCGTTTCCCCTTCAATCTTCCTTCCTTCCTTCCTTTCCCCTTCAATTTCCTTCCTTCTCCATCTCCTTCCTTTCCCCTTCAATCTTCTTTCCTTCCTTCCATCTCCATCTCCATCCATTCCCTTTCAATTTCTTTCTCCTTCCTTCCTTCGTTCCTTCCATCCTTCCTTTCCCCTTCAATCTTCCATCCTTACTTCATTCCCCTTCAATCTCCTTCCTTGTCCATCTGCTATATTTCCCCTTCAATCTTCCTTCCTTCCATCCATTTCCATCTCCATCCCTTCCCTTTCAATCTCTCTCCTTCCTTCCTTCCTTCCTTCCTTCCTTCCCCTTCAATCTCCTTCCTTCTCCATCTCCTTCCTTTCCCCTTCAATCTTCCTTCCTTCCTTCTCCATCCCTTCCCCTTCAATCTCTCTCCTTCCTTCCTTCCTTCCTTCCCCCTTCAATCTCCTTCCTTCTCCATCTCCTTCCTTTCCCCTTCAATCTTCCTTCCTTCCTTCCATCTCCATCCCTTCCCCTTCAATCTCTCTAATTCCTTCCTTCCCCTTCAATCTCCTTTCTTCTCCATCTCCTTCCTTTCCCCTTCAATCTTCCTTCCTTCCATCTCCATCTCCATCCCTTCCCCTTCAATCTTTCTCCTTCCTTCCTTCCTTCCCCTTCAATCTCCTTCCTTCTCCATCTCCTCCGTTTCCCCTTCAATCTTCCTTCCTTCCTTTCCCCTTCAATCTCCTTCCTTCTCCATCTCCTTCCTTTCCCCTTCAATCTCCTTCCATCTCCATCTCTATCCCTTCCCCTTCAATTTCTTTCTCCTTCCTTCCTTTCTTCCTTCCCCTTCAATCTCCTTCCTCGTCCATCTCCTTCCTTTCCATTCAATCTCCTTCATTCTCCATCTCCTTCCTTTCCCCTTCAATCTTCCTTCCTTCCTTCCATCTCCATCCCTTCCTTTTCAATCACTCTCTCCTTCCTTCCTTCCTTCCTTCCTCCTTCAATCTCCTTTCTTCTCCATCTCCTTCCTCTCCCCTTCAATCTCCTTCCATCTCCATCTCCTTCGTTTGCTCTTCAATCTTCCTTCCTTCCTTTCCCCTTCAATCTCCTTCCTTCTCCATTTCCTTCCTTTCCCTTCAATCTTCCTTCCTTCCTTTCACCTTCAATCTCCTTCCTTCTCCATCTCCTTCCTTTCCCGTTCAATCTCCTTCCATCTCCATCTCTATCCCTTCCCCTTCAATTTCTTTCTCCTTCCTTCCTTCCTTCAGTCCTTCCTTTCCCCTTCAATCTTCCTTCCTTCCATCTCCATCACTTCCCCTTCAATCTCTCTCTCTCCTTCCTTTCTTCCCTTCCCCTTCAATCTCCTTCTTTCTCCATCCCCTTCCTTTCCCCTTCAATCTTCCTTCCTTCTCCATCTCCTTCCTTTCGCCTTCAATCTTCCTTCCTTCCTTCCTTCCATCTCCACCTCCATCCCTTCCCTTTCAATCTCTCTCCTTCCTTCCTTCCTTCCTTCCTTCCCTCCCCTTCAATCTCCTTCCTTCTCCATCTTCTTCCTTTCCCCTTCAATCTCCTTCCTTCTCCATCTCTATCCCTTCCCCTTCAATTTCTTTCTCCTTCCTTCCTTCCTTCCTTCCTTCCTTCCTTCCTTCCTTCCTTCCTTCCCCTTCAATCTCCTTCCTTCTCCATCTCCTTCGTTTCCCCTTCAATCTTCCTTCCTTCATTTCTTCCTTCCTTTCCCCTTCAATCTCCTTCCTTCCTTTCCCCTTCAATCTTCCTTCCTTCCTTCCTTCCATCTCCATCTCCATCCCTTCCCTTTAAATCTCTCCCCTTCCTTCCTTCCTTTCCACTTCAATCTCCTTCCTTCTCCATCTTCTTCCTTACCCCTTCAATCTCCTTCCTTCTCCATCTCCTTCCTTTCCCCTTCAATCTCCTTCCATCTCCATCTCTATCCCTTCCCCTTCAATTTCTTTCTCCTTCCTTCCTTCCTTCCATCCTTCCTTTCCCCTTCAATCTTCCTTCCTTCCATCTCCATCACTTCCCCTTTAATCTCTCTCTCTCCTTCCTTTCTTCCCTTCCCCTTCAATCTCCTTCCTTCTCCATCTCCTTCGTTTCCCCTTCAATCTTCCTTCCTTCCTTCCTTTCCCCTTCAATTTCCTTCCTTCTCCATCTCCTTCCTTTCCCCTTCAATCTTCTTTCCTTCCTTCCATCTCCATCTCCATCCATTCCCTTTCAATTTCTTTCTCCTTCCTTCCTTCGTTCCTTCCATCCTTCCTTTCCCCTTCAATCTTCCATCCTTACTTCATTCCCCTTCAATCTCCTTCCTTGTCCATCTGCTATATTTCCCCTTCAATCTTCCTTCCTTCCATCCATTTCCATCTCCATCCCTTCCCTTTCAATCTCTCTCCTTCCTTCCTTCCTTCCTTCCTTCCCCTTCAATCTCCTTCCTTCTCCATCTCCTTCCTTTCCCCTTCAATCTTCCTTCCTTCCTTCTCCATCCCTTCCCCTTCAATCTCTCTCCTTCCTTCCTTCCTTCCTTCCCCCTTCAATCTCCTTCCTTCTCCATCTCCTTCCTTTCCCCTTCAATCTTCCTTCCTTCCTTCCATCTCCATCCCTTCCCCTTCAATCTCTCTAATTCCTTCCTTCCCCTTCAATCTCCTTTCTTCTCCATCTCCTTCCTTTCCCCTTCAATCTTCCTTCCTTCCATCTCCATCTCCATCCCTTCCCCTTCAATCTTTCTCCTTCCTTCCTTCCTTCCCCTTCAATCTCCTTCCTTCTCCATCTCCTCCGTTTCCCCTTCAATCTTCCTTCCTTCCTTTCCCCTTCAATCTCCTTCCTTCTCCATCTCCTTCCTTTCCCCTTCAATCTCCTTCCATCTCCATCTCTATCCCTTCCCCTTCAATTTCTTTCTCCTTCCTTCCTTTCTTCCTTCCCCTTCAATCTCCTTCCTCGTCCATCTCCTTCCTTTCCATTCAATCTCCTTCATTCTCCATCTCCTTCCTTTCCCCTTCAATCTTCCTTCCTTCCTTCCATCTCCATCCCTTCCTTTTCAATCACTCTCTCCTTCCTTCCTTCCTTCCTTCCTCCTTCAATCTCCTTTCTTCTCCATCTCCTTCCTCTCCCCTTCAATCTCCTTCCATCTCCATCTCCTTCGTTTGCTCTTCAATCTTCCTTCCTTCCTTTCCCCTTCAATCTCCTTCCTTCTCCATTTCCTTCCTTTCCCTTCAATCTTCCTTCCTTCCTTTCACCTTCAATCTCCTTCCTTCTCCATCTCCTTCCTTTCCCGTTCAATCTCCTTCCATCTCCATCTCTATCCCTTCCCCTTCAATTTCTTTCTCCTTCCTTCCTTCCTTCAGTCCTTCCTTTCCCCTTCAATCTTCCTTCCTTCCATCTCCATCACTTCCCCTTCAATCTCTCTCTCTCCTTCCTTTCTTCCCTTCCCCTTCAATCTCCTTCCTTCTCCATCCCCTTCCTTTCCCCTTCAATCTTCCTTCCTTCTCCATCTCCTTCCTTTCGCCTTCAATCTTCCTTCCTTCCTTCCTTCCATTTCCACCTCCATCCCTTCCCTTTCAATCTCTCTCCTTCCTTCCTTCCTTCCTTCCTTCCTTCCCTCCCCTTCAATCTCCTTCCTTCTCCATCTTCTTCCTTTCCCCTTCAATCTCCTTCCTTCTCCATCTCTATCCCTTCCCCTTCAATTTCTTTCTCCTTCCTTCCTTCCTTCCTTCCTTCCTTCCTTCCCCTTCAATCTCCTTCCTTCTCCATCTCCTTCGTTTCCCCTTCATTCTTCCTTCCTTCATTTCTTTCTTCCTTTCCCCTTCAATCTCCTTCCTTCCTTTCCCCTTCAATCTTCCTTCCTTCCTTTCCACTTCAATCTCCTTCCTTCTCCATCTTCTTCCTTACCCCTTCAATCTCCTTCCTTCTCCATCTCCTTCCTTTCCCCTTCAATCTCCTTCCATCTCCATCTCTATCCCTTCCCCTTCAATTTCTTTCTCCTTCCTTCCTTCCTTCCATCCTTCCTTTCCCCTTCAATCTTCCTTCCTTCCATCTCCATCACTTCCCCTTTAATCTCTCTCTCTCCTTCCTTTCTTCCCTTCCCCTTCAATCTCCTTCCTTCTCCATCTCCTTCGTTTCCCCTTCAATCTTCCTTCCTTCCTTCCTTTCCCCTTCAATTTCCTTCCTTCTCCATCTCTATCCCTTCCCCTTCAATTTCTTTCTCCTTCCTTCCTTCCTTCCATCCTTCCTTTCCCCTTCAATCTTCCATCCTTACTTCATTCCCCTTCAATCTCCTTCCTTGTCCATCTGCTATATTTCCCCTTCAATCTTCCTTCCTTCCATCCATTTCCATCTCCATCCCTTCCCTTTCAATCTCTCTCCTTCCTTCCTTCCTTCCTTCCTTCCTTCCTTCCTTCCTTCCTTCCCCTTCAATCTCCTTCCTTCTCCATCTCCTTCCTTTCCCCTTCAATCTTCCTTCCTTCCTTCTCCATCCCTTCCCCTTCAATCTCTCTCCTTCCTTCCTTCCTTCCTTCCCCCTTCAATCTCCTTCCTTCTCCATCTCCTTCCTTTCCCCTTCAATCTTCCTTCCTTCCTTCCATCTCCATCCCTTCCCCTTCAATCTCTCTAATTACTTCCTTCCCCTTCAATCTCCTTTCTTCTCCATCTCCTTCCTTTCCCCTTCAATCTTCCTTCCTTCCATCTCCATCTCCATCCCTTCCCCTTCAATCTTTCTCCTTCCTTCCTTCCTTCCCCTTCAATCTCCTTCCTTCTCCATCTCCTCCGTTTCCCCTTCAATCTTCCTTCCTTCCTTTCCCCTTCAATCTCCTTCCTTCTCCATCTCCTTCCTTTCCCCTTCAATCTCCTTCCATCTCCATCTCTATCCCTTCCCCTTCAATTTCTTTCTCCTTCCTTCCTTTCTTCCTTCCCCTTCAATCTCCTTCCTCGTCCATCTCCTTCCTTTCCATTCAATCTCCTTCATTCTCCATCTCCTTCCTTTCCCCTTCAATCTTCCTTCCTTCCTTCCATCTCCATCCCTTCCTTTTCAATCACTCTCTCCTTCCTTCCTTCCTTCCTTCCTCCTTCAATCTCCTTTCTTCTCCATCTCCTTCCTCTCCCCTTCAATCTCCTTCCATCTCCATCTCCTTCGTTTCCTCTTCAATCTTCCTTCCTTCCTTTCCCCTTCAATCTCCTTCCTTCTCCATCTCCTTCCTTTCCCCTTCAATCTCCTTCCATCTCCATCTCTATCCCTTCCCCTTCAATTTCTTTCTCCTTCCTTCCTTTCTTCCTTCCCCTTCAATCTCCTTCCTCGTCCATCTCCTTCCTTTCCATTCAATCTCCTTCATTCTCCATCTCCTTCCTTTCCCCTTCAATCTTCCTTCCTTCCTTCCATCTCCATCCCTTCCTTTTCAATCACTCTCTCCTTCCTTTCTTCCTTCCTTCCTTCCTCCTTCAATCTCCTTTCTTCTCCATCTCCTTCCTCTCCCCTTCAATCTCCTTCCATCTCCATCTCCTTCGTTTGCTCTTCAATCTTCCTTCCTTCCTTTCCCCTTCAATCTTCTTTCCTTCCTTCCATCTCTATCTCCATCCCTTCCCCTTCAGTCTCCTTTTCCTTCCTTTCTCCCTTCCTTCCATCCTTCCTTTCCCGTTCAATCTTCCATCCTTCCTTCCTTCCCCTTCAATCTCCTTCCATCTCCATCTCCATCCATTCCCCTTCAATTTCTTTCTCCTTCCTTCCTTCCTTCCTTTCCCCTTCAATCTTCCATCCTTCCTTCCTTCCCCTTCAATCTCCTTCCTTGTCCATCTGCTTTATTTCCCCTTCAGAGTTCCTTCCTTCCATCCATTTCCATCTCCGTCCCTTCCTTTTCAATCTCTCTCTCTCTCCTTCCTTCCTTCCTTCCTTCCTTCCTTCCTTCCTTCCTTCCTTCCTTCCTTCCTTCCCCGTCAATCTCCTTCCTTGTCCATCTCCTTCCTTTCCCCTTTAATCTCCTTCCTTCTCCATCTCCTTCTTTTCCCCTTCAATCTCCTTCCTTTTCCATCTCCTTCCTTTCCCCTTCAATCTTCCTTCCTTCCTTCCTTTCCCCTTCAATCTTCCTTCATTTCTTCCATCTCCATCCCTTCCCTTTCAATCTCTCTCCTTCCTTCCTTCCTTCCCCTTCAATATCCTTCCTTCTCCATCTCCTTCCTTTCCCCTTCAATCTTCCTTCCTTCCTTCCAACTCCATCTCCATTCCTTCCCCTTCAATCTCTCCTTCCTTCCTTCCTTCCTTCCTCCTTCAATCTCCTTCCTTGTCCATCTCCTTCCTTTCCCCTTCAATCTTCCTTCCTTCCTTCTCCATCTCCATCCCTTCCCCTTCAATCTCTCTCCTTCCTTCCTTCCTTCCTTCCTTCCTTCCTTCCTTCCTTCCTTCCCCCTTCAATCTCCTTCCTTGTCCATCTCCTTCCTTTCCCCTTCAATCTTCCTTCCTTCCTTCTCCATCTCCATCCCTTCCCCTTCAATCTCTCTCCTTCCTTCCTTCCTTCCTTCCCCCTTCAATCTCCTTCCTTGTCCATCTCCTTCCTTTCCCCTTCAATCTTCCTTCCTTCCTTCTCCATCTCCATCCCTTCCCCTTCAATCTCTCTCCTTCCTTCCTGCCTTCCTTCCTTCCTCCTTCAATCCCCTTCCTTGTCCATCTCCTTCCTTTCCCCTTCAATCTTCCTTCCTTCCTTCTCCATCTCCATCCCTTCCCCTTCAATCTCTCTCCTTCCTTCCTTCCTTCCTCCTTCAATCCCCTTCCTTGTCCATCTCCTTCCTTTCCCCTTCAATCTCCTTCCTTCTCCATCTCCTTCCTTTCCCCTTCAATCTCCTTCCATCTCCATCTCTATCCCTTCCCCTTCAATTTCTTTCTCCTTCCTTCCTTCCTTCCTTTCCCCTTCAATCTTCCTTCCTTCCATCTCCATCACTTCCCCTTCAATCTCTCTCTCTCCTTCCTTTCTTCCTTCCCCTTCAATCTCCTTCCTCGTCCATCTCCTTCCTTTCCATTCAATCTCCTTCATTCTCCATCTCCTTCCTTTCCCCTTCAATCTTCCTTCCTTCCTTCCATCTCCATCTCTTCCTTTTCAATCAGTCTCTCCTTCCTTCCTTCCTTTCTTCCTTCCTCCTTCAATCTCCTTCCTTCTCCATCTCCTTCCTCTCCCCTTCAATCTCCTTCCATCTCCATCTCTATCCCTTCCCCTTCAATTTCTTTCTCCTTCCTTCCTTCCTTCCATCCTTCCTTTCCCCTTCAATCTTCCTTCCTTCCATCTCCATCACTTCCCCTTCAGTCTCTCTCTCTCCTTCCTTTCTTCCCTTCCCCTTCAATCTCCTTCCTTCTCCATCTCCTTCCTTTCCCCTTCAATCTTCCTTCCTTCTCCATCTCCTTCCTTTCCCCTTCAATCTTCCTTCCTTCCTTCCTTCCTTCCTTCCTTCCTTCCATCTCCATCTCCATCTCCATCTCCATCTCCATCTCCATCTCCATCTCCATCTCCATCTCCATCTCCATCCCTTCCCCTTGAATCTTTCTCCTTCCTGCCTTCCTTCCTTCCCTCCCCTTCAATCTCTTTCCTTCTCCATCTTCTTCCTTTCCCCTTCAATCTCCTTCCTTCTCCATCTCTTTCCTTTCCCCTTCAATCTCCTTCCATCTCCATCTCTATCCCTTCCCCTTCAATTTCTTTCTCCTTCCTTCCTTCCTTCCTTTCCCCTTCAATCTTCCTTCCTTCCATCTCCGTCACTTCCCCTTCAATCTCTCTCTCTCCTTCCTTTCTTCCTTCCCCTTCAATCTCCTTCCTCGTCCATCTCCTTCCTTTCCATTCAATCTCCTTCATTCTCCATCTCCTTCCTTTCCCCTTCAATCTTCCTTCCATCTCCATCTCTTCCTTTTCAATCAGTCTCTCCTTCCTTCCTTTCTTCCTTCCTCCTTCAATATCCTTCCTTCTCCATCTCCTTCCTCTCCCCTTCAATCTCCTTCCATCTCCATCTCCTTCCTTTCCCCTTCAATCTCCTTCCTTCTCCATCTCCTTCCTTTCCCCTTCAATCTCCTTCCATCTCCATCTCTATCCCTTCCCCTTCAATTTCTTTCTCCTTCCTTCCTTCCTTCCATCCTTCCTTTCCCCTTCAATCTTCCTTCCTTCCATCTCCATCACTTCCCCTTCAGTCTCTCTCTCTCCTTCCTTTCTTCCCTTCCCCTTCAATCTCCTTCCTTCTCCATCTCCTTCCTTTCCCCTTCAATCTTCCTTCCTTCTCCATCTCCTTCCTTTCCCCTTCAATCTTCCTTCCTTCCTTCCTTCCTTCCTTCCTTCCATCTCCATCTCCATCTCCATCTCCATCTCCATCTCCATCTCCATCTCCATCTCCATCTCCATCTCCATCCCTTCCCCTTGAATCTTTCTCCTTCCTGCCTTCCTTCCTTCCCTCCCCTTCAATCTCTTTCCTTCTCCATCTCTTTCCTTTCCCCTTCAATCTCCTTCCATCTCCATCTCTATCCCTTCCCCTTCAATTTCTTTCTCCTTCCTTCCTTCCTTCCTTTCCCCTTCAATCTTCCTTCCTTCCATCTCCATCACTTCCCCTTCAATCTCTCTCTCTCCTTCCTTTCTTCCTTCCCCTTCAATCTCCTTCCTCGTCCATCTCCTTCCTTTCCATTCAATCTCCTTCATTCTCCATCTCCTTCCTTTCCCCTTCAATCTTCCTTCCATCTCCATCTCTTCCTTTTCAATCAGTCTCTCCTTCCTTCCTTTCTTCCTTCCTCCTTCAATCTCCTTCCTTCTCCATCTCCTTCCTCTCCCCTTCAATCTCCTTCCATCTCCATCTCCTTCGTTTCCTCTTCAATCTTCCTTCCTTCCTTTCCCCTTCAATCTCCTTCCTTCTCCATCTCCTTCCTTTCCCCTTCAATCTCCTTCCATCTCCATCTCTATCCCTTCCCCTTCAATTTCTTTCTCCTTCCTTCCTTCCTTCCATCCTTCCTTTCCCCTTCAATCTTCCTTCCTTCCATCTCCATCACTTCCCCTTCAGTCTCTCTCTCTCCTTCCTTTCTTCCCTTCCCCTTCAATCTCCTTCCTTCTCCATCTTCTTCCTTTCCCCTTCAATCTCCTTCCTTCTCCATCTCTATCCCTTCCCCTTCAATTTCTTTCTCCTTCCTTCCTTCCTTCCTTCCTTCCTTCCCCTTCAATCTCCTTCCTTCTCCATCTCCTTCGTTTCCCCTTCAATCTTCCTTCCTTCATTTCTTCCTTCCTTTCCCCTTCAATCTCCTTCCTTCCTTTCCCCTTCAATCTTCCTTCCTTCCTTCCTTCCATCTCCATCTCCATCCCTTCCCTTTAAATCTCTCCCCTTCCTTCCTTCCTTTCCACTTCAATCTCCTTCCTTCTCCATCTTCTTCCTTACCCCTTCAATCTCCTTCCTTCTCCATCTCCTTCCTTTCCCCTTCAATCTCCTTCCATCTCCATCTCTATCCCTTCCCCTTCAATTTCTTTCTCCTTCCTTCCTTCCTTCCATCCTTCCTTTCCCCTTCAATCTTCCTTCCTTCCATCTCCATCACTTCCCCTTTAATCTCTCTCTCTCCTTCCTTTCTTCCTTTCCCCTTCAATCTCCTTCCATCTCCATCTCTATCACTTCCCCTTCAATTTCTTTCTCCTTCCTTCCTTCCTTCCATCCTTCCTTTCCCCTTCAATCTTCCTTCCTTCCATCTCCATCACTTCCCTTCAGTCTCTCTCTCTCCTTCCTTTCTTCCCTTCCCCTTCAATCTCCTTCCTTCTCCATCTTCTTCCTTTCCCCTTCAATCTCCTTCCTTCTCCATCTCTATCCCTTCCCCTTCAATTTCTTTCTCCTTCCTTCCTTCCTTCCTTCCTTCCTTCCCCTTCAATCTCCTTCCTTCTCCATCTCCTTCGTTTCCCCTTCAATCTTCCTTCCTTCATTTCTTCCTTCCTTTCCCCTTCAATCTCCTTCCTTCCTTTCCCCTTCAATCTTCCGTTCCTTCCTTCCTTCCATCTCCATCTCCATCCCTTCCCTTTAAATCTCTCCCCTTCCTTCCTTCCTTTCCACTTCAATCTCCTTCCTTCTCCATCTTCTTCCTTACCCCTTCAATCTCCTTCCTTCTCCATCTCCTTCCTTTCCCCTTCAATCTCCTTCCATCTCCATCTCTATCCCTTCCCCTTCAATTTCTTTCTCCTTCCTTCCTTCCTTCCATCCTTCCTTTCCCCTTCAATCTTCCTTCCTTCCATCTCCATCACTTCCCCTTTAATCTCTCTCTCTCCTTCCTTTCTTCCCTTCCCCTTCAATCTCCTTCCTTCTCCATCTCCTTCGTTTCCCCTTCAATCTTCCTTCCTTCTCCATCTCCTTCCTTTCCCCTTCAATCTCCTTCCATCTCCATCTCTCTCCCTTCCCCTTCAATTTCTTTCTCCTTCCTTCCTTTCTTCCTTCCCCTTCAATCTCCTTCCTCGTCCATCTCCTTCCTTTCCATTCAATCTCCTTCATTCTCCATCTCCTTCCTTTCCCCTTCAATCTTCCTTCATTCCTTCCATCTCCATCCCTTCCTTTTCAATCACTCTCTCCTTCCTTCCTTCCTTCCTTCCTTCCTTCCTTCCTCCTTCAATCTCCTTTCTTCTCCATCTCCTTCCTCTCCCCTTCAATCTCCTTCCATCTCCATCTCCTTCGTTTGCTCTTCAATCTTCCTTCCTTCCTTTCCCCTTCAATCTCCTTCCTTCTCCATTTCCTTCCTTTCCCTTCAATCTTCCTTCCTTCCTTTCACCTTCAATCTCCTTCCTTCTCCATCTCCTTCCTTTCCCCTTCAATCTCCTTCCATCTCCATCTCTATCCCTTCCCTTCAATTTCTTTCTCCTTCCTTCCTTCCTTCCTTCCATCCTTCCTTTCCCCTTCAATCTTCCTTCCTTCCATCTCCATCACTTCCCCTTCAATCTCTCTCTCTCCTTCCTTTCTTCCCTTCCCCTTCAATCTCCTTCCTTCTCCATCTCCTTCGTTTCCCCTTCAATCTTCCTTCCTTCTCCATCTCCTTCCTTTCCCCTTCAATCTTCCTTCCTTCCTTCCTTCCGTCCTTCCATCTCCATCTCCATCTCCATCCTTCCCCTTAAATCTTTCTCCTTCCTGCCTTCCTTCCTTCCTGCCTTCCTTCCTTCCTTCCCCTTCAATCTGCTTCCTTCTCCATCTCCTTCCTTTCCCCTTCAATCTTCCTTCCTTCCTTCCATCCATCCATCTCCACCTCCATCCCTTCCCTTTCAATCTCTCTCCTTCCTTCCTTCCTTCCATCCTTCCTTTCCCCTTCAATCTTCCTTCCTTCCATCTCCATCACTTCCCTTCAATCTCTCTCTCTCCTTCCTTTCTTCCTTCCCCTTCAATCTCCTTCCTTCTCCATCCCCTTCCTTTCCCCTTCAATCTTCCTTCCTTCTCCATCTCCTTCCTTTCGCCTTCAATCTTCCTTCCTTCCTTCCTTCCATCTCCACCTCCATCCCTTCCCTTTCAATCTCTCTCCTTCCTTCCGTCCTTCCTTCCCTCCCCTTCAATCTCCTTCCTTCTCCATCTTCTTCCTTTCCCCTTCAATCTCCTTCCTTCTCCATCTCTATCCCTTCCCCTTCAATTTCTTTCTCCTTCTCCTTCCTTCCTTCCTTCCTTCCTTCCTTCCTTCCTTCCTTCCTTCCTTCCTTCCTTCCCCTTCAATCTCCTTCCTTCTCCATCTCCTTCGTTTCCCCTTCAATCTTCCTTCCTTCATTTCTTCCTTCCTTTCCCCTTCAATCTCCTTCCTTCCTTTCCCCTTCAATCTTCCTTCCTTCCTTCCTTCCATCTCCATCTCCATCCCTTCCCTTTAAATCTCTCCCTTCCTTCCTTCCTTTCCACTTCAATCTCCTTCCTTCTCCATCTTCTTCCTTACCCCTTCAATCTCCTTCCTTCTCCATCTCCTTCCTTTCCCCTTCAATCTCCTTCCATCTCCATCTCTATCCCTTCCCCTTTCAATTTCTTTCTCCTTCCTTCCTTCCTTCCATCCTTCCTTTCCCCTTCAATCTTCCTTCCTTCCATCTCCATCACTTCCCCTTTAATCTCTCTCTCTCCTTCCTTTCTTCCCTTCCACTTCAATCTCCTTCCTTGTCCATCTCCTTCGTTTCCCCTTCAATCTTCCTTCCTTCCTTCCATCTCCATCTCCATCCATTCCCCTTCAATTTCTTTCTCCTTCCTTCCTTCGTTCCTTCCATCCTTCCTTTCCCCTTCCATCTTCCATCCTTACTTCATTCCCCTTCAATCTCCTTCCTTGTCCATCTGCTATATTTCCCCTTCAATCTTCCTTCCTTCCATCCATTTCCATCTCCATCCCTTCCCTTTCAATCTCTCTCCTTCCTTCCTTCCTTCCTTCCTTCCTTCCCCTTCAATCTCCTTCCTTCTCCATCTCCTTCCTTTCCCCTTCAATCTTCCTTCCTTCCTTCTCCATCCCTTCCCCTTCAGTCTCTCTCTCTCCTTCCTTTCTTCCCTTCCCCTTCAATCTCCTTCCTTCTCCATCTCCTTCCTTTCCCCTTCAATCTTCCTTCCTTCTCCATCTCCTTCCTTTCCCCTTCAATCTTCCTTCCTTCCTTCCTTCCTTCCATCTCCATCTCCATCTCCATCTCCATCTCCATCTCCATCTCCATCTCCATCTCCATCCCTTCCCCTTGAATCTTTCTCCTTCTGCCTTCCTTCCTTCCCTCCCCTTCAATCTCTTTCCTTCTCCATCTTCTTCCTTTCCCCTTCAATCTCCTTCCTTCTCCATCTCTTCCTTTCCCCTTCAATCTCCTTCCATCTCCATCTCTATCCCTTCCCCTTCAATTTCTTTCTCCTTCCTTCCTTCCTTCCATCCTTCCTTTCCCCTTCAATCTTCCTTCCTTCCATCTCCATCACTTCCCCTTAATCTCTCTCTCTCCTTCCTTCTTCGCTTCCCCTTCAATCTCCTTCCTTCTCCATCTCCTTCGTTTCCCCTTCAATCTTCCTTCCTTCTCCATCTCCTTCCTTTCCCCTTCAATCTCCTTCCATCTCCATCTCTATCCCTTCCCCTTCAATTTCTTTCTCCTTCCTTCCTTTCTTCCTTCCCCTTCAATCTCCTTCCTCGTCATCTCCTTCCTTTCCATTCAATCTCCTTCATTCTCCATCTCCTTCCTTTCCCCTTCAATCTTCCTTCATTCCTTCCATCTCCATCCCTTCCTTTTCAATCACTCTCTCCTTCCTTCCTTCCTTCCTTCCTCCTTCAATCTCCTTTCTTCTCCATCTCCTTCCTCTCCCCTTCAATCTCCTTCCATCTCCATCTCCTTCGTTTGCTCTTCAATCTTCCTTCCTTCCTTTCCCCTTCAATCTCCTCCCTTCAGTCTCCTTCCTTCTCCATTTCCGGCCTGTTCCCCCTTAAATCTCTTCTTCCTTTCATTTCACCTTAAAGCTTCCTTCTTCTCCATCTCCTTCCTTTCCCTTCAATCTCCTTCATTCTCCATCTCTATCCCTTCCCTTTCATTTCTTTCTCCTTCACTTCATTCCTTCTCATCCTTCCTTTCCCTTCAATCTTCCTTCCTTCCATCTCATCACTTCCCCTTCAATCTCTCTCTCTCCTTCCTTTCTTCCTTCCCCTTCTATCTCCTTCCGTTCTCCATCTCCTTCGTTTCCCTTCAATCTTCCTTCCTTCTCCAGTCTCCTTCCTTTCCCCTTCAATCTTCCTTCCTTCCTTCCGTCCGTCCTTTCCATCTCCATTCTCATCTCCATCTCCATCCCTACCCCTTCAATCTTTCTCCTTCCTGCCTTCCTTCCTTCCTGCCTTCCTTCCTTCCTCTCCATTCCTAATCTCCCTTCCTTCTCCATCTCCTTCCTTTCCCCTTCAATATCATCCTTCCTTCCTTCATCCATCCATCTCCACATCCATCCTCCCTTTCAATCTCTCTCCTTCCTTCCTTCCTTCCTTCCTTCCTTCCTTCCTCCTCTTCAATCTCCTTCTTCTCATCTTCTTCTTTCCCCTTCTCCTTCCTCTCCATCTCCTCCTTTCCTTCAATCTCCTTCCATCTCCATCTCTATCCCTTCCCCTTCAATTTCTTCTCCTTCCTTCCTTCTTCATCCTTCCTTTCCCCTTCATCTTCCCTTCCTTCCATCTCCATCACTTCCCCTTTAATCTCTCTCTCTCCTTCCTTTCTTGACTTCCCCTTCAACTCCTTCCTTCTCCATCCCCTCCTTTCCCCTTCAATCTTCCTTCCTTCTCCATCTCCTTCCTTTCGCCTTCAATCTTCCTTCCTTCCTTCCTTCCATCTCCACCTCCATCCCTTCCCTTTCATCTCTCTCCTTCCTTCCGTCCTTCCTTCCCTCCCCTTCAATCTCCTTCCTTCTCCATATTCTTCCTTTCCCCTTCAATCTCCTTCCTTCTCCATCTCTATCCCTTCCCCTTCAATTTCTTTCTCCTTCCTTCCTTCCTTCCTTCTTCCTTCCTTCCTTCCTTCCTTCCTTCCTTCCCCTTCAATCTCCTTCCTTCTCCATCTCCTTCGTTCCCCTTCAATCTTCCTTCCTTCATTTCTTCCTTCCATTCCCCTTCAATCTCCTTCCTTCCTTTCCCTTCAATCTTCCTTCCTTCCTTCCTTCCATCTCCATCTCCATCCCTTCCCTTTAAATCTCTCCCTTCCTTCCTTCCTTTCCACTTCAATCTCCTTCCTTCTCCATCTCTTCCTTACCCCTTCAATCTCCTTCCTTCTCCATCTCCTTCCTTTCCCCTTCAATCTCCTTCCATCTCCATCTCTATCCCTTCCCTTTCAATTCTTTCTCCTTCCTTCCTTCCTTCCATCCTTCCTTTCCCCTTCAATCTTCCTTCCTTCCATCTCCATCACTTCCCTTTAATCTCTCTCTCCTCCTTCTTTCCCTTCCCCTTCAATCTCCTTCCTTGTCCATCTCCTTCGTTTCCCCTTCATCTTCCTTCCTTCCTTCCTTCCTTTCCCCTTCAATTTCCTTCCTTCTCCATCTCCTTCCTTTCCCCTTCAATCTTCTTTCCTTCCTTCCATCTCCATCTCCATCCATTCCCCTTCAATTTCTTCTCCTTCCTTCCTTCGTTCCTTCCATCCTTCCTTTCCCCTTCAATCTTCCATCCTTACTTCATTCCCCTTCAATCTCCTTCCTTGTCCATCTGCTATATTTCCCTTCAATCTTCCTTCCTTCCATCCATTTCCATCTCCATCCCTTCCCTTTCAATCTCTCTCCTTCCTTCCTTCCTTCCTTCCTTCCTTCCTTCCTTCCTTCCTTCCTTCCTTCCTTCCTTCCTTCCTTCCCCTTCAATCTCCTTCCTTCTCCATCTCCTTCCTTTCCCCTTCAATCTTCCTTCCTTCCTTCTCCATCCCTTCCCCTTCAATCTCTCTCCTTCCTTCCTTCCTTCCTTCCTTCCCCCTTCAATCTCCTTCCTTCTCCATCTCCTTCCTTTCCCCTTCAATCTTCCTTCCTTCCTTTCCCCTTCAATCTTCCTTCCTTCCTTCCTTCCATCTCCATCTCCATCCCTTCCCTTTAAATCTCTCCCCTTCCTTCCTTCCTTTCCACTTCAATCTCCTTCCTTCTCCATCTTCTTCCTTACCCCTTCAATCTCCTTCCTTCTCCATCTCCTTCCTTTCCCCTTCAATCTCCTTCCATCTCCATCTCTATCCCTTCCCTTTCAATTTCTTTCTCCTTCCTTCCTTCCTTCCATCCTTCCTTTCCCCTTCAATCTTCCTTCCTTCCATCTCCATCACTTCCCCTTTAATCTCTCTCTCTCCTTCCTTTCTTCCCTTCCCCTTCAATCTCCTTCCTTGTCCATCTCCTTCGTTTCCCCTTCAATCTTCCTTCCTTCCTTCCTTTCCCCTTCAATTTCCTTCCTTCTCCATCTCCTTCCTTTCCCCTTCAATCTTCTTTCCTTCCTTCCATCTCCATCTCCATCCATTCCCCTTCAATTTCTTTCTCCTTCCTTCCTTCGTTCCTTCCATCCTTCCTTTCCCCTTCAATCTTCCATCCTTACTTCATTCCCCTTCAATCTCCTTCCTTGTCCATCTGCTATATTTCCCCTTCAATCTTCCTTCCTTCCATCCATTTCCATCTCCATCCCTTCCCTTTCAATCTCTCTCCTTCCTTCCTTCCTTCCTTCCTTCCTTCCTTCCTTCCTTCCTTCCTTCCTTCCCCTTCAATCTCCTTCCTTCTCCATCTCCTTCCTTTCCCCTTCAATCTTCCTTCCTTCCTTCTCCATCCCTTCCCCTTCAATCTCTCTCCTTCCTTCCTTCCTTCCTTCCTTCCCCCTTCAATCTCCTTCCTTCTCCATCTCCTTCCTTTCCCCTTCAATCTTCCTTCCTTCCTTCCATCTCCATCCCTTCCCCTTCAATCTCTCTAATTCCTTCCTTCCCCTTCAATCTCCTTTCTTCTCCATCTCCTTCCTTTCCCCTTCAATCTTCCTTCCTTCCATCTCCATCTCCATCCCTTCCCCTTCAATCTTTCTCCTTCCTTCCTTCCTTCCCCTTCAATCTCCTTCCTTCTCCATCTCCTCCGTTTCCCCTTCAATCTTCCTTCCTTCCTTTCCCCTTCAATCTCCTTCCTTCTCCATCTCCTTCCTTTCCCCTTCAATCTCCTTCCATCTCCATCTCTATCCCTTCCCCTTCAATTTCTTTCTCCTTCCTTCCTTTCTTCCTTCCCCTTCAATCTCCTTCCTCATCCATCTCCTTCCTTTCCATTCAATCTCCTTCATTCTCCATCTCCTTCCTTTCCCCTTCAATCTTCCTTCCTTCCTTCCATCTCCATCCCTTCCTTTTCAATCACTCTCTCCTTCCTTCCTTCCTTCCTTCCTCCTTCAATCTCCTTTCTTCTCCATCTCCTTCCTCTCCCCTTCAATCTCCTTCCATCTCCATCTCCTTCGTTTGCTCTTCAATCTTCCTTCCTTCCTTTCCCCTTCAATCTCCTTCCTTCTCCAGTTCCTTCCTTTCCCTTCAATCTTCCTTCCTTCCTTTCACCTTCAATCTCCTTCCTTCTCCATCTCCTTCCTTTCCCCTTCAATCTCCTTCCATCTCCATCTCTATCCCTTCCCCTTCAATTTCTTTCTCCTTCCTTCCTTCCTTCCATCCTTCCTTTCCCCTTCAATCTTCCTTCCTTCCATCTCCATCACTTCCCCTTCAGTCTCTCTCTCTCCTTCCTTTCTTCCCTTCCCCTTCAATCTCCTTCCTTCTCCATCTCCTTCCTTTCCCCTTCAATCTTCCTTCCTTCCTTCCTTCCTTCCATCTCCATCTCCATCTCCATCTCCATCTCCATCTCCATCTCCATCCCTTCCCCTTGAATCTTTCTCCTTCCTGCCTTCCTTCCTTCCCTCCCCTTCAATCTCTTTCCTTCTCCATCTTCTTCCTTTCCCCTTCAATCTCCTTCCATCTCCATCTCTATCCCTTCCCTTTCAATTTCTTTCTCCTTCCTTCCTTCCTTCCATCCTTCCTTTCCCCTTCAATCTTCCTTCCTTCCATCTCCATCACTTTCCCTTTAATCTCTCTCTCTCCTTCCTTTCTTCCCTTCCCCTTCAATCTCCTTCCTTGTCCATCTCCTTCGTTTCCCCTTCAATCTTCCTTCCTTCCTTCCATCTCCATCTCCATCCATTCCCCTTCAATTTCTTTCTCCTTCCTTCCTTCGTTCCTTCCATCCTTCCTTTCCCCTTCAATCTTCCATCCTTACTTCATTCCCCTTCCATCTCCTTACTTGTCCATCTGCTATATTTCCCCTTCAATCTTCCTTCCTTCCATCCATTTCCATCTCCATCCCTTCCCTTTCAATCTCTCTCCTTCCTTCCTTCCTTCCTTCCTTCCTTCCTTCCTTCCTTCCTTCCTTCCTTCCTTCCTTCCTTCCTTCCCCTTCAATCTCCTTCCTTCTCCATCTCCTTCCTTTCCCCTTCAATCTTCCTTCCTTCCTTCTCCATCCCTTCCCCTTCAATCTCTCTCCTTCCTTCCTTCCTTCCTTCCTTCCCCCTTCAATCTCCTTCCTTCTCCATCTCCTTCCTTTCCCCTTCAATCTTCCTTCCTTCCTTCCATCTCCATCCCTTCCCCTTCAATCTCTCTAATTCCTTCCTTCCCCTTCAATCTCCTTTCTTCTCCATCTCCTTCCTTTCCCCTTCAATCTTCCTTCCTTCCATCTCCATCTCCATCCCTTCCCCTTCAATCTTTCTCCTTCCTTCCTTCCTTCCCCTTCAATCTCCTTCCTTCTCCATCTCCTCCGTTTCCCCTTCAATCTTCCTTCCTTCCTTTCCCCTTCAATCTCCTTCCTTCTCCATCTCCTTCCTTTCCCCTTCAATCTCCTTCCATCTCCATCTCTATCCCTTCCCCTTCAATTTCTTTCTCCTTCCTTCCTTTCTTCCTTCCCCTTCAATCTCCTTCCTCATCCATCTCCTTCCTTTCCATTCAATCTCCTTCATTCTCCATCTCCTTCCTTTCCCCTTCAATCTTCCTTCCTTCCTTCCATCTAAATCCCTTCCTTTTCAATCACTCTCTCCTTCCTTCCTTCCTTCCTTCCTCCTTCAATCTCCTTTCTTCTCCATCTCCTTCCTCTCCCCTTCAATCTCCTTCCATCTCCATCTCCTTCGTTTGCTCTTCAATCTTCCTTCCTTCCTTTCCCCTTCAATCTCCTTCCTTCTCCAGTTCCTTCCTTTCCCTTCAATCTTCCTTCCTTCCTTTCACCTTCAATCTCCTTCCTTCTCCATCTCCTTCCTTTCCCCTTCAATCTCCTTCCATCTCCATCTCTATCCCTTCCCCTTCAATTTCTTTCTCCTTCCTTCCTTCCTTCCATCCTTCCTTTCCCCTTCAATCTTCCTTCCTTCCATCTCCATCACTTCCCCTTCAGTCTCTCTCTCTCCTTCCTTTCTTCCCTTCCCCTTCAATCTCCTTCCTTCTCCATCTCCTTCCTTTCCCCTTCAATCTTCCTTCCTTCCTTCCTTCCTTCCTTCCATCTCCATCTCCATCTCCATCTCCATCTCCATCCCTTCCCCTTGAATCTTTCTCCTTCCTGCCTTCCTTCCTTCCCTCCCCTTCAATCTCTTTCCTTCTCCATCTTCTTCCTTTCCCCTTCAATCTCCTTCCTTCTCCATCTCTTTCCTTTCCCCTTCAATCTCCTTCCATCTCCATCTCTATCCCTTCCCCTTCAATTTCTTTCTCCTTCCTTCCTTCCTTCCATCCTTCCTTTCCCCTTCAATCTTCCTTCCTTCCATCTCCATCACTTCTCCTTTAATCTCTCTCTCTCCTTCCTTTCTTCCCTTCCCCTTCAATCTCCTTCCTTCTCCATCTCCTTCGTTTCCCCTTCAATCTTCCTTCCTTCTCCATCTCCTTCCTTTCCCCTTCAATCTCCTTCCATCTCCATCTCTATCCCTTCCCCTTCAATTTCTTTCTCCTTCCTTCCTTTCTTCCTTCCCCTTCAATCTCCTTCCTCGTCCATCTCCTTCCTTTCCATTCAATCTCCTTCATTCTCCATCTCCTTCCTTTCCCCTTCAATCTTCCTTCCTTCCTTCCATCTACATCCCTTCCTTTTCAATCACTCTCTCCTTCCTTCCTTTCTTCCTTCCTCCTTCAATCTCCTTCCTTCTCCATCTCCTTCCTCTCCCCTTCAATCTCCTTCCATCTCCATCTCCTTCGTTTCCTCTTCAATCTTCCTTCCTTCCTTTCCCCTTCAATCTCCTTCCTTCTCCATTTCCTTCCTTTCCCCTTCAATCTTCCTTCCTTCCTTTCACCTTCAATCTCCTTCCTTCTCCATCTCCTTCCTTTCCCCTTCAATCTCCTTCCATCTCCATCTCTATCCCTTCCCCTTCAATTTATTTCTCCTTCCTTCCTTCCTTCCATCCTTCCTTTCCCCTTCAATCTTCCTTCCTTCCATCTCCATCACTTCCCCTTCAATCTCTCTCTCTCCTTCCTTTCTTCCCTTCCCCTTCAATCTCCTTCCTTCTCCATCTCCTTCGTTTCCCCTTCAATCTTCCTTCCTTCTCCATCTCCTTCCTTTCCCCTTCAATCTTCCTTCCTTCCTTCCTTCCGTCCTTCCATCTCCATCTCCATCTCCATCTCCATCCCTTCCCCTTCAATCTTTCTCCTTCCTGCCTTCCTTCCTTCCTGCCTTCCTTCCTTCCTTCCCCTTCAATCTCCTTCCTTCTCCATCTCCTTCCTTTCCCCTTCAATCTTCCTTCCTTCCTTCCATCCATCCATCTCCACCTCCATCCCTTCCCTTTCAATCTCTCTCCTTCCTTCCTTCCTTCCTTCCTTCCTTCCCTCCCCTTCAATCTCCTTCCTTCTCCATCTTCTTCCTTTCCCCTTCAATCTCCTTCCTTCTCCATCTCCTTCCTTTCCCCTTCAATCTCCTTCCATCTCCATCTCTATCCCTTCCCCTTCAATTTCTTTCTCCTTCCTTCCTTCCTTCCATCCTTCCTTTCCCCTTCAATCTTCCTTCCTTCCATCTCCATCACTTCCCCTTCAATCTCTCTCTCTCCTTCCTTTCTTCCCTTCCCCTTCAATCTCCTTCCTTCTCCATCCCCTTCCTTTCCCCTTCAATCTTCCTTCCTTCTCCATCTCCTTCCTTTCGCCTTCAATCTTCCTTCCTTCCTTCCTTCCATCTCCACCTCCATCCCTTCCCTTTCAATCTCTCTCCTTCCTTCCATCCTTCCTTCCCTCCCCTTCAATCTCCTTCCTTCTCCATCTTCTTCCTTTCCCCTTCAATCTCCTTCCTTCTCCATCTCTATCCCTTCCCCTTCAATTTCTTTCTCCTTCCTTCCTTCCTTCCTTCCTTCCTTCCTTCCTTCCTTCCTTCCTTCCTTCCCCTTCAATCTCCTTCCTTCTCCATCTCCTTCGTTTCCCCTTCAATCTTCCTTCCTTCATTTCTTCCTTCCTTTCCCCTTCAATCTCCTTCCTTCCTTTCCCCTTCAATCTTCCTTCCTTCCTTCCTTCCATCTCCATCTCCATCCCTTCCCTTTAAATCTCTCCCCTTCCTTCCTTCCTTTCCACTTCAATCTCCTTCCTTCTCCATCTTCTTCCTTACCCCTTCAATCTCCTTCCATCTCCATCTCTATCCCTTCCCTTTCAATTTCTTTCTCCTTCCTTCCTTCCTTCCATCCTTCCTTTCCCCTTCAATCTTCCTTCCTTCCATCTCCATCACTTCCCCTTTAATCTCTCTCTCTCCTTCCTTTCTTCCCTTCCCCTTCAATCTCCTTCCTTGTCCATCTCCTTCGCTTCCCCTTCAATCTTCCTTCCTTCCTTCCATCTCCATCTCCATCCATTCCCCTTCAATTTCTTTCTCCTTCCTTCCTTCGTTCCTTCCATCCTTCCTTTCCCCTTCAATCTTCCATCCTTACTTCATTCCCCTTCAATCTCCTTCCTTGTCCATCTGCTATATTTCCCCTTCAATCTTCCTTCCTTCCATCCATTTCCATCTCCATCCCTTCCCTTTCAATCTCTCTCCTTCCTTCCTTCCTTCCTTCCTTCCTTCCTTCCCCTTCAATCTCCTTCCTTCTCCATCTCCTTCCTTTCCCCTTCAATCTTCCTTCCTTCCATCTCCATCTCCATCCCTTCCCCTTCAATCTTTCTCCTTCCTTCCTTCCTTCCCCTTCAATCTCCTTCCTTCTCCATCTCCTCCGTTTCCCCTTCAATCTTCCTTCCTTCCTTTCCCCTTCAATCTCCTTCCTTCTCCATCTCCTTCCTTTCCCCTTCAATCTCCTTCCATCTCCATCTCTATCCCTTCCCCTTCAATTTCTTTCTCCTTCCTTCCTTTCTTCCTTCCCCTTCAATCTCCTTCCTCATCCATCTCCTTCCTTTCCATTCAATCTCCTTCATTCTCCATCTCCTTCCTTTCCCCTTCAATCTTCCTTCCTTCCTTCCATCTCCATCCCTTCCTTTTCAATCACTCTCTCCTTCCTTCCTTCCTTCCTTCCTCCTTCAATCTCCTTTCTTCTCCATCTCCTTCCTCTCCCCTTCAATCTCCTTCCATCTCCATCTCCTTCGTTTGCTCTTCAATCTTCCTTCCTTCCTTTCCCCTTCAATCTCCTTCCTTCTCCAGTTCCTTCCTTTCCCTTCAATCTTCCTTCCTTCCTTTCACCTTCAATCTCCTTCCTTCTCCATCTCCTTCCTTTCCCCTTCAATCTCCTTCCATCTCCATCTCTATCCCTTCCCCTTCAATTTCTTTCTCCTTCCTTCCTTCCTTCCATCCTTCCTTTCCCCTTCAATCTTCCTTCCTTCCATCTCCATCACTTCCCCTTCAGTCTCTCTCTCTCCTTCCTTTCTTCCCTTCCCCTTCAATCTCCTTCCTTCTCCATCTCCTTCCTTTCCCCTTCAATCTTCCTTCCTTCCTTCCTTCCTTCCATCTCCATCTCCATCTCCATCTCCATCTCCATCCCTTCCCCTTGAATCTTTCTCCTTCCTGCCTTCCTTCCTTCCTCCCCTTCAATCTCTTTCCTTCTCCATCTTCTTCCTTTCCCCTTCAATCTCCTTCCTTCTCCATCTCTTTCCTTTCCCCTTCAATCTCCTTCCATCTCCATCTCTATCCCTTCCCCTTCAATTTCTTTCTCCTTCCTTCCTTCCTTCCATCCTTCCTTTCCCCTTCAATCTTCCTTCCTTCCATCTCCATCACTTCTCCTTAATCTCTCTCTCTCCTTCCTTTCTTCCCTTCCCCTTCAATCTCCTTCCTTCTCCATCTCCTTCGTTTCCCCTTCAATCTTCCTTCCTTCTCCATCTCCTTCCTTTCCCCTTCAATCTCCTTCCATCTCCATCTCTATCCCTTCCCCTTCAATTTCTTTCTCCTTCCTTCCTTTCTTCCTTCCCCTTCAATCTCCTTCCTCGTCCATCTCCTTCCTTTCCATTCAATCTCCTTCATTCTCCATCTCCTTCCTTTCCCCTTCAATCTTCCTTCCTTCCTTCCATCTACATCCCTTCCTTTTCAATCACTCTCTCCTTCCTTCCTTTCTTCCTTCCTCCTTCAATCTCCTTCCTTCTCCATCTCCTTCCTCTCCCCTTCAATCTCCTTCCATCTCCATCTCCTTCGTTTCCTCTTCAATCTTCCTTCCTTCCTTTCCCCTTCAATCTCCTTCCTTCTCCATTTCCTTCCTTTCCCCTTCAATCTTCCTTCCTTCCTTTCACCTTCAATCTCCTTCCTTCTCCATCTCCTTCCTTTCCCCTTCAATCTCCTTCCATCTCCATCTCTATCCCTTCCCCTTCAATTTATTTCTCCTTCCTTCCTTCCTTCCATCCTTCCTTTCCCCTTCAATCTTCCTTCCTTCCATCTCCATCACTTCCCCTTCAATCTCTCTCTCTCCTTCCTTTCTTCCCTTCCCCTTCAATCTCCTTCCTTCTCCATCTCCTTCGTTTCCCCTTCAATCTTCCTTCCTTCTCCATCTCCTTCCTTTCCCCTTCAATCTTCCTTCCTTCCTTCCTTCCGTCCTTCCATCTCCATCTCCATCTCCATCTCCATCCCTTCCCCTTCAATCTTTCTCCTTCCTGCCTTCCTTCCTTCCTGCCTTCCTTCCTTCCTTCCCCTTCAATCTCCTTCCTTCTCCATCTCCTTCCTTTCCCCTTCAATCTTCCTTCCTTCCTTCCATCCATCCATCTCCACCTCCATCCCTTCCCTTTCAATCTCTCTCCTTCCTTCCTTCCTTCCTTCCTTCCCTCCCCTTCAATCTCCTTCCTTCTCCATCTTCTTCCTTTCCCCTTCAATCTCCTTCCTTCTCCATCTCCTTCCTTTCCCCTTCAATCTCCTTCCATCTCCATCTCTATCCCTTCCCCTTCAATTTCTTTCTCCTTCCTTCCTTCCTTCCATCCTTCCTTTCCCCTTCAATCTTCCTTCCTTCCATCTCCATCACTTCCCCTTCAATCTCTCTCTCTCCTTCCTTTCTCCCTTCCCCTTCAATCTCCTTCCTTCTCCATCCCCTTCCTTTCCCCTTCAATCTTCCTTCCTTCTCCATCTCCTTCCTTTCGCCTTCAATCTTCCTTCCTTCCTTCCTTCCATCTCCACCTCCATCCCTTCCCTTTCAATCTCTCTCCTTCCTTCCATCCTTCCTTCCCTCCCCTTCAATCTCCTTCCTTCTCCATCTTCTTCCTTTCCCCTTCAATCTCCTTCCTTCTCCATCTCTATCCCTTCCCCTTCAATTTCTTTCTCCTTCCTTCCTTCCTTCCTTCCTTCCTTCCTTCCTTCCTTCCTTCCCCTTCAATCTCCTTCCTTCTCCATCTCCTTCGTTTCCCCTTCAATCTTCCTTCCTTCATTTCTTCCTTCCTTTCCCCTTCAATCTCCTTCCTTCCTTTCCCCTTCAATCTTCCTTCCTTCCTTCCTTCCATCTCCATCTCCATCCCTTCCCTTTAAATCTCTCCCCTTCCTTCCTTCCTTTCCACTTCAATCTCCTTCCTTCTCCATCTTCTTCCTTACCCCTTCAATCTCCTTCCATCTCCATCTCTATCCCTTCCCTTTCAATTTCTTTCTCCTTCCTTCCTTCCTTCCATCCTTCCTTTCCCCTTCAATCTTCCTTCCTTCCATCTCCATCACTTCCCCTTTAATCTCTCTCTCTCCTTCCTTTCTTCCCTTCCCCTTCAATCTCCTTCCTTGTCCATCTCCTTCGCTTCCCCTTCAATCTTCCTTCCTTCCTTCCATCTCCATCTCCATCCATTCCCCTTCAATTTCTTTCTCCTTCCTTCCTTCGTTCCTTCCATCCTTCCTTTCCCCTTCAATCTTCCATCCTTACTTCATTCCCCTTCAATCTCCTTCCTTGTCCATCTGCTATATTTCCCCTTCAATCTTCCTTCCTTCCATCCATTTCCATCTCCATCCCTTCCCTTTCAATCTCTCTCCTTCCTTCCTTCCTTCCTTCCTTCCTTCCTTCCCCTTCAATCTCCTTCCTTCTCCATCTCCTTCCTTTCCCCTTCAATCTTCCTTCCTTCCTTCTCCATCCCTTCCCCTTCAATCTCTCTCCTTCCTTCCTTCCTTCCTTCCTTCCTTCCCCCTTCAATCTCCTTCCTTCTCCATCTCCTTCCTTTCCCCTTCAATCTTCCTTCCTTCCTTCCATCTCCATCCCTTCCCCTTCAATCTCTCTAATTCCTTCCTTCCCCTTCAATCTCCTTTCTTCTCCATCTCCTTCCTTTCCCCTTCAATCTTCCTTCCTTCCATCTCCATCTCCATCCCTTCCCCTTCAATCTTTCTCCTTCCTTCCTTCCTTCCCCTTCAATCTCCTTCCTTCTCCATCTGCTCCGTTTCCCCTTCAATCTTCCTTCCTTCCTTTCCCCTTCAATCTCCTTCCTTCTCCATCTCCTTCCTTTCCCCTTCAATCTCCTTCCATCTCCATCTCTATCCCTTCCCCTTCAATTTCTTTCTCCTTCCTTCCTTTCTTCCTTCCCCTTCAATCTCCTTCCTCATCCATCTCCTTCCTTTCCATTCAATCTCCTTCATTCTCCATCTCCTTCCTTTCCCCTTCAATCTTCCTTCCTTCCTTCCATCTCCATCCCTTCCTTTCAATCACTCTCTCCTTCCTTCCTTCCTTCCTTCCTCCTTCAATCTCCTTTCTTCTCCATCTCCTTCCTCTCCCCTTCAATCTCCTTCCATCTCCATCTCCTTCGTTTGCTCTTCAATCTTTCTTCCTTCCTTCCTTTCCCCTTCAATCTCCTTCCTTCTCCAGTTCCTTCCTTTCCCTTCAATCTTCCTTCCTTCCTTTCACCTTCAATCTCCTTCCTTCTCCATCTCCTTCCTTTCCCCTTCAATCTCCTTCCATCTCCATCTCTATCCCTTCCCCTTCAATTTCTTTCTCCTTCCTTCCTTCCTTCCATCCTTCCTTTCCCCTTCAATCTTCCTTCCTTCCATCTCCATCACTTCCCCTTCAGTCTCTCTCTCTCCTTCCTTTCTTCCCTTCCCCTTCAATCTCCTTCCTTCTCCATCTCCTTCCTTTCCCCTTCAATCTTCCTTCCTTCCTTCCTCCCATCTCCATCTCCATCTCCATCTCCATCTCCATCTCCATCTCCATCCCTTCCCCTTGAATCTTTCTCCTTCCTGCCTTCCTTCCTTCCCTCCCCTTCAATCTCTTTCCTTCTCCATCTTCTTCCTTTCCCCTTCAATCTCCTTCCATCTCCATCTCTATCCCTTCCCCTTCAATTTCTTTCTCCTTCCTTCCTTTCTTCCTTCCCCTTCAATCTCCTTCCTCATCCATCTCCTTCCTTTCCCCTTCAATCTCCTTCCATCTCCATCTCTATCCCTTCCCCTTCAATTCTTTCTCCTTCCTTCCTTTCTTCCTTCCCCTTCAATCTCCTTCCTCATCCATCTCCTTCCTTTCCATTCAATCTCCTTCATTCTCCATCTCCTTCCTTTCCCCTTCAATCTTCTTCCTTCCTTCCATCTCCATCCCTTCCTTTTCAATCACTCTCTCCTTCCTTCCTTCCTTCCTTCCTCCTTCAATCTCCTTTCTTCTCCATCTCCTTCCTCTCCCCTTCAATCTCCTTCCATCTCCATCTCCTTCGTTTGCTCTTCAATCTTTCTTCCTTCCTTCCTTTCCCCTTCAATCTCCTTCCTTCTCCAGTTCCTTCCTTTCCCTTCAATCTTCCTTCCTTCCTTTCACCTTCAATCTCCTTCCTTCTCCATCTCCTTCCTTTCCCCTTCAATCTCCTTCCATCTCCATCTCTATCCCTTCCCCTTCAATTTCTTTCTCCTTCCTTCCTTCCTTCCATCCTTCCTTTCCCCTTCAATCTTCCTTCCTTCCATCTCCATCACTTCCCCTTCAGTCTCTCTCTCTCCTTCCTTTCTTCCCTTCCCCTTCAATCTCCTTCCTTCTCCATCTCCTTCCTTTCCCCTTCAATCTTCCTTCCTTCCTTCCTCCCATCTCCATCTCCATCTCCATCTCCATCTCCATCTCCATCTCCATCCCTTCCCCTTGAATCTTTCTCCTTCCTGCCTTCCTTCCTTCCCTCCCCTTCAATCTCTTTCCTTCTCCATCTTCTTCCTTTCCCCTTCAATCTCCTTCCTTCTCCATCTCTTTCCTTTCCCCTTCAATCTCCTTCCATCTCCATCTCTATCCCTTCCCCTTCAATTTCTTTCTCCTTCCTTCCTTCCTTCCATCCTTCCTTTCCCCTTCAATCTTCCTTCCTTCCATCTCCATCACTTCCCCTTTAATCTCTCTCTCTCCTTCCTTTCTTCCCTTCCCCTTCAATCTCCTTCCTTCTCCATCTCCTTCGTTTCCCCTTCAATCTTCCTTCCTTCTCCATCTCCTTCCTTTCCCCTTCAATCTCCTTCCATCTCCATCTCTATCCCTTCCCCTTCAATTTCTTTCTCCTTCCTTCCTTTCTTCCTTCCCCTTCAATCTCCTTCCTCGTCCATCTCCTTCCTTTCCATTCAATCTCCTTCATTCTCCATCTCCTTCCTTTCCCCTTCAATCTTCCTTCCTTCCTTCCATCTACATCCCTTCCTTTTCAATCACTCTCTCCTTCCTTCCTTTCTTCCTTCCTCCTTCAATCTCCTTCCTTCTCCATCTCCTTCCTCTCCCCTTCAATCTCCTTCCATCTCCATCTCCTTCGTTTCCTCTTCAATCTTCCTTCCTTCCTTTCCCCTTCAATCTCCTTCCTTCTCCATTTCCTTCCTTTCCCCTTCAATCTTCCTTCCTTCCTTTCACCTTCAATCTCCTTCCTTCTCCATCTCCTTCCTTTCCCCTTCAATCTCCTTCCATCTCCATCTCTATCCCTTCCCCTTCAATTTCTTTCTCCTTCCTTCCTTCCCTCCATCCTTCCTTTCCCCTTCAATCTTCCTTCCTTCCATCTCCATCATTTCCCCTTCAATCTCTCTCTCTCCTTCCTTTCTTCCCTTCCCCTTCAATCTCCTTCCTTCTCCATCTCCTTCGTTTCCCCTTCAATCTTCCTTCCTTCTCCATCTCCTTCCTTTCCCCTTCAATCTTCCTTCCTTCCTTCCTTCCGTCCTTCCATCTCCATCTCCATCTCCATCTCCATCCCTTCCCCTTCAATCTTTCTCCTTCCTGCCTTCCTTCCTTCCTGCCTTCCTTCCTTCCTTCCCCTTCAATCTCCTTCCTTCTCCATCTCCTTCCTTTCCCCTTCAATCTTCCTTCCTTCCTTCCATCCATCCATCTCCACCTCCATCCCTTCCCTTTCAATCTCTCTCCTTCCTTCCTTCCTTCCTTCCTTCCTTCCCTCCCCTTCAATCTCCTTCCTTCTCCATCTTCTTCCTTTCCCCTTCAATCTCCTTCCTTCTCCATCTCCTTCCTTTCCCCTTCAATCTCCTTCCATCTCCATCTCTATCCCTTCCCCTTCAATTTCTTTCTCCTTCCTTCCTTCCTTCCATCCTTCCTTTCCCCTTCAATCTCTCTCTCTCCTTCCTTTCTTCCCTTCCCCTTCAATCTCCTTCCTTCTCCATCCCCTTCCTTTCCCCTTCAATCTTCCTTCCTTCTCCATCTCCTTCCTTTCGCCTTCAATCTTCCTTCCTTCCTTCCTTCCATCTCCACCTCCATCCCTTCCCTTTCAATCTCTCTCCTTCCTTCCGTCCTTCCTTCCCTCCCCTTCAATCTCCTTCCTTCTCCATCTTCTTCCTTTCCCCTTCAATCTCCTTCCTTCTCCATCTCTATCCCTTCCCCTTCAATTTCTTTCTCCTTCCTTCCTTCCTTCCTTCCTTCCTTCCTTCCTTCCTTCCTTCCTTCCTTCCCCTTCAATCTCCTTCCTTCTCCATCTCCTTCGTTTCCCCTTCAATCTTCCTTCCTTCATTCTTCCTTCCTTTCCCCTTCAATCTCCTTCCTTCCTTTCCCCTTCAATCTTCCTTCCTTCCTTCCTTCCATCTCCATCTCCATCCCTTCCCTTTAAATCTCTCCCCTTCCTTCCTTCCTTTCCACTTCAATCTCCTTCCTTCTCCATCTTCTTCCTTACCCCTTCAATCTCCTTCCTTCTCCATCTCCTTCCTTTCCCCTTCAATCTCCTTCCATCTCCATCTCTATCCCTTCCCTTTCAATTTCTTTCTCCTTCCTTCCTTCCTTCCATCCTTCCTTTCCCCTTCAATCTTCCTTCCTTCCATCTCCATCACTTCCCCTTTAATCTCTCTCTCTCCTTCCTTTCTTCCCTTCCCCTTCAATCTCCTTCCTTGTCCATCTCCTTCGCTTCCCCTTCAATCTTCCTTCCTTCCTTCCATCTCCATCTCCATCCATTCCCCTTCAATTTCTTTCTCCTTCCTTCCTTCGTTCCTTCCATCCTTCCTTTCCCCTTCAATCTTCCATCCTTACTTCATTCCCCTTCAATCTCCTTCCTTGTCCATCTGCTATATTTCCCCTTCAATCTTCCTTCCTTCCATCCATTTCCATCTCCATCCCTTCCCTTTCAATCTCTCTCCTTCCTTCCTTCCTTCCTTCCTTCCTTCCTTCCTTCCTTCCTTCCTTCCCCCTTCAATCTCCTTCCTTCTCCATCTCCTTCCTTTCCCTTCAATCTTCCTTCCTTCCTTCTCCATCCCTTCCCCTTCAATCTCTCTCCTTCCTTCCTTCCTTCCTTCCTTCCCCCTTCAATCTCCTTCCTTCTCCATCTCCTTCCTTTCCCCTTCAATCTTCCTTCCTTCCTTCCATCTCCATCCCTTCCCCTTCAATCTCTCTAATTCCTTCCTTCCCCTTCAATCTCCTTTCTTCTCCATCTCCTTCCTTTCCCCTTCAATCTTCCTTCCTTCCATCTCCATCTCCATCCCTTCCCCTTCAATCTTTCTCCTTCCTTCCTTCCTTCCCCTTCAATCTCCTTCCTTCTCCATCTCCTCCGTTTCCCCTTCAATCTTCCTTCCTTCCTTTCCCCTTCAATCTCCTTCCTTCTCCATCTCCTTCCTTTCCCCTTCAATCTCCTTCCATCTCCATCTCTATCCCTTCCCCTTCAATTTCTTTCTCCTTCCTTCCTTTCTTCCTTCCCCTTCAATCTCCTTCCTCATCCATCTCCTTCCTTTCCATTCAATCTCCTTCATTCTCCATCTCCTTCCTTTCCCCTTCAATCTTCCTTCCTTCCTTCCATCTCCATCCCTTCCTTTTCAATCACTCTCTCCTTCCTTCCTTCCTTCCTTCCTTCCTCCTTCAATCTCCTTTCTTCTCCATCTCCTTCCTCTCCCCTTCAATCTCCTTCCATCTCCATCTCCTTCGTTTGCTCTTCAATCTTCCTTCCTTCCTTTCCCCTTCAATCTCCTTCCTTCTCCAGTTCCTTCCTTTCCCTTCAATCTTCCTTCCTTCCTTTCACCTTCAATCTCCTTCCTTCTCCATCTCCTTCCTTTCCCCTTCAATCTCCTTCCATCTCCATCTCTATCCCTTCCCCTTCAATTTCTTTCTCCTTCCTTCCTTCCTTCCATCCTTCCTTTCCCCTTCAATCTTCCTTCCTTCCATCTCCATCACTTCCCCTTCAGTCTCTCTCTCTCCTTCCTTTCTTCCCTTCCCCTTCAATCTCCTTCCTTCTCCATCTCCTTCCTTTCCCCTTCAATCTTCCTTCCTTCCTTCCTTCCATCTCCATCTCCATCTCCATCTCCATCTCCATCCCTTCCCCTTGAATCTTTCTCCTTCCTTCCTTCCTTCCATCCTTCCTTTCCCCTTCAATCTTCCTTCCTTCCATCTCCATCACTTCCCCTTTAATCTCTCTCTCTCCTTCCTTTCTTCCCTTCCCCTTCAATCTCCTTCCTTCTCCATCTCCTTCGTTTCCCCTTCAATCTTCCTTCCTTCTCCATCTCCTTCCTTTCCCCTTCAATCTCCTTCCATCTCCATCTCTATCCCTTCCCCTTCAATTTCTTTCTCCTTCCTTCCTTTCTTCCTTCCCCATCAATCTCCTTCCTCGTCCATCTCCTTCCTTTCCATTCAATCTCCTTCATTCTCCATCTCCTTCCTTTCCCCTTCAATCTTCCTTCCTTCCTTCCATCTACATCCCTTCCTTTTCAATCACTCTCTCCTTCCTTCCTTTCTTCCTTCCTCCTTCAATCTCCTTCCTTCTCCATCTCCTTCCTCTCCCCTTCAATCTCCTTCCATCTCCATCTCCTTCGTTTCCTCTTCAATCTTCCTTCCTTCCTTTCCCCTTCAATCTCCTTCCTTCTCCATCTCCTTCCTTTCCCCTTCAATCTCCTTCCATCTCCATCTCTATCCCTTCCCCTTCAATTTCTTTCTCCTTCCTTCCTTCCTTCCTTTCCCCTTCAATCTTCCTTCCTTCCATCTCCATCACTTCCCCTTCAATCTCTCTCTCTCCTTCCTTTCTTCCTTCCCCTTCAATCTCCTTCTTCGTCCATCTCCTTCCTTTCCATTCAATCTCCTTCATTCTCCATCTCCTTCCTTTCCCCTTCAATCTTCCTTCCTTCCTTCCATCTCCATCTCTTCCTTTTCAATCAGTCTCTCCTTCCTTCCTTTCTTCCTTCCTCCTTCAATCTCCTTCCTTCTCCATCTCCTTCCTCTCCCCTTCAATTTCCTTCCATCTCCATCTCCTTCGTTTCCTCTTCAATCTTCCTTCCTTCCTTTCCCCTTCAATCTCCTTCCTTCTCCATCTCCTTCCTTTCCCCTTCAATCTCCTTCCATCTCCATCTCTATCCCTTCCCCTTCAATTTCTTTCTCCTTCCTTCCTGCCTTCCATCCTTCCTTTCCCCTTCAATCTTCCTTCCTTCCATCTCCATCACTTCCCCTTCAGTCTCTCTCTCTCCTTCCTTTCTTCCCTTCCCCTTCAATCTCCTTCCTTCTCCATCTCCTTCGTTTCCCCTTCAATCTTCCTTCCTTCCTTCCTTTCCCCTTCAATTTCCTTCCTTCTCCATCTCCTTCCTTTCCCCTTCAATCTTCCATCCTTACTTCATTCCCCTTCAATCTCCTTCCTTGTCCATCTGCTATATTTCCCCTTCAATCTTCCTTCCTTCCATCCATTTCCATCTCCATCCCTTCCCTTTCAATCTCTCTCCTTCCTTCCTTCCTTCCTTCCCCTTCAATCTCCTTCCTTCTCCATCTCCTTCCTTTCCCCTTCAATCTTCCTTCCTTCCTTCTCCATCCCTTCCCCTTCAATCTCTCTCCTTCCTTCCTTCCTTCCTTCCCCCTTCAATCTCCTTCCTTCTCCATCTCCTTCCTTTCCCCTTCAATCTTCCTTCCTTCCTTCCATCTCCATCCCTTCCCCTTCAATCTCTCTAATTCCTTCCTTCCCCTTCAATCTCCTTTCTTCTCCATCTCCTTCCTTTCCCCTTCAATCTTCCTTCCTTCTCCATCTCCTTCCTTTCCCCTTCAATCTTCCTTCGTTCCTTCCTTCCTTCCATCTCCATCTCCATCTCCATCTCCATCCCTTCCCCTTCAATCTTTCTCCTTCCTGCCTTCCTTCCTTCCTTCCCCTTCAATCTCCTTCCTTCTCCATCTCCTTCCTTTCCCCTTCAATCTCCTTCCATCTCCATCTCTATCCCTTCCCCTTCAATTTCTTTCTCCTTCCTTCCTTCCTTCCTTCCATCCATCCATCCTTCCTTTCCCCTTCAATCTTCCTTCCTTCCATCTCCATCACTTCCCCTTCAATCTCTCTCTCTCCTTCCTTTCTTCCCTTCCCCTTCAATCTCCTTCCTTCTCCATCTCCTTCCTTTCCCCTTCAATCTTCCTTCCTTCTCCATCTCCTTCATTTCCCCTTCAATCTTCCTTCGTTCCTTCCTTCCTTCCATCTCCATCTCCATCTCCATCCCTTCCCCTTCAATCTTTCTCCTTCCTGCCTTCCTTCCTTCCTTCCCCTTCAATCTCCTTCCTTCTCCATCTCCTTCCTTTCCCCTTCAATCTCCTTCCATCTCCATCTCTATCCCTTCCCCTTCAATTTCTTTCTCCTTCCTTCCTTCCTTCCATCCATCCTTCCTT